>VBSM01000316.1:4819873-4856821 GCA_008086735.1 Cheirogaleus medius
AAAAAAAAAAGAAGAAAATCTTAACATGTGAGAAAAACAAACTCTCACCTATTTAAGCCAGTGTTTGCTGGGTTTTCAGTTATTTGCAGTCAAATGCATTCCTAACTGATCTAGTTGTTATGAGTTTCCACAAAGCAATCTTGGATTCTATGGCCAAGGGACTTTTGTTCTTGTTCTGGTCCTATGATACTGTGATTAATAAGAAATATATATTTGGTGTTCATCCCGTTTCTGGCATAGAACTCTTAAAACCCTTGCAATTTCCTGAGTAATGGGGTGAGAGGAACATCTTTTGTTATTCATCCTAGGCACCTTTCAAACATACCTGAGTTTATGCTAATGAGTAGACTCTTGGTGGGCCCCTAGAGAGCTCCAGGATGGGAACTGGGTGTTAAAGGAACCAACCATGTGATTAGAGGGTTGGAAATTTCAGCTGCCACTTCTCCCACTCTACCATCATCCCTGACCTCTGGGGAGGGGAGAGGAGCTGGAAATTGAGTTCATTGGTGAAAATGGCCAAAGAGTCAATCAATCATGCCTACATAATGGAATCTCCATAAAAACTCTAAATGACAGGGTTTGGAGAGTTCCTGGGTCGATGAGCTTATCCATGTGCTGGGAGGGTCCACAGGGCTAGAAACTCCTGTGCTCAGAATCCTTCCAGACCTCTCCCTATGTAAGTCTTTATCTGGCTGATCATATATATTCTTTATAATAAGCCGGTATGGTAGGTAAACTGGTTTCCCTGAGTTCTGGGAGCCATTCTAACAAATTATGGAACCCAAGGAGGGGGTTATGGGACCTCCCAGGTTATAGCCAGTTGGTCAGAAATACAGGAGGTCAGGGACTTGTGGTTGGCATCTGAAGTGGGGGCAGCCTTGTGGGACTGAGCCTCTCTTCTGTGAAGTCTGACACTAACGCTGAGGTAGTTAGTGTCAGAATGGAATTGAAACGTTGGACAGCCAGTTGGTGTCCAGAGGGTTGCAAACTTGGTTGTTGGTGTGGAAAAAACCCATATAGTTGGTACCAACAGTACTGTGAGTAGCAACGGCTCACAGCCCATTCCCAGACCAACAATGAGATGAGATGAGGCAGGACCATCCTTTTCAACCCAACCAAGTTGTAAGTGCTGGTGGCTTAAGCTACAACGCTTTACCAAGCAACAGGATTGTGATTTTGATTGACTCAGGTGTCTTTCCCCTTGTGCCAGGGAGACAGCGGTGGGTGGGAACATTTGCACAATCTGATATTTTCCTATCCTAATTACGGGAGGCATTCGCAATGGTTCTTATACAGAGAAGGATTTTGGGAATCTCTATAAACGACACTGTACGCTCAGCTGGTGTCAAGAGGGAGGAACATTCAGCAAGAAAAACAGCAGTCAGTGAAGAGTGCATGTCGGCGCATTTATAGATACCTCCAGAATGAGGTGGCGGACCGCACAGTAGTACCATTCCCTGACCGCGACGGACAGACACGGTGCTTCTCGTCCTTGTTTTAAAGTTTTCAAGATCTGTTGGGAGAAATAAAGGAAAAAGCATTTAAACTTTAAAGTCCTAAAATACCACGGGAGAATATCACTGTTTCAAAAGACAATAGTTCTTCTGCTGAAAAGAGCCTTGGTAGCACCTGTACCTGGGGAATTCAGTTTAGCTTCCTTTCACATGGTATTGTCCCATGCTCCGTGATTCTATAGCTATGTTGTCCACGAAAATGGCCACTTGCCACATGTGCCCGTTTAGATTTTAAATAATTAAAATCAAATGCAACTTGCAATTCAGTTCCTCAGACACACCAGTCACGTTCCAAGTGCTCAATAGCCACACCCAGTCAGTGCTTACCACATTGGACAGCACAGATATAGAACATTTCCATCATTGCAGAACATTCTATTGGACAGGACAGGTCTAGGTGAAGAAACTGAGGTTTAAAGAAGTTAAGCAACCCATCTAAGATCTCTCTGTAATTAAATATCATTATCGGGAAGCAAACTCATGCTTTCTGATAATTCTGTTCACTTCCCCCATGAGAAAGCAGTTCTCCACACCAATGACACGGTCAATGAGAAAGGCAACTGTACGAAGAACACTTGCAGTTGAACTAATATGAAATCCATTTGCTAATTGTTGGGGGGTGGGGGAATAAATGTTAAATTATATAGTGAAAAAAATTCTATTATCTGCAATTATACTTGTCTCTGCATATATACCTAGCCTATGACTCTCTCTCCTTTTCTCTCTCTGCACACATACGCACACTACTACATACAACGTATTAGTAGACATATGTATGGGTACATCATTTTTATTAACATTCTTCTGTATTTTTAAATATTTAGAAGGTACTGTTCATGGTTTCTTTTGGAAGAAAGTTTTATTCCCTTAAGGAGGTCAAGTCTGGTTAGAGAGATAAGACATTTATAGACCCAAAGATCACAGTTTGAGTCAGTAAATAAGCGGTTGCAAATAAAAATGAGTTAACATAGGAAATATGTCTAATAAAGTGAGACATATGATTGTGCAAAAAATGTTTTTCCTCTTACCCTCCCAAATGTAAATCCTCTCACTAAGGCCAGTGTTAAGTGCCATTTTACTTTTTGTTGTCTACAATCTTTGATTTAATAACCTTTATTGGATTTGAGGGCTATTCCAATTCAAGTACACCGTGCAGGGTTGCAAGCCATCTGGATGTGCACACTGGAGTATAGTAACGTTTCCTGATGACTTCCTCCATGCTGACCACTCTGCTAAGTATTTGAGGAAGATTATCTCATGTGACCCCAACAACAATCAGGAAGGCTGCAGTTACAAATAGGAATGTTTCCACACTCAGGCTTGCTTAGTTTCAGGGAGAGCTCAGGATAATACCAAAATTATACATATACATGTCTTAATGAACAGATTCTTCTGGAATTAGGAAACTTTTAAGTTTTTACATTATTGTCTTCATCACATATGTATTTATAAAAATTCCATTAAGTACCATTGGATTGGCAGCTCAGGATGCAGGCACTGTGAGAACACAGCGTTTGCCCTGTAGGGACTCAAGAGTTTAGCAGGCAGGTCTGACATATAACACCGAATCACAGCAACTTAAAGAATGCTAGCATCGAGGCGTGAAAAGGGTACATGAAGGACACACACATACTCAGCACAAAACAAATCAGTGCTATAATCAGAATTATACTTCTGATATAATAAATAAATTAATATGATAAATTAATTTTTATTAAATGGGTACCAGGTGAAGGTAGGCCATGATATTTTTCTCTTTAAGGACATGGTCTGAGATTTCTTCAAAAGGAATTAAACTACAGATTTTTAAAAACTTTATTGTGCAACTAATATTTTAAACCATCATCCCTAAAAGTAACACTGAGTCAGTCTGAATTGTCACTTCTGTATACAAGTTCTTAGAGCAAGTCATCCGCGTTTTTGTATAGATATCCCATTCAATTTCCAGAGTTTCATGAAAAATTAAGAGCTGAGCGATAATAGAGATCAGGTCTCATCTAGGCAAAGACAATCATAGTTTCTGACTACAGAAATAGTATTAAGAAATGAGAAAAAAAATTGGAAATATATACAATGATTTTTAAATGTCCTTTCTGAGCTTAAAAAACTAGATTCCTGTTTCTTCCGTTTTAGTTTATGAATTCATTCTGTTCTGTAAGATTTGTGCATTCAAAGTATATCACATTAATCTGGCATCTGAGAAAATATTTAAAAATACTTCTTAGTAGTTAATTGATATAGATTCCACATGGTGAACCCCACCTACACAATGAATGGAAATACTGTATTTAGGTAGACCTGAGTTTGAAAACCATCTCTGCCACTTATTAGCTGTGTTGACCTTGGACAAGTCTTAATTTTCTCATAAATAATATGAAAAGAAATGTGCTTTGTTTTAAAATCATCCTGTGCAAATATTAAATGAGATAATCTTTGAAAAGCCACCAGGGCAAGCACATGGCCTTTCATGCTACAGAGCTGGTGCTTAATATGTGTTTGTTCTGTCCACTAGGGCAGTGGTCCCCAACCTTTTTAAAATTTTATTTTATTTTATTTCAGAGTATTATGGGGGTACAAATGTTTTGATTACGTAAATTGCTTTTGTACAGTTTGAGTCAAAGTTAGGAGTGTGCCCATCCCCCAGATAGTATGTATTGAACCCGCAAGGTGTGAATTTTCTCATCCCCTCCTCCCCCCTCCCACCTACTTAATTTCCGATGAGTTTTATTTCCACATGTGCACATAAGTGTTGTTTGATTAGTTCCAATTTAATGGTGAGTAGATGTGGTCTTTGTTTTTGACACCACGAAGTGGTTTCAGGGAAGACAGTTTTTCCATAGATGGTGGGGGTGGGAGGGCTGGGGCGGTGAGGCAAGTTAGATTTTGAGATTTCACTTGCCCACCAATTGCCTCCTGCTGTGTGGCCCGGTTCCTGGCAGGCCAGGGGCAAGGGTTTGGGGACCGCAGCACTAGGGAATGCTGTGATCCAGTGGCAAATCAAACCCCAGCCACTCCGTTTAAAGAAGAGCTCCAAATAGCAAACACACGCTAGAGTGAGCTGTAGATGCTAATCAAAGGACATGATATTTATATACACATTTAGGGAAAGATTACATGTCCAAAATCAGCCTTTTCAGATGAACTATCCAGATCCTAAATGCTAGCAACATGATAGTTTGCAACTCAAAGAACTATGTGTGTGAATGGGTATTTTTTGAAGCTTGTATGCTCGTGGCTAAGTCTTTGCCAGCAACATTCCCACATAGATTATTTTATTTAGAGTCATTCTCTCTCCAAAGCCTTGGTACTGGGTAATGATCAGTAGCAGCAGGCACTATGAGACAATTAGAATACATTATGTATAATGCTCTCTCACCGTGACCATCACACTGATAGCAACAATACGACCTACTTGCAAAATGTATTGAGGTCATACCATGTGCCAAGTACTTTTCTCACATGATCTCATTTAATTCCATTACAGTTCAAATTCCCGATGATGGGCGATATAGCTGAAGCTCAGAGAGTTAGCACCTTCTTCATGCACCTATTAATAGAAAGTGGCCAGAACAAGGATACAAACTTCTGTTTTGTCTCTCTCCAAAGTCCCTGCTCGAAGCACCAGAATATCTGGCTTCCCCAATGATTTAGTTAAGCCAGTGAAAAAGAGCATTCAAACCAGTTACTTGACATCTGAGAGACAACAACAAAAAATTCATTTAAATGAGTTTTACACTCGATGAATATGTAAGAAAACCCACATTTCAATGCACAATGTGATGATGGGTTGGTACATTGGTTCCAAATCATCTATTTCTTTGCTTTGCTTTGTGGATGAGCACTCGATGTGGGGATTTTAAACATTAGGTGCAAAGGATGAAGTTGATCAAAAAGAAAATCACCAGAAACAACTCTATTAACAGGCAGGATTGCAGCCTTGTTAGAAAGATACATAAATAATTCCACTTGGCTTGTATTCCCTTTAGTTCATGCAGTTGGTTACTAAAGATATGGTTGAATAAATGATGTATATGTACAACAAGGAATTAATATCTATGTACTGTGGTTTCTCAAAACAGCTTCTTTTTCCAGTTTTGTATGTGGTGTATTAACATGTGATGTATAGACTGTAAAATATAAACAGCTCTAGATTTTTGTGTTGATTTCATTCATCAGAATTTTACATAACTTTTCCCATCAGTCACGTGCCAAGAAATGCACAAATTTGTGGCTGATGTGTTTTCATATCGTATTTTTCCATGAAAACAACTGTCCTTTATTCTGCTATGGAATGTAATATCTGCCTTTTTGGCTTTAAATGAGATTAGAAAGTACATTACAGTATTTGGAAAGTGTTATCTCATTGAGAGTGAAGAAGAAGTGATTTAGCTGTTAAATTTCTGGAGATATGAAACTGTACAAAGGTCTTAAAGTTACAATATGCTATCAATAATAAAAATCTTTAATATAGTAAAACATTTGGAATTCAGACCACAGACTAAATCAGAAAATAAGGGGGAAAACGTCCACATATTTTTTGTCTGAAAAGTTTTCTAAATGTTTATAGCTGCAAACGAAGTAGTTTACCATAAATACCTAAATATGTCTAGAGAAAATCAAATCAAAAGGATATAAGATCTTTTTTGATAAATAATAATGGTAAATAAGAAACAGTAATTTATTTACACTATCATTAAGGGACTAGTCATCACATGTATGGACAGGAAGAGCTGAAGCTATAAACAGGGTAGAACCAATCAGAGGAGGATATAAAAAGTTTAGTTTTAAGATGGCGGAAAGGGCTGGGCGTGGTGGCTCATGCTTGTAATCCTAGCACTTTGGGAGGTCGAGGCAGGAGGATCGCATGAGGCCAGGAGTTTGAGATCAGCCTGAGCAAGTGGGAGACCCCATTTCTACAAAAAACAGAAAAAGTAGCCAGGCATGGTGGTGCACACCTGTAGTCCCAGCTACTCAGGAGGCTGATGCAGGAGGATCACTTGAGTCCAGGAGTTTGAGGTTGCAGTGAGCTAGGACGACACCACTGCACTCTAGCCTGGGTGACAGAGTGAGACCCTACCGCAAATAAACAAACAAACAAACAGATAAATAAATAAATAAAAAGTGAAATGGCCAGGAAAAGTGAATGAGATAATAGCACACATCATGGTTTGTTTAGAATTTACAGAAAGAAGAAAAGAAAAAAGGACGAACGATACAGTAAACCATGCATGTAACTCATGCATTATTTAATGCAAATAAAAAAATACCAATTCACATTTTTCTTGACTTATGTGGACCTGGATTCTATTAATTCTCACAAGGTGGCCTCAGAACAAGAAATTGTCAGCACCAGTCCCCTTTGTTATTGCTTCCTCCAATTTTGAAAGAAGCAATCAATAAGGAAATCGATATCAACTTGGAAAAAATGGTCAAGTGATACATTTGTTATGCATATGATTTCCATAATGATGATTGCACCGTTTATAAAAAGAAAGATATATTTTTGGAGAGTAGCTCTAAAAACCCATTATCATGAAGCATATTTAAAATTATGTCTTGACTCTGCCATTTGCTCTCTAAGTTTTTGTGAGTGTCTACGTTGATGCACATTTGTATGGTTTCTTGGATTGTAGAGACTCATGCTCAAAATAAATCTAAATTTATAAAACTTTATGAGTTGCAAAGCCATATTTTTTACATTCTTTCCATTGAGAAAGGAGGAAGAAATCATTAGTGAGATTGGCATGGTTGACTGGATCTCTCTGTGAGAGAGTAAGTAGCAAGAGGAAGAATCACATAATAGTTTAACACACTGGCTTGGGAATCAGAAGGACCTGAGTATAAATAAACTCAGCACTCTTACTCTCTAGCTACGTGATGTGGTTGAGTTACTTAATCTCCTTGAACTTCAGTTTCTTTTTCTCTAATGTCAGGGCAATAATTCCTATCTCATAGAGCTTTCTGAAGATTAAGATCATACATGTAAAGCATTTAACATACTGCATGGTCCAAAGTCAGTAGTCTATAGACATTAGCACTGTCATCTTTGAACATCCAAGAAAAGTCTACAGAAAGTAGACTCACTGGGAGAAACCCAGTTGAATCCAAATTTCCATTAGATAAAGTAATATTAGAGTGGCCAAATCAGTCCTATTGTGGCAAAAAAAAAAAAATGCTGATAAGACTTAAACTACATCCTCTTTTGCTAGTCTTAATTATGTTTTCAAGTCAAGACTGGTGCTAAAGTGAATCAGGCATCTTGTCCTTTGCAGTGTATGGACTGTATTCTTTGTGAGAATTACAATTAAGACACACACACATACAGCCTGTATTCAGATAATTGTCCACAAGAACTCCTTTTTATGATGTTATGGTCTGAGAGAGCCTATTACTTTTTAAGGTAAGGATGAAAAATATCATTTTCACGAAACAATAAAATTGATATTTGTTTATCTTTATTAAAGGATGTAAAAATATGTGATTTTCTAAACAGAAATAAAAGATTAGGCATTATATTATTTACTGATTACATAAATTTACTCACCAAGCATAAACTTTTAGAAGTTCATACTTAATACCAAATGGAAATAAGATGGATATAAATGGAAATTCAGATATATCTACATTATACTAAAAATTATAAAATATTGATAGACATGCATGTCAGTATCTTGCTGTTCCTTATGTTATACCTTCTTCCATTTGTGTATCCAATATTCAGCAAACATTTTTTTAGTTCCCTATTGGTGCCAAGTATTGGTGTCAGCTACTTTCTCTCTTCAACAACTAAGTAAAACAAAACAAAACAAAGCGAACCCATGCCTATTATAAAAACCTAACATTCATTACTCCAATCTGTGGGCAGTCTAAAGCAAGGGACCAAAATCTTATGGGAGGTGTCGGCTTGACATTGAAAAGTGAACCTCTTTCCTGGAGACCTTTGTATAGATAACAAAAGGCCTCATTAATATTCCTAAGTTAATGTACACTCAATTTACAAATGACTCGTTCACAGAAATGGCTTCTGACCTTGTTCTATCACAGCCTCTTAACGCTGCTGTCATGAACAACACTGTGAAAATCCTCAGCACACTGATTTCAAAGCAAAAGGAAAGGCTCATTCTGAGCTCTCCTGGGTACTGTCTCCAGCTCTCACACTGTTCTCTGTCTGAACCTTTTTGTCACCCTGTTTGGTCATAGCAAATGAAACGCTGCAATTTAAATATTACTTTGACATTTACAGAAAATACCATTTTAAACCATAAATACCTCCAAAGGTATTATCTTGATATTAGTTATTTACAGTGAAAATCAAATGAATACAATCATATTGCTTCCACTTAACAAGTAAGTTAAGAGCAGCGTGGATTCTTTCAATATGAGTTTTGAATAACCAAAAAAAGAAACAAAAGAAAATGTCATCTATGAAGTAGTGGGAAAGGGAAAGTATGGCTAAGAAAGTTCAAGAAGGAATGATGACTTAAAAAAACAGGACAAGGAAAGGTATGGGGAGATTGCCAAAGACAAACTTGCCTAGGGTCAGCAAACCTGTATTTAGTAAAAGAGGAGGTTACTCTCCTTTTTTTCCTCTTGCACCATATATTGCTACATCACTTTGTTTCCAGGAAAAAAAAATACCTAAGCAAGAATTAAAAATAGTATAATCAATACTGTATGTTAAGAAGGCTTCTGTGGGCTACATTGGCAATTTAATCACTTTTATAAATAATACCTGTTTGGAAGAATGGTAAGGCCAGTTCCAACTAACTTACCTAAAGAACACAATCTCTCAATTTCTATGTATTTATTAATTTAATCCTCACCACAACTCTCTGAAGTAGGTTCTATTACTAATACCCTTTTAACAGAAAGAAAAGTCAACACCCAAGTCATAAACACAGTACAAGGAACAGCTTAGATTAGAATCCAGGTCTTCCTGACCCGGAAGTCCACATCTTAACACATATAGTATCTATTCTACAATGAATTAAGTAACAGGAGTGAAACCATGCTTGTTGATTGTGTGATTGACTGTTTGAGACTCTCAACACTCCTTCACCTCTCAACTATTATTTTCTTGACTTTACAAGAAAATAAAGGTTGCTTTGCTGCCCTTTTCTCTGTAAGTGTATGACTTTCTTGATAGCTATTTTTCTCATTTTAGTTCTTCCTTTTTCCTCATTTCTTTGAAATATTCTATTTTATCTAGACCTTTGTGCTATTTAAGAAGCCAAAGAACAACTCAATTTAAAATGTCTGAGTTTCCCTGTGTGTTCCACAAAAATGTGCACCTATCTAACTTACGAGGTTACTGCAATTAGTGAGATACGGCATCGTTAATAATGTTGTTCTCCTTTGGAGGCAGGTGCCCTAACATACAAGCTATTATTATCAGCATTTTTCTCTACGGGAGCTCATCTCTTTTCACGTATCATCCTGACTCAGGAGTGTTAATGGTTAGGCAGCTGCATTCTCTGTCTTTGGTTTTATACTTATACAACACAAAGAGAAACAAAGGTTTCAGAAAAGCATTTGGCCTAGTAAATTTCAGAATAAAATATGGAGTTTATACTGTCTTCTAAGAAGGCCCTTTTGGATCCAACCCCTGCCTACATCACCAGCCTTATTCCCTGACACTTTCCAAAAGAAATACCTTCCCACCTGCCCACTTGCCCCTGCCCCAGGGAATGCCTGAGATGATGAAACATGAACCAACACCGTGCAAATTTCATGGGCCTGTTATTTGTGATCCGGCTGTTATTAGCTAGTCAGCGATATATCATGCAATTATCTGTTCTTCATCTAGAGTGAGATTTCTATAACTGATAGACATATGATCGCTGTAGTTTTGACATAAAGAAACATGATTCTTCATTTTGAATGTTTCCTTCATAGCCTTTTCTTCTCCCCACTGAAAGTTAAAATCATCAAGTTGTAATTCACTGATACCGGTCTTCTTAATAAATGGACAACCTTACAAGGCAAATCAGATACAATCAAGTAACACCACCAGAATGAATATTCTCTGTCGAAAATGCCTAAAAGTTACATATCAAGAGCCCATCATAAAGTCAGCAATCTTGGAAAAAACCTGGGAAACGTATTATTAAATGGAGATAGAAGAGGGCAAAGATCATGATCAAACCTGAGAGACTAGAAATTTACTGGCCTGTACACAAATGGGTCATGAAAAAACCAGCTTCGAAGTGAAAGAAATCTCTTCTCAAACTTTTCCATTCCATGTCTTTTATTTTGTTAACCTCTCAGGGATATAAACCTGGGCAATGAACCTGCTACCAGATTTGCCTAGCACTTAAAGGCAATGGATACAATCTCTCAGGGAAGAGGGGCAGTTTCTCAATTTCTGCTCATAAATGAAATTAGAAAGATGCTCATGTACTTATATTTTCCCTTAATTTTATCTCAAAAAGTAGGATCTTTTTCCCAAGAAGCTTGGGAGAAAATTGCACTGATCCTTACTTTAAAAAGGAGAGGCAGGTGTTATCAGTACTTCCTTGATGCTCACGCTCTGCAGGAAGGTTTTGCTTTAAAAACAAAGAGAAGACTCCTCACTGTGTGCTCAGTTTTGGGTTTTTGAACTAATAAAATAGGGATTGGTGACTCATAAAAAATATGCCAGTTATGCTTAGATTCAGTGCTCCTAAGAAACTGGACATGCTTTGCCATACGGCTATTTTGGAGAAATCAAAGCTGTAGGAATTTAACAGGTTTATTTAATAACTTGCTCAACGGGGGCTGTTTCTCTTCCCTTTTCCTTCCTCTTCTTTGAATCTAAAACATTTCTTGGGATACTGGATGCTGAATTAGCTGTATACAGGTTAAAAATTTTTAAGGGCATAAAAAAAATTCTGTATATAAATGAAATTCCCAGATGAGGAGCAGCTGTTATTTATGTTGAATTTAAGTTGCTTCGGCAACTTCAACCATATATTTTTATCTCATTTAATTACAGTTTTGAAAATAAAACCATCATCAAATATACATGCAAGCTATGTGTTTATTCCTCATCTATTTAGATTTTGCTATGGGCGCTGTTTCCCTGTGTTCATTTTCACAAAGAGGAATCGGAGATAAGGCTGCAGTGTGTTAAACCTGCCAATTTTTAGAAATGCCCCTTGCTCTTGAATGCACTTTACGGTAGATGAGAAGTAATAAAGACTCACTCAGTACCTGCATTGTGCCTACATCTAGCACCCACTGGAATGCCAGCCACTGTTTTAGGCACTGGGAATGCATTATCAACAAACAAAAGAAAACAAAATGAAAATCTTTCTTCTCAAAGAGCTTCCTGTGGGTAAAATAGACAACAAGCAAAATAAATAAATCACACATCGTGGCTTTGATGGTGATATGTACTAGGGAAACCGGATAGGGGATGTTGGTATGAAAACCTTAAGACAGGAAGTAATATATAAAAGCAGAACCTTTTTACTTTCCATCCTACTTTTCTACGCGTGGGAGGATAAATCACTCCCCCCTTGCCGACTCAGCTCTCATCCCCCACCGAGGCTGCTAAGAAGGGCACAAGGTAGTGCCAAGTGACACAGCAGTCTTGATTTAGTTTTGTGCTTCCTTATTTATAACTGATGTGGAAGTCATCTCAGTTCATGTAACACCTGAGGAAACTAATAAATAAGCATTTTCGCCTTACATTTAGAAGTTTAAAACAGTTCTCTGGCAAAACACAAACTTCTAAACCACTGGAGAAGTGGGAGAAACAGCTGAGGACACATGCATCATATGCACTGATTTCTGAAAAGAAGGCAGTTACCAAACTGGTATTGTGATCATTTGCGTCCACGTTGGATGATGTTACTGTTTTCTGCCTCAGAAATCCTAGGAATCCAGAGAATTTCAGAGTTGGGATGATCTTACCATCCTTTCTTCATTCTGACCTCCCGCCTTTGCCTTCCTTCTATCTATCTATTTATTTATTTACAGATGGGGTCTCCCTCCGTCGCCCAGGCTGGAGTGCAGTGGTTTCATCACAGCTCACTGCAACCTTGAACTCCTGGGCTCAAGAGATCCTCCTGCCTCAAACTCCTGAGTAGCTGGGACTACAGGCGCATGCCACCATGCCCAGCTAATTTTTCTATGTTATGTAGAGATAGAGTCTTGCTATTCCCCAGGCTGGTCTTGTACTCCTGGCCTCAAATGATCCTCTGGCTTCAGCCTCCCAAATTGCTGGGATTACAGACATGAGCCACCATGCCCAGTCCCTCCTTCTTTAATATTATTTATGCTGCCACGTGTGGGAGATGCTCTGGGGAATATGAAGATGAATCTAACATGGTCCCTGACCTCAGGACATTTACAATCAGATATGATAGGCACATAAAAACTCTATTGCAAAGCATACAGAATGCAATCAATGCCATAGACTATTAGAGAGGATGTGCTATGGGAGTGGGAAGACAGTACTATGGTTTTTGCTGGGGGGTGGATCACCTAATCAATATCCCATTGGCACCAATGATGAACCCAAGGACAATGAGGATCAAGAGACCTGAGTTTTGGTTTTCGTTTGCGGGGTAAAGAGCTGGCCAATTTCTCCTCCTTTGACGTCCACGACCTGGCTTCTCTCCACCCCACCCCCACCCTCAGCCCTGCTGTTTGTCCCCTTGTTCCTACTGCAGGTCAGTGCACACAGACAGTGACAGACACAGCCTCACCTCACTGCAAGGCCGACTGGATTCTTAGGAGACCTTTGGCATCGAGTGAATTCATGAGAGTTACTCAAACCCAGACTTTATCAATATTGAGACTACTCGTGCTCTGGTTTTCCAAAACATGAGACAAGCTCATATCCAGCTATAGCCTCATCTTGCACTTAGAAGCACTTGCCTGTCATCCTTCCGTCTTTGCAGCATTGCTCCTGAAGTCATTTTCCATTCTGATTACATTGAGTTTGTCTGCCATGCAACTTTCCTGCTACAGCACCTGAGTTCCAGCACAACTTCCCTTGTTCTTCTGCAGCAAGAAACTTTGTAGCTACAACCTCATGTGGCACTCAAATTGCCACAGACTTCTTTAAAGATTGTAGGTGGAACCGCAGTTATCAGGATGCTACACAGCACAGCAAGTGATAAGGACATTTTTAAATGTCCCTAGAATAGCTAAATAAGGTGGCACATGCCTACAATCCCAGCTATTCGGAGGTGAGGCGGGAGGATCACTAGAGTTGAGGAGTTCGAGACCAGCCTGAGCAACGTAGTGAGACCCTGTAAAAAAAATGTCCCTAAAATATGTATATGTACTTGGGAGATCTAGTGAATATAATATATGGATCTCTGATGAGGCATCCTGGTACTAAAAGTGACAAGAGCAATGCTCACACCCTCCTGCTTAGTTGGAAGTTTGGTAGCTAATTCAGTCACCTCTTGGTTGCAGTAAAAATAATATTTAGATCTAAGATTTATTGAGTGCTTACCTTGTGTCAGGCATTATTCTAAATGTTTTTCATATATTTAAAATACTTGGAATTTAATCCTAACAATACCATGAGGTGGGTACTTTTATATTCCCTTTTATATGTGAGGAAACTGAGGCCTGAAAAGTAAAATAATTTGCTCAGATTCACATTAGTTATATTAATAAATGGCAATGCCAACATTTAACCCAGGCTGTCTGGCTCCAGGTAACCTGATGCTTTTTCTTTGTTTTTAATTTTTTATTGTGTGACATATTAAGCATGCAAAAGAAAATGGATAATGATTATGTAGAGTTTAAAGGATAATAAAATGCACACTTGTGATCTTAACATCCAGTGTAACAAATGGAACACTATCAGTAATATTGAAGCCCCCTGTGTATTCTTCCACGACTGCACCTACCCAGTACTGATTATTTTGTTTATAATTCTGTGGTTTTTCCTATGGTGTATATATATATATATATACATACACATATATATATTAATATTATATATGCTATAAAATGACCACTGTTTGGAAAGTATCCAGCCATTATTAATATAATGAGAATGGTTACATGGCTGGATACTTTCCGGACAGCGCTTTTATACACACAAACACACACAATCACATGACATGAACTGATATTTTCAGAATGATGAAATATGAATGGCTCATACATAAAGATATATATAATATATGTTATATATATAACTTATTGTTTAATCTTGAAAGTAATTTGTACTTTATAAAAATGGAATTGTACTAAGACTTGCTATTTTTGCTTAACATTTTTCCTTTGACATTGAACCTCGATGGGTGTAGCTGTGGTTCATTCATTTTCACTGTGGTTTAATACTTCTTTGTAGGAATTGGCCACAGTTGATATATCCTTTCCACTGACCATCGATAGTTATTTTTTTCCCCACTTATTTGCTATTATAAACTAAATTGGTACAGAAGGCATGTTTCCTGGGCACATTTTCAAGTTTCAATGGTCTAGAGTATGTATATCTAAGATGATAAAATACAAGTTTACGTTTGCAAGTTCACAAGAGATTTACACAATCTGTTTTCTAAAGCAGTTGGGACAATTTTCAATCCTGTTAGACTAAATGAGAATTCCTGTTGTTCCTCACCAAAATTTAGCATTGTAACTTTTGTCAAACTGGCATATGAAATGGTAATTTTAATTTGCATAGCTTTAATTGCTAATAAAGTTGTTTTTTCATATGTTTATTGGCCATTCACATTTTATCATTCTGAAAATGCAAGTTAATTTCATTTACCCAGTCATCTAAAGGATTTTTTGTCTTTTTCTTACTGACTCATTGGAGTTCTTTATACATTTGGGACCCATTCTTTTTTAACAAATATTTTCTGCTACTCTATGACTGTCTTTTTCACTCTTTTTCTGGTATTTTTTGATGAATGGAAGTCCTATGAATGCATCAATCTTTTCTTTATGGCTAATATTCTTACTTTCTTATTTAAAAAACTCATCTTTATCCCAAAGTCATAATGATATTGTCCTAAATTTTTTTCTAAAAATTAATTAATTTTTAGAAAAAAGTATTAATTTTAGAAAGTATTAATTAGATTAATTAATTTTAATCTAAAAGTATTAAAGTTTTGTTGTTCTTATTTAAGTCAAGGGCTTGCTCTCAACTACAGCACCATACTACCGAGTTTCTATAGTCAATTCTCATTACTGGAGGTAGTTACGCTCTATAAAGTTGCCACAAACACTGAATTAGTGACTACTAAACCATTGCTCCTAGGGGGAATACAGGGTTAGGTTTCTGTGAGTTTCTGGTCACCACATTTTCATCAGCCAATCAATACATAACTTTGCTTTATCTGTGTTTCTGTTCGAAGACACCTTATTAAATAAATACATAATGTTGATTGAACTCATGGCCAACAGCACTATAGTTCATGCCTGAACAAAGCTTATCTAACACACGTATTTCCTCTGCAAGGCACAGCTTTCTTGTGCTTGGGGACACTAGACATCGACTTTAGTGCTATTGCTATTTCAAACAGTGAAATCACCAACAAAAAGCATCTAATGCAAAAAGCATGCCCCTAAATAGCACTAAGGATACTAGTTTATATTAGAATGAGAGCTGAAACAAGAAGGCACAGTGTCACCTTGTTCAACCTCAACGGGGAAAATAAGTGTCAGGTGACTTGAATATCTGGCTGCTCTACACATATCTTTGAATGACCACAAAGGCTCCAACAGTATTGATTTTGGGGTTACTCATAAATTTCAGGGCATCTAGTACAGGATGGATGGGTAATTTGTAGGCACTCAATAAATATATATTTAAATATATTTTCTTAGGCTATGCTTCAGGTAAAATGATTATGAAGAAGATGACAATGATAATAATAGTAATAGTAATAAATTAACAACAACAATAATGGCAATAATAAAATTAGAAGTAGTAGTAATAATCATAGTAGCAGAAACCAGACCAGTGATGATGTTTCCTTATATTTTTATAGTACTTAATTTTTTAATTTTTTTCTCTTTTTAAAAATATTTTTCTTCAAATGATTCATGTATGATAGTTTTTTTGTTTTGTTTTTTTTGTTTGAGACAGGGTCTCACTCTGTTGCCAGAGATAGAGTGCAGTGGTATCATCACAGCTCACTGCAACCTCAAACTCCTGGGCTTATGTGATCCTCCTGCCTCGGCCTCCCAAAATGCTAGCACAACCAATAGTGCTTTTTTAACAAGTAAAAAAACTCCAACATTTTTACTCATGAAAACTCATCTGATTACGAAAACATCTCTGTGAAGTAGACATGGGAAGCATTAAATATGAACTTTAATGTGTAGAAGACATTTGAAACTCAGAAAAGTTAAGAGATTTGCTCAGAGTTAAACCTCTAATAAGTGAAAAATCTGGTACTAGAATCCAAAGCACTTCCTTTCAGTGGAGATTCCCAGCTCCCTGAGAGCAAGGATGCCATCTCATATTTCTTAGGGTCCCCAAACCTATCTCAACGTTTTGAGGGGTTGAACATGCCACAAATTTTATTCTTAACCATGATGTTGATGCAAGCAATGCTATATTGGGTTGAAGAGCAGAAATGTGGTATTTTAAAATAGGGACCTAAATTTTATAATGCTCTGTTTTTACTCCCCTGAAAAGCGTCTTCAGTATTTTACCAAAATTGATAATAGGAAAGAAAAATTATCTTGTGAAACTGACATACTGTGCCCAGAGTAATATGGGAGGCTACGACGATTCAACAACTTGGTTCAGCTGTGTTATTAATATTGCTCTTCCTGATTAGTGTTAATTGGAATATTTTAATTGATGCAATGTTTTACTGCCTTCACAGCTTGAGTGAGTTAAAGTGCAGAGAACAATTTTTCAATAATAAAAACTAACAAAAACTACCGTGATGTTACTAAGTTTTATATGTGCATACTGTGACAAACAGACATCTCAAATTCACTGAACTAGAAAGTGGGATAAAAACTATATTCATCCATTCAATTCTCTTAACATATGCTTATGAAATGTCTAATATAGTCTAGACCCTGCTCTAGGGTCTTGGGATGCAGCAATGAACAAAACAGACAAATAACCCCTTCCTGCCCTTGTGGAACTCGTCTGGCTAGGTGAGGCAGGAAAATAGTAAATATGACAAGAAGTCAACGACATAGGATGTTGCAAGGTAATGCAGCTGAAGGGAGGAAGCAACAGAATAGGATAAGAAGGACTGTGAAATCTGGGAGTAGGAAGGAAGGATGCAATTTTAAATAATGGACTCAGGGTAAGTCTCAGCAAGTAGGTGACATTGGAAGCAAAGACTTGAAGGAGGTGAGGAATTGAGCCAGATGACTGCTTAGAGAAATCATTCCAGGTAGAAGAAAGGGCTCTGAAAGACGGGATCCTGAACATGTTCAGGGCACATCACCAAGGCCAGTTAGGCTGGAGTAGAATGAATGAGGGGGAGAGAAGTTAACACATGGAGGCAGGTAGATATTGGGACAGAGGGAGCAGATGACCATGTGGGGCCTTGTGACCTCTGGAAAATCTCTGGCTCCTATTCTAAGTGAGTATGGAAGCCACTGTGGGGTCCTGAATAGAGGAGTGACATGGTTTGGTTTTGCTTACAGTTTTGTGGTTATTCAACTCAATTCTCTTCAACCAGAATGAGTGCCCATTCAGTGTCTGGCAAAGTGCTAAGCAATAAAAGATGCAGAGATAAGTCAAAATAAAGCCCTTACCCTTGAAGAGCTCCTTATCTTGTAGGGAGATGTGGACAGTTACCAAATTCGAGACAGACAATGAGAAATTTAAAGAGCATGTAAACAAAAATGCTATGGGATTACAAATGAGAAAGCAAATTATTTTTCTTACAGGGAAACAAAAATAATAAGAAAGTACATAGCATGCAGTCTTGACCTGGAAAAAAAAAAAAGAAGATTTCAAGAGAAGAACAAAGGGACAAATAGACTGCCAGGGTAAGGGACAACATGCACAAAGATCAAGAGGTGCTAAAAATATATGCAGTGTGGTCACCAAATGGTGGGAAGGTGTCTGCACAAAAATAAAAGCCATGAAAGTAGAAACTAATAAAGGTCATAGAGCAGACATCGTTGACACTTTAGAATTTTATTTTATTTTCCACAGAATAATCTTACTAAATAGGAGTGCTTTTAAAAATGCTTTATGGTTAAGTTGCGAAAGGTTAAAAACTATATTGACCTCTCGCAGATTCAGTTCACACTGCAGAAAAATATCCTGCAGGAAAGGGAGTTATTTGCCTTTAATCCAACATTTCCTAAACTCATTTGAGCACTGAACACTTTGAAACTTCCTTTATTAACATTCTGTAGAACCAGAGTTCACCAGTTTGGGAAATACTCCTTTAGGCAACAAGACCTGTCCTAGGAATTGGAGTATGAAGTAGAGGTGAAGCGCTGAGCAATATTATAGTATCTGGGTTTTGGAAAGTTAACTCTTAAGGAATGGTATGAAGTCACGACGACTACTTTGGTAATATAGCAATACAATGGGATGAAGCTAAAAATAAATGCAAACTTGGTTGTCACCCTTCTCTTAATCTCTCTTCAAGAAAACTTTAAAGAACACAGGATTTTATGTAAGGACTTAAGCAATTAACATTTCTTCTGATAAGTCTCAAAGAAAAAAGCTAAAACATAATGTGAACGGGTAATACGTATTCATCTTTATTCAGAACAGTGGTACTAGCCTAAATTAGATTTCATTGAATTAATGTAGCAGTGAGAAAACTTGGGAGTATATTTAGCTTGTGTATTAAGTACGGATTTTATTTTTAGATTCCAGCTTTTCATTTTCATTTTTTTTTCAGAGAAATAAGGGCACATTAAAAAGCATACTATAGAAAAAGGATATTGAAAAGTGAATTTAATTAAGTGGTATTTTTAGATAGGGGTTGCTGAAAGATTCTGCTTGATTGGCTTTAAGAAACCTCAAATTCATGTCATGCCATGCTGATGAGTTCTTCAACTTTTTACATTTTGGTTTCCAGAAAACTTTCAGATATAACCCTTTAAGGGACATCTATCTCCCAATAATTCCATTTTAGTAAGAACTGCAATGATGAAGGAAGGTAAAAGCTACCAACAACTACCAAGAGGTACCTAAAACAAATCAACTTCAGTTTGTTCAAGTTGTAGTAGCTTGATCAAGTGTAGCTCGTCTGAGTCCCTAATTTTTTGCCCCAAACCAAGTATGTAACCTAATTCAGATTCACTTGGATTTAATTTAAAAGAAGAAAACAAAGACAACTTTAATCTTTTATGTCTCATGTGTCAAGAAAGCCCTAACTAACAATACTACAGTGAGAACAAAACATCCTTTTCTCCATCTATTTCTGTGATTAATGAAAGAATAAGTAATTTACAAAAGCCCGAGAAAGGGTTGTTTATATTTTCTGTAATCGTGAAGACATAAAAATTAGGTGTAATAAAAAGATTACTCGCAATCAAATGTTACATAATTTTGATTAGTTTTTGCATTGATCATGCATACCTTTTTTGGATGCAAGAAAAAATTGAATCCAAAGATAATCATTAAAAAAAAAAAGATGCCCATTTGTTACTGTAAAATAAGACAGCAAAAAGTACGTACAATAAGATGTTTCTCATCTACTTAGCAGAGTAGATTATAGAGAGTTCCCTTCCCTGTGGGAATGTCACCAGAGTTGTGGGAAAAATTACACAAGTTCCTGTCCATGCTTTATGGAGAGAAGAAAAGAGAATGACAGATGAGAATGGGAACACAACAGACACAGATGCTGTCACTTTGCACCAGACCCTGGAGAAAGGGGACAGATGTTTGACCTTTCCATCAGGAAAAGGTCAGAGTCCTTCAATACCCCAGCCACTCACTTTCCCAAAAATCTTGTGATGGGCTAGAATCTATTCTAGCTCTTTATTTGGGTAGAAGATCAAAGTGTCAGCCTGCCAGGTCCAATTTTTGATATTTAACCTACCTAATTTGGATTATTTGCTCATGACTATCATACTCGCAAAATAGTAACATTTTCAGGTTATTTAATCATTTAAATATTCTAGTAGGTTTGACAGTTCTTACTAAAACTAGCAGATCGTAATAAAACTTGCAGAGTGGAAATGTGTATATATATGATATAGGAGCCTTCTTAACCACGGGTGGAGAATTACAGTATTTCAATAGGTTAGACACTGAACCATTGTGTCTTTCCCACCTCTAAATTCTCTGTTGAAATCCCAGTGTGATGGTATCTGAAGGTGGAGCCCTCAGGAATGGGGTTAGTGCCCATAAAAAGAGACCCCATGGAGCTCTCTTGCCCCTTCTGCCATATGAGGACACAGTGAGAAGACAGCAATCTGAGAACTAGGAAGCAGACCCTCACCAGACACCAATTCTGCCAGTGCTTTGATCTAGGACTTCCCAAGCTCCAGAACTGTGAGAAATAAATTTCGTTTGCTTATAATCCACCCAGGATACGGTAGCTTATTATAGAAGCTTGAAGAGATTAAGACACAAGTTTTTCAAAGGGCTCAAGAGATTATTTATTTCCACTCTCAAAGGAAGTTGAAGCCTCGAGTTGTCAAGTGATCTGCTTAAACATGTCCTGTTTGTGGCAGAGCTGGGGTTAGAACCCAAGTTGACATGTTCCCTCCTCTTTCATCCTACTATCTCAAAATATGCTAAGAGTTATTGCAGTTTGTCCTGAAAACAGCACTTCTGTACGAACAAAAAAGGGATTTATCATCAAGAGATTTGGAGTTACTATTTATTGTATCTACTTTTTGGGGATATACAATGTGTATTATAACATCAAAGACTCCCAGAAGTCCTGTAGAAAACAAAGCTGTGAACTGCTGATTGTTAATTCTCTCTTAGAACCAGTGTCCTCTTAAGTATAGATTGTGAACCGCTGCAGCAGAGCATCCTGTCTGCAAGTCTTTTTCCATTGATGGATCGGGCACGCAACATTGTTTTTTTGTTTGTTTGTTTTGTTTTATGCAGAGGTTGAAACAGTTCTGATGATTTAATTAGCTTTGAGGATCAGAAAGTATAAAACATGGCACATGTTTTTCATTATTTGTTCCGAACTACTAAAAGAGGTGAAAGGAGAGGAAAATATAGCAAAACGATACGGTGGATGTGGAACATGCACCAACAAAAATATGTGTGGCATTACATGTATTTACTTGGTACTTCCAACTAGTCACAGCCTACCAGCAAAGTGATAGGCAGCAGTTGGTCATTTTTCTCAGATATGAATTTAAAGGCATTCATTCCTCAAAACTCATTCATAGGAATGGGTGAACTGAATATTACGTGGGCTCTTTCAACTTCCCAGAACCTGAAGCTCCACATGACTTTGCTGTTCTTTCCTTATTGTGTTCTCAGTAGCTCTGGTCAAGACCAAAACGTGGATACCTTTCCTTCCCTGTTGTTTTTCCTGCATAGCACGGAATGAGGTTATACGGCACTAGTAGCCACATTGAGGTGATCACAAAAGTCTGGAAATGTGGCAGTTGAAACAAATCATTTTTGGGGAAATGCAAATAAGAAATAATACTATCACAATGCCCTTCAAATATCAGCGATCAAGAACTCAAAATAAAATAAAACAAAATAAAATAAAAATCACTGAGGTTCTTGATAGTGTTGACTCTCTAATTAAACCAAAACCATGTCATATTTCATGTAGGTAATTATCAATAATTAGGGGCCAAAAATCCAGTGAAACCCAAAGTCCTTTTTTCCATAATAGATGGAAATAAGCCAAATGATTATGGGTAAAAGGTAGAAATGGAGAAACATTGCCACATCAGTACTAGTACTAGTGAGGTCTTAAAACTTGCTTTGGACCTCAGCTGACAAGGTCTTGTCGGTTAATAAAAAAGATTAATAGGCTTGATGAATAGGTAAGATGATTAACCAGCCTTCTTATAGCTTTGGAGAAACAAGCAGAAGCATGATAGGAATCGAGAGTGAAAAGTGTGACCTCTGCTTCCAGCAGGCAAACCTATTTCCATTTAGGATGCAGCTAATTGTGAGGGTTTTTTTCGTTTGAACTTTGTCATCTTGTTTACAGCATTTTGTACAAGGTTAGCTTTCTTCATTTCATTGCCTATAATGTGGAAATAATTCAGCAACTGAACTTGCTGTTCCCCGGCAACCATAATGAAAGCAATAATACTTCCCCAAGGGGGTTACATGTCTCAGGTCATCGGTGGTGTGACAGAGATGTCCCTATCTTTTATGAAAGCTAAGTTCTGCTTTGCAAATCTTTGCTTACTAGGGGAATGTTCCCATAAATACTGGCATTTCGGAATGTATATTTTGAAAATGCACAGTATTACATACATCTTATGTTAATTTTGTGGGATTTATTGTTACTATATCCATTTTAAAACTAAGAGCCTAACCAAAGGATCTCTGTTTCTCTCTCTCTCTCTCTCTCAAGGGAGAGAAGATACTGAAGTTATAACAAAACACCCTTCAATATTAGAAGTAAGTGCTAAGTGAATGGAATTGGTTTTGACAGGTGTCTCTTAGCAAGATGCTTTCTGTAGCTGATTCTTCCTGAAGGACTCCACATTTAGTGGAATAATGCTATCAAAATCCGAGTGCATTTGTTAATTCAATTGGCTTTCTAGCATTTTTTTCCTTAGGACACTCAAAGCCAGAATTAGTACATATTCAGCTGCAAACTAAAAGATGCATGTATCAATCAGTTTTAGATGCTTTAAAAAACATCTCAAGATGGATAACAGACTTAAATCTAAGACATGAAACCATTAGAATTCTAGAAGAAAATGTTGAAAAAAAGTCTTCTATTATAGATATTGGCTTAGGCAAAGAATTTATGAAGAAGACCCCGATACCAATCACAGCAATAACAAAAATAAATAAATGGGACTTGATTAAATTTAAAAAGCTCTGCACAGCCAAGAAATAAATTATCAACAGGGCGAAAAGACAACCTACAGAATAGGAGAAAATATTCGCATGCTATACATCCCATAAAGCTGCAGTGCCCAACCCCCAAGCCACTGACCGGAGTCAAGCGGCAGGAGTGAGCAAAGGCCCACCTTCACCCACAGCCATTCCCCATGGTTCGCATCACTGCCCAAGCCCCAATGCCCCAACAGATCAGTGTGGCATCAGACCCTCACAGGCACGTGAACCCCACTGCAAGCTGCACATGGGAGGGATCCAGGTTACTGCTCCCCTTAGAGAATCCAACACCTGATGATCTGAGGTGGAGCTGAGGCGGTGACTGCCCCACTCTCTTCTGTGTCAAGAAGGTTAGGGACTCCTGCAAAAGAGCTAATAACCAGAATCTACAAAGAACTCAAGCAAAGCAGCAAGAAAAAAATCAAACAATCCCATTAAAATGGGGACAAAAGACATGAACAAAAGCTTTTCAAAATAAGATAGACTAATGGCCAATAAACATATGAAAAAATGCTCAACATCTCTAATCATCAGAAAAATGCAAATCAAAACCACATTGAGATATTAACTAACCCCAGTGAGAATAGCTTTTATCATAAAGTCCCAAAACAATAGATGTTGGCATGGATGTGGAGAGAAAGGAACATTTATACACTGTTGGTGGGACTCCAAACTAATACAACCTCTATGGAAAATAGTATGGAAATTCCCCAAAGGACTAAAAGTAGACCTACATTTGATCCAGGAATCCTACTACTGGGTATTTACCCAAATGAAAAAAAAGTCATTTTATCAAAAAGACACTTGCACTCAGATGTTTATTGCAGCATAATTCACAATTGCAAAGATGTGGAATCAACCCAAGTGCCCATCAATTCATGAGTGGATGAATAAAATGTGGTATATGTATACCATGGAGTTCTACTCAGCCATTAAAAAAATGTGTTATTTCCTTTTGTAACAATCTGGATGGAACTGGAGACCATTCTCCTTAGTGAAGTATTGCAAGAATGGAAAAATAAACACCACATGTACTCACTATTAAATTGGAACTAACTGAACAGCACTCACGTGCACAGATGGAAGTAAAACTCAACAGTAATTGTGCAGGTGGGAGTGGGGCAGAGGGGATGGGTGAAATCATACCTAACAGGTACAATGTACTCTATCTGGGTTATGAGCACACATATAACTTTGTCTCAAGCAGCAATCCATGTAACTAAAACATTTGTACCCCTGTAATATTCTGAAATTAAAAAAAATCTCATTCAAAAGTAAAAGAAACATTAATATTCAAGCAAATTAATGTTTCTTCTATTAAACAGGAGGACTCTGGATCCTGAAATGATTCATCTCTGAAATAAAGATTATATATAGCCATTATCACCAAGGTGGTTGGTTGTATGGAAGAAATTCCTATTATTTGATTCAGACAGTCCAACATTTCTCATTATAAAAATGTCCAAATTAGAATCTATGCCAGGAACGCATAGGGATCATGTAAAAATATAGGATGGATAGTGCCCCACCCCCATACCAAAGATATGTCCATGTCCTAAGCCCTGGGACCCGTGAGTGTGACTTTATTGGGAAAAAGGGATCTTTGCAGATATAATTAAGGATCTTGAAATGAGGAGACCATCCTAGATTATCTGGGTTGGCCCTAAATCTAGTGACAGGTGTCTTTTAAGAGTGAGGCAGAGGGAGATCAGACAGACACACACAGGAGACAGGGACGTGAAGACAGAAGCATAGACTGGAATGATGTGGCCAGAAGCTCAGGAATGCCGGGACAGCCACCAGGAGCTTGGAGACGCAAAGAACAGGTTCTTCCCAAAAGCCCCCAGAGGTAGCACATTCCTACTGAGTTTTGGGCTTCTAGCCACCAAATTTAGAGTAATTTATAATAGTAGACTAGGAAACTAATACAGCAGGTTTGCATTCTTCCACTCCATCACCTTTGGCAAACAGTTACTACATCTCTATAGATCTCAGTTTCCTCATCTTTAAAAAGTGGTTTCTGAACTAAATAATGAAAATAGTAATAATAAATAATAATACCACCATCATGTGTATAATTTCTCACAACAAATCCTGTGAGTTATGGGATAAAACTCATTTTAATAACCTCAGAGAGGCTGAAGGACTCGTCCTTGTGGAAACGGAGTTTGTGAGGGACTCAAACCTTGGTCTTTTTTCTCCCTTCATCGTTCGATGCATAATGTGCTTAAGAGACTGTGATTGCCCTGGTGACATGGAGTTTACAGGCGAGCTGGGAAGACAAATATTAAATAAACAACTAAATCCAATCTCATCTGAATCGTTTCTAAACAAAAGTAATAATATCTGTTATTTCTGCAAATTGGTGATGGCAGATGCTGATTATCATCAAATGCTTATCCGTTTCATGCACAGACCTTGCAAATGAAATAAGATAATTTTCCTTGCAACAGAAGCAAGTCAAGAAAATGCACAAGTTATGGATGGTAGGATGAGGCAACTCATTGGTCATCCTCTGAATTGCTTTCACAGATGGTAGATGGGTCTATGATAGATATCAAACTTGCTCTGCTACAACCAAAGCCGTTGGATAAATTTGTACAGTACTCATCAAAATCAAAGTGCTTTTCCTGGACTTAAGACTCAACTCGCCAGTTATGCCTGGCATGTTAAGCAGAAAGTTCTCAAGCAGAACATTTCACAGTAAGCTTGTCAGCTGGGGGTCCCAGCCACACAGAGCACATCTGCCTACTTAGGCCCTTACTTTGCTGCGCCTGACCGGTTCTGCTCCTCTACCTTCTGAGGAGCTTGTGAAATGACTATCCCTGAAGATCTTTCAGAAAAAAAATAGTAAGCATCTGTCCTAGATGGCTGGATCATTTACCTGATGGAAGGCAGCGAGCTGGCCCAGCTGATCTCTCGAGAGCTATCATGGCATGATGTTCTCTCTGCAGCTCACTTAGCCACAACTAATCCCTTTAGATGGCCCCAAATATGGAAGAGGGCACCTGGCCCAGGTGAGGCAGTAGCATTTAGAAGATCAGAATCTGAGAAACTTAGATTTGAATTCTAACTTGGCCACTTACTGAGTGACTCCATATAAATTACTTCATTTGACTTAACTTTAGTTTTCTCATTTTTAAAAGTACGGCTTTTTCCCCTTATGAGGTGAGATTATGCTTGTAAAGTGTGTAACCTGGCATCTGGTAAATGCAAAGCACTAAATGGCAATTGCCACGCTTGTTATAATCATCATGATTAGCAACTGCACCATCGCAAAGAAAGAGCTACCTGGCTTGGAAACTCTACCAAATGGCTGGACACCATTTCTCTAGTCTGACACAGCCAGAGTTAAGGGTAAGGTCTACACTACGGAAACTTTACTCTTAATCTTGCAACCAGGTAGATACCTTTCCAGGTCTCCTCCAATTTAGTTTCTTTTTTCCTTTACCTCTCTACATTGTTCTTTGAGATACCCTCTGTTTCCCATCGAAAGAAAAGTTCTGAGTTGCATCCATTTGGGCAACCAGGTCAGGGCTAAGACTTCTCAGGCATGGCAATTTAATAATGATGAAGGTGCAATAAAAATAATTCCACATGATTCCACACTTTACATGTGTCATATCTTTAATTCTTAAGACTGCCCAATGGGTTAGAAATTATTATGATTATCATTTATACATGAGAAAACAGATTCAGAGTAAATGACCTGCCCAGAGGCACACAGATAATAAGAGCAGCCAAAATTTGACCCTACACAGTCCAGTTCTAGAGACCCGGATTTAACTGACTATGCCTCCTTCAAATGGTCAGGCAAATCCTAGGGGTCCTGAGTTTATATCATTAAGACTAAATGGATGCAGCATCACACAAGGTGGACAGCCACCTGATTATGCATTGCAGGAAATCCTCAAAGGCATAAAAAGAAAAAAATATAATACAGGGAAATCCTTAAAGGCATTAGAAAAAAAAAAGGACAGAATCAGAACATATTTGTATCTCTTAGAAGATTGATATGCTGAACTATGTAGAGACCGATGTCTCTAAGTGCTGTATCTTTCAAAAAGGAAATGTTTTTTGTCATTTCTTAAGCAAATGCAGAGGTTACATTCTCCTGCAGGCCCCGGGATGCTAGCAAGACTGCAGGGTTGGCTGGAGGGATGGGTGATTCTAACAAAAGCCCTTTGGATAATGAGCTTAATGGTGTTTCCATTTAAGGGTTGGCATTCTAATGACTATTTTTTAGAGCCTTTGAGGATAAATGCTTTCTAATTTGACCTTTAGAATAGAAGTTTTATATGGGATTACAATTTAATTGGAAAAGAATTTAACAGACATAGTGCAGTCTTCAAAATGACTGTGGAGAATAATTCGCCAAATAATAGCATTTAAAAGTTATCCTATCATAGATCCTTCTTTCATATATATTTTTAAAAGTCTGATTGATTTTGAACATCTTAACTTGTTAACAATATTGTAAATAGGTAACTATGTCATTTGATAGATCAATTATTTATATCTCTAAATTCCATTTTATCATTATATAATACTATGAGGTGATACATATTTCATCAGTTTATATTCTATTGGGCTAAATAATCCCAAATTATATAGTGAAATGAGTGGGTGCCTGCAATAAGGGAGGCCACAGGATACAGAAGACAATTAGTACTTAAAAAATCCATTTCCCTTGAGTGCTTCAATTACTTTTCTATTCCTAAATGCCCACTTCAACTCCGTGCTTAGAATAGTGCCTAGTACATAGTAAATGCCCAGTACTTATTAGCTATTTCTATTATGATGATGTATAATTGTTACTATTCTTATTAATACATTACATATTATTATTATTAACACTACGGTAGGCCTGTGATAAGTACACTTTGTACATTAGCTAACTTAATGAACCCACTGAGTATGTGCTAAAACAACCCCATTTTACAGATGAGGAAAGTAGATTCAGAGAAGTTAAATAACTTGCCTGTGGTTACATAGCTGATAAGTGATACGGACTGAATTTGAACTCAGGGAATCTTAATCCACAAGATGAAACTCAATTATTATAGGATTATTTTTACTCTCTCTCATCTCATAAAGAGTTCAGACATTGATCAAATAAACACCATGGCTTTTATTGCAATAATCTCTGTATATAACAATCACTGTTATGTCTCCTCAACTTACTCCTTATGAGGTAAAAATAATTCTGGCTGTATGCATCTTCAAAAACTCCTCTCAAAATTCTTTCTAACATAAAAAAATCAAATGTTTTATTTTCTTAAAATATCTTCAAGTTTTTCTTATTCCTCTTAACTGTCAAGATCAAACTGTATGTTCATATTACTGCATGTATCTATCATACCATTTTCTGACACAGTTTTTGCATGCCCGAGTGCCAAAAAAATAGTTCAAATAAAAAATAGAATCACTTGAATAAATTACTGAGGTTGTTCACTGCAGTTAAGCTTAATATTTTATATTTGGCCTCAAGACTGACACGAGATTTTACTCTTCTGGAAAGCTGCCCTCGCCAACCTGTGATGATGTTCACTATGCAATTCAATTGCACTTCACAGAAATAGATCTAACAATTTTTAAATACAGGCAACCATAGACAAAAAGCACTTTTTTTTTGAGGCCGAATCACTGTTGGCTCCAGTAGGGCCTATTTTTTTTTTCTGAACATGATTAATACTCTTGAAAAACGTATGAGATGGGTTTTGATGATTACCAATACCATTCATCATTTCAGGTAGACAGTAAGGGGTGGTGAGGGGTGGACATCACTTCTTGTCTTTTAGTTCGAAACTCAAATACCTGCCTCATCAGCAGAGCCACCATGTGGGGTAGCACAAATCATGCATTGTAATCCTGCCATCCGGGAGACTTTCCTGACCACTCATTGTCCCATTTCCCATCTATCACAAAACCAGTTGCATTTTCACCATAGCATGATCACTGCCTTAAATTATTTTATTTATATAGTGTTCTGTTGGTTTTCATTTGGCTTCCCCTCTAGTCTAGAAGCACCACGAAAGCAGAGAACTTGCTTGCCTTATTCATTTGTGATGATTAATTCTAAGCTATTTTGACCAGGCCAAGGAGTGCCCAGCTTACACATTATTTCTCAGGGTGAGGGTATTTCCAGGTAAGATTAGCATTTGAATCAGTGGACTTGGCAAAGCAGATTGCCCTCCCCAAAGTGGTGGGCACCATCCAATTCGCTGAAGGCCTTGAATAGAACAAAAGGCAGAGGAAAGGGAATTTGCTCCTTTTTGCTTCCTTCCTGCCTACTAAGCTGGGACATTGGTCTTCTCCTGCCCTTGGGCTGGAATTTACACTGTCAGATCGCCTGGTTCTCAGGCCTTCAAACTTGGACTAGAAGTGTACCACCAACTTTCCTAGGTTTCTAGTTTACAGGTGAAAGACCATGGGACTTCTCACTCTCCATAATCATGTGAGCCAATTCCTCATATTAAACCTATCTCTGTCTCTCTCTAAACACACACACACACACACACACACAGACATGCACACGGTCTGTCCAGAAAGTATCCAGCCATGTGGATACTTTTTTTTTTGGAGAGACACAGTTAAATTCACCATCTCTGCTGACCACCTCTCACTCTCAGCAAGTTGCACAGGCTGCCTTGCTGTGCCCAGCCCAAACCAAGGGGCTAGTCCTGGTGATGCCCTCATCCAGCCCTGGGAGAAGGCGTGGTAACAACAGGTGAAGAGGGGGCTGACAGAGCCTCAGCAACCACTGCAAACACTGCCGCCCTGAATGTAACAGCCTGGAGGAGCAGGAATGGGGAGTGGGAACCTGCTACGGTCTCAGGCGCTACCTGGTCCCTGAGTGTTCAGAGGGAGCTGGCTGGGGAAGGGGCAGCATCCTGCCAGCTCTCCCGCCTCCCCTGAGTGGGGCTGCCTCACTGGGTGGCTGAAGGTGGGTGGGGGTAGAGTGACCGGGCCTCCCTTCTCAAAGTGGTCCAGGGGCTAGTAGTCCCCATAGGTGTGCAGGTGACGGGCTAGGGACTCTTGCTGCTTGCAGAGCTGGGCTGGCGTCTCTTGATACACATCTGAGAAGAGCAGGTTGGGGCTGGGTTTCAGCTTCTGCTCAGCCTGCTCAAAGGCCTCCGTCACCCTCTTGCGGGACTGTGGGATTCCATGGGGCTGGCTACTTTACGGAGACCTGTGTGTGTGTGTGTGTGTGTGTGTGTGTGTGTATTTTCGGTTTCTCTGAAGAAGCCTGACTAATACAACATTGTGCAATCTTGAGAATACAGTAGATCTCTATAAATAGTTATAGAATGGATGAACAAATGTGTCCATCTCTATGACTAGATGGACATATGAATAATTAAGACGCTAGGGATTTGGGGTGTCCAGGGCCAAGTAAGCTAAGTCGTGAGAGTATATCCAAGCAGGAACTACTCATGTTTAATCATGAAAGTACTCAAATAAACAGAAAGGACTCATTTGTAAAAATTTTTCCTATACTCATACCAGCACTTCAATCTGTAGGAGAAAGGGAGCTAGCGCTTACTGAATGCCTTCTATGAGCCATGGCACTGAATTCTCAAACCCACCTGGTCATATTATCTCTTTTATACAGAGAGGACAATGAAGCTCAGAGAGAGAAAATACTCAAAAACAGACAACTGTAAAAACTCTGCTCCTTTGAGGTCACTGTTGGGGGTCTAGGACTCCCTGCTTAACTCCTCCTCCCTGCCTGCCTGACTGCTAGGTTTTCACAGGGTTCGGTCCCATTTCCCATGGCATCATCTCAATTTTGACACATTGTATCAGTATGATTCAGCCTAAAATGAGTTATTCTAATTAGGTCACACATATTAATGGCATATCACACCTAGAAGGGATCTTAAAAATGATCAAGTTATTCAACCCCTTTCATTTTGCAGATAAGGAAAATAAAATGCAGGAGGGTGAATGTCCTGCCCTTACTTATGTACAGAGATCAGAGAAGACAGTAGGACTTAGGCTTCTTTCTTTTCTGAGGGGTTAAACAGATTCTTAAGTTGTAACCCATCTTTCCTGTTCTGGGTCAACTTGCCAGTGTACATTTGATAAATGTTATCTGTAAAATGGCTCCAGGAATCCAGCATGGAAGATACTAGAGTGGGCGAAAAATCATAAATGCACCAGAATGAGAACCGAAACATTTAAACATCACTTTAAAGCCATTTTGCTAATGGCAAGCTGGGCCTGAAATGCACATCACTTAGTTTCTTGCTTGATGTTCTTTCAACACTAACCAGCTGCATTCATCGCGTTATCTTTTTTCCCTTAGACCACAGCTTTGGTTTTGTAGGCATCAGAGTATATAGTTTGAGTTGAGTTTGAGTATCATTTCTACCACTTCTTAGCTGTATGACTTAAGGCGAAGACCATAACATCTCTAAAACTCAGTTTCCTCATCTGAAAAATGGGGCTATAATATTTTCCTTCTATAGCAGTGGCCCCTGGTCCCCAACCTTTTTGGCACCAGGGACCGTTTTCATGGAAGATAATTTTTCCATGGGCCAGGGAAGAGGGGATGGTTTTGGGATGATTCAAGTGCATTACATTATTACATTGTAATATATAATGAAATAATTATACAACTCACCATAGGTTGGGGATCCCTGCTCGGTAGTATTTTGGGGATCAAATGTGTGTGGAAGTGTTCAGCAAACAGAAACAAGGGTGTGTTGTGCTTGCTCAGCATAAGGATTAAACTGTTTTCAAAACAGTGAACTGTAAGGAAGAGTGTACGAGCTCTCGACTGCCACATTATTTACCTGTCTCTATTGGTCTTGTATCTCTTCCCCTGTTCTACCCATTCATATCACCTGTCCAATTCCTACATGGGTCTGAGTTTCTAACTCCTGAAATAATAATTAAAAATGTTGGCTGTTATTACCCCAGTTATTTCAGCAGGCAATGTGATGAAGAGAACCGATTGGGAGAATCTAAAATTTGAAATCATAATAGAATAATCTATTCTCTGACGAATATACACCCAGAAGTCCAGAAAGGCTTATGGTTAACAAAGAGTATACTGACCTTTCCCAGGGAACTATGCCTGGCACCCTTATTACAAATATTGTAAATTGAAAAAGAAGCAAGAAAATTACAGGGTTCAACTAACTAAAGAATGGATTCATCATGAACATTTATTAAATGTCAACCTGGTGGATTAGGAACAGCAATAATTAGCCTGCAGTGATCAAATGGTATTTCAAAATGCAAAGAGTATTTTTTTTTTTAGAGACAAATCCTCTCCAGTCTTGAGTTCAAATGCTGTTTTATAACACGGGAGGTGTGAAAATTGTTTGAGAATTTTCTAAGCATGGCAAACATTTCAGCACTAAAATATCGATAGTTTCAATTACTCCAGAGAAAAGTTTAGAAGTTTAAAAAAGTTTAGAAGCCTGGATCCTGCTGAGAAAAATCACAAGTAGCTTCTAACTTCTCCCTTTTGTTCCTATTTCACTCTTATTCCTTCTGAACCCTAGGTCCCCAGGATAACTCCAGTGACATGCCTCTGGAGATGAAGGAGGGCCACCAATGTGGGAACAATAGGTACAATGGGGAGAGGGATAGGAAGACTAATAATAGCAAAGGACTGCAGCTAAAGGCTGTGACCTTCTTCAAGATGCATCCCCTCCAAGGCCTCAATCCTCCTCACCTTTAAAGTTGGGGAGCTGAACCAGCACTCTCCAGGATCCCGTACATAGCTAAGTAAATACATCAATGAAGCCAGGACACTCACAAGAAAGACAAAACTGATTCCAGGTCACTCGTTAGCCCTAAGATTTTGATCTCTTTGAAAGCACAGAATGTAAACACCATTGCTTTTCATCACCAAGGGTCTCTAGGATACATGCCTTCTTTTTCTTTGCTTTCTTATGCATTAAAGAGCAGAGAGATAAAGAAAAGTAGTAGCTTATCCTGCAAGCCACAGGGAATGAGCAACTAAAACATTTTCAAAGTGCAGTGTTACTGGCTTTTGCTTCTCAAAGTGAGCCACAACACCTGGTCTCCCATCTGCCCAGTGGTACATCATGACTTCTTAGAGAAAGAGGCAGAATTTTCTAGGACGTAAGCTAATTCTTTGTTAGTAAGGAAGGCAGGACCCTTTATAAAATGTCTATTCTTTCCCATGAAAAAAAATACACACAATGAAAGAGCAGGAAACTATGTTTTTCATAATCTCCTCTTAATTAACTACTTGAACTTTTTGAGTTGTTTCCCAGAAATGGTGGATTTTCTGCAAGACACAGGAGTTGAGATTCTGAAGTCCCCTAAGCAAGATTCCTGATGCCAAGAGTCACTGTCCCCCACGACCTGCTCCAATGCAGGTGACCTGCCCCAGTGCACGTAGCCCCTTGTTAGTTACACCATGACCTGCCCCAAGGCACGTGGCCCCTGCTTAAAAAGCCCATGACCTCCCTTAGTAGGGGAGACAGATTTAAGGCAGCTTCTCTCATTCTCCCCACAGGACATCTGTTGTATTAAAAATTCCTTTCTTCCCTGGCAATCCTCATTGTCTCAATAATTGAATCTTTGTGGGATGAGCAACTGGTTCTAGACCAAAACTCCCTTACGCTTTCGACAGTTCTGGGGGCTCTTCTGGGATGTTGCTCGTGTTTCAGTGGCTGTGGAGCAGAGAGACCAAAAGCCTCTCTCGGCAGCTGCTGCCAGAAGGCAGCTTTGGACTCTCCCATCAGCTCCGGGATTATGGGCCTCCAAGGCACTGTGATCACTTCCTAATTCCCTCTGAAGAAAGGAGCTCTGGATTTGGATTTCGAAATTTGCGTCTGGGCCTGTGAGCGTTATTGGAAGATGCCGCACTTGTCGGGAATGCCTCTCTCAATTTGGGGATTCTGAATGAATTCCTGCTTGTTTTGGGTTGGATAAGCCCCCAGCCGTTTGGTTTGTGAGAGTGGGAACCAACCTAGCTGTTTTGATTTTGCACCTCCAGGGCTTATTAGGGGAAAATGCAGTTCATGTGTTTGTTTGGAACCTCTTGAACTTCCTTTATGCTGAGTGTCTGTTTGTATTAGTGTGTGGTGCATCAGTGTGCAATCTTTTAAGGTCTTTGTCTCTATTTTCTTTTTGCCCACTTTACATTTGCTGTTGATGGTATTATACGCACAGCCCAAGGTCTGGGATGCTGAAAGACACCTCGGATGGTACTTTCTCTTGCGGCAAGTTCTAAGGTCTAAAAGGGTAAAATATGTCTCCATTCTAAAGTCTGGGAAATTAGGAGACATCTTTGTCCTAAGGTCTAGGAGATTGAAAGTCATCTGCACCCATGGAGGCAGCCTGGCTAAGAGGCGGGGACGTCAGTTGTTGGACAGGGAAAAAGGAACAGAAACATGATGTATTAATACATAGATTCATGTGGAACTTCAGAGGATCTCTCGGCCAGAGTTCTGAGATGAAAGCAATTGAAACTTTGTGTGTGAATGTGTTTACATGTATTATATGTCTACGTGATACCAAAACTAGCTTATAAATAAAATGAGCTCTCATAAATTAAATAAATAAGCCCAAATGCTTTTCAAGTTCATGGGAATTTAATAATCTTTAGTAAACAAGCTGGTTTTCAAAAATTATTGATAAAATAGCAATAAAAATGTCTTAAAAATTGTCAGTATACATTTTTGTCTGAGTTTAGTGGTCATTTTTATATTTGAAGGTGTCAGGGTTTGACACAAAGGTTATAAAACCAAAAACCCAGCCAAAACAAAATGATATGTGTTTATATGAATAAAAACAGCTAAAACTCCTGAGTTATCAGCAAAAATACCCATGTGTTTAACTTTAACGCTCTTACTTGGGTAAAATATAGACTTCTCTAAACAAAAATAAGTGTTAATAAGTTAGAATAAATAAAACTCTAAGTAAATGATAGCACAGAAACAGAAACGTACGGTGAAACGATTATGAAGATATTTTGGCTTTGGTCACTCTTTCTGAGTACTGATTTGCAAGCTAGCCTGTTACGTGTACATTGTGTTGTCATAGAAAAGATCTTTGCCTAAAACAATTTTACAAATAATCCTTGAACAGTTAATTTTTGTATAGTAATTTATTTTGAAATGAACAAAATGGTTATTCTTAGAATCCAAAGAGAATCTCCAAACAATCTTACTCTTTGGAAGTATTATATGTAATTAAATTGGCATTTAAATAGAAAATTGTTTTGAGACCAGTTAGATTGCTTTTTAAAATAGTTTGATCTTGACGTAAAAAAATTATGATTTTGTGCCATTATTTGAAATTCTTACGATTCACTTTAGAGGTTTATTTGGTCTATAGTCAGGTGATAACACGTCAATAAATTTTATTTTGGGATATTGGTATTTTAGAAAGATCAAATTAGTTAACATCCTTAAGCAGGATGTGTTCTAAAACTTCTACAGGTATTTATAGAACTTAAAGATGTTACATTTCTCAGAATAGCAAGCCTTACTAGAATACTTACATTTATTATTTTGGTAGGTTTCTTTTAAGTTTAAAAATATCAGATAAAATTATATTTTGTGATTGTTTGGTGTATGTTTGAAAATTCATTTCCCAATTGTGTTCATGAAAATATGTTTGGATATTAAATTTGTTTAGACATTAAATGAGTTTGTTGAGGGCACAATTAATCACATTGGTTGTGTATCTAATATTCACAGGCTATCAAAATGGTTAAGTAAACTGCTAAAAGAAATTAGGCAACTGTAAATGAGATAAATGTAATAAAATTGCAACAGGTTTATCTTTTGAAACTTCTCAGATCTATATCTCACAAGTTCACTTTTGCTGTGTCTTACTGCTTTCAGCTTTTCCTCCTCTTGAGAAAGACTGAGATGATAACTCTCTCAACCCTTTCATCGGCTCCTGCAACTTTTTACCTTCTCTGGTTCTAAGTCTGATGTTAAGGTCTGGCACTGGAACCTTAAAGGTCTGAAAAGCAATTTTTTTTTTCCTTTAGCTTCTTGATATGTATATATTGTTCAACACGGTCAAAAATCTTCCTATGCTGTTACTAAGAGTTGTATTTTCCCCTTCTCAAGGTATTAGTTTTCTAGTTTCCTGTTTCCTTTATAATATAATGTTCACTCTTGACCCAGGACACAGTCTTCTTATGACTGATAAATTCTGGTATCCTTTTCATGAGGTTTGACTTCAAAGTTGTCTAAACAGGTTTCCCATAAAAAACCAAACAAACATTTAGAACTCAGTAAAATCAGCAAGAAAAAATCAAACAACCCTATCAAAAAGTGGCAAAGGACGTGAACAGAAATTTTTCAAAAGAAGACAGAATAATGGCCAACAAACATATGAAAAAATGCTCAACAACTCTAATCATCAGGGAAATGCAAATCAAAACTGCAATGAGATATCACTTATCTCCAGTAAGAAAGGCGTTTATCAAAAAGTCCCAAACAATAAATGTTGGCGTGGATGTGCAGAGATAGGAACACTCCTACACTGTTGGTGGGACTGCAAACTAGTTCAGCC
>VBSM01000316.1:4856921-4937035 GCA_008086735.1 Cheirogaleus medius
ATACATAACCTTAACATTTGTACTCCCATAATATGCTGAAATAAAAAAAATAAATAAAATTAAAAAAAGAAAGGAAAACAAACAAACAAACAAACAATTGCACTAAAGGTTTTTCTTGACTTCTTGTTAACTGGCCTATGAAACAAAGATTTTATGTTTTATCAAGATAATTTCTATGTTGTCTTCATCAGATTTTTGATTACATGGGAAAACTGAGCTTTAAAAAGTTAAGATTCTTTTGCTATATTGCCTTAAAGTCTGATTATTACTCCTGGTTAAGTGAATTGCTATTATTTTACAATAACCTGTGGTTCCTGTTTTGATCAAATGTTTTGAGCTTTTTAACATCTTTGACAAATGTCCACAAAGTCTAGATAATTTGAATGTTTAGCTACCTGTAAGCTTCCATTTCCATGTCATTGTTGGAAGTAGGCAGGACATATAACTTTTTCTTTAGAATGTTGTTTGTTCCTTCTGATACAAGCGTTTCTAAATCCTTAACGCGAATGGTTTTAGCAAATGTTTGTGTTTTGTATAGCGAATTCCTAGGAGTTTGACAGTTGCTCGATGCTAATAGGTAAGTTAATTTTATAATCTTGCTTTTAGCGTTTGGTTTTTTTTGCTCTTCTGTTGCTTAAAAGGTTTTAAAGTTTGATAAATGCCTGTCCACCTCCATTCCCATCTGGCCCAGAACACTGAATTTGTTATAAATGTCTTTTGACTTTAAGTCCTTTGGCCACAGGGTCCCACTGAGGGACAGGATAGAACCGGGGCAGGTAGCCACACCACAAGGGCAACGATGAGACAAAATTAAAGCTTGGCCATCGATGTTGCCTCTGGCAAATCTTGGCCAAAAGGGGAGGAATGTAAATCAAAATAAAATCCTGGGCATGTCCACAATCGACTGAATGGACACCCTCTTGGCCAAAGAGACCCCAAAGAAAAAACTTAAAACTGAGTTCCTGGCCATAAAGGGGAGGGAGGTCAGAAATGCCTCGTTAGACCCCCATTCTGGTGGTCAAAAAGAAAAAAACCTGGAACCCAGGAATACCGGTTTATTCAAGATCTAAGGGCAATGAACCAAATAGTGGAGGATATTCTTATCTTGAAATTTTGCCTGATTTTCAGTAATAGATTTAAAAGATGCTTTTGTTTGCATTCTTCTTGCCCCCAAATCCCAAGTACTATTTGCTTTTGAATGGGAATCCCCCCAAATATCCAGAAAATTCTAGCCAGAGATTTGAGGGAAATAATTTTAGGCAAGGAAATGATTTTACAGTATGTAGACAATATTCTGATAGCCAGTGAGCCTGAGGCTGAATCAAGGCAACCGGCCATAATTGTATTAAATTTACTGGCTAACAAAGGATATAAAGCATCTCAGAAAGTTTAGATCTCACTCTCTGCTGTCAAATACTTGGGGTTGGAATTGTCTCTTGAAACTCAGAACCTCCTTGCAGATTGGAGAAAGAGGCTGTAAATTGAATGACAGTCCATATTACCCATAAGCAGTTATGTGACGATTCTTGGGTATGGCTGGGTTTTGCCAGATTTAGATTCCTAACTTCATACTAATGGCAAAACCTTTCTCTAGAGCTTTAAAAGGAGAAGAAAAAGAACAACTTACTTGGACTGGGGAATGCCACAGGGCTTTCTTGACTATTAAAAATTAACGACTGCCCCCACATTGGGACCCCTGGACTTATATAAGCCTTTTGATCTGTTCATTTGAGAAAGGCGAGGAATTGGACTCAGGGTATTGACACAAACTTTGGGGGATCAGAAGCAACCTACACCTTATTTCTCTGAGCAACTGGATGTGATAATAAAAGGATGGCCCATTTGTCTGAGAGAGGTAGCTGCTATTTATGATATTTTACAGGAAGCTGAAAAGTTTGCCCTTGGGCAACTGGTGACTGTTCACACCATGCATTATGTATTAACCCTACGAGAACAAAAGGGAGGCTTTTGGTTCTCAGTGAGTGGCCAGGTGGGTAAATATCAGGCTACTTTGTTAGGCAATCCTCATATAACTCTGAAGCTGGTGTCCACCTTATTAAGTCCAGCCACCTTGCTGTCTAAGGATTCTTATTCCCCATTCTATGATTACATTCAGATTATTGGCCATGTGTATTCTAGTCTCCAGGATTTGACTGATCAGCCCCTGTCAGACCTAGATGAGGAGCTCTTTAGCAGCATTACAGAACAGGGACAATGCAAAGCGGGGTATGCTGTGGTTACTGGCCAAAAGGTAATTGAGGCACATGCCCTACTCCCTGAATGTCTAGAAATATGCAAACCCTGTATGTCTAGCTTGTCCTTTGGGATTTTAGTTTGCCTGGCAAGACAATTCTCTAGTTAAGATCTCTCAATCTATTGCCTCTTCCCACTAACCTATCTTAGCCACCTAAAACTTTCTTTATGAGTAACTAGGGAAATTTTAGGATGGAGATTCCATCTTGAGAACGCTGTGCCAATATTTTCCTGGGAAGGATCCCAGACAAGGATGGGTACTTCTTTCGATATACTTTGCTACCTTGGTGGGGAAAGGGTGGTAACTCAACAATGTGTACTAAAAAGTTTCAGTTATTGGCCCAACACTTTGTTCTTCTTCATATTGCAACTACATCCCATTTTAGCAGGAAGCATCCAGATCGATCTACATCCTAATTCCTCAAGATTTAGGGATGAACTAAAAAGAAGGGGGGAAGTTGTAATCAGCTTTATGAACCCTGTAAACTTATACTCTCCTCTCTTAACTAACTACATGAACTTTTGGAGTTATTTCCCAGAAATGGTGGATTTTCTGCAAGACAAAGGAATTGAGATTCAGAAGGCCCCTAAGCAAGATTCCTGATGCCAAAATCACCATCCCCCACGACTTGCCCCAATGCACATGACCTGTGCATGTAGCCCCTTGTTAGTTACACCATGACCTGCCCCAAGGCACATGGCTCCTCCTTAAAAAGCCCATGACCTCCCTTAGTAGGGGGGACAGATGTGAGGCAGCTTCTCTCCTTTCTCAACAAGATGTTGGTTATATTGAAAAATTCCTTTCTTCCTTGGCAATCCTCATTGTCTCAGTAATTGGATCTTTGTGCGAATAGCAACTGGATCTAGACTAAAACCCTCTTGCGGTTTCGACAACAATGTCTGCATGCATTTTCGAGTCTTTATTGCTACTAGGAAACCATTTAGTAAAAAGATGCTCCATGGAAGGCAGATTAAAAGGGTTAATACAGTGTTCTGAGGTATCCTGCTCACTCATATAAATCCTTGACATACAGTTTAGATCTGATTCACAGTATAGTATTATTTCTTGTTCCTTTTTCTATTGTTTTAATTTGTAAAGTGTTATAAATTCGATTTGTTAATGATGATAAACAGAAGATGGTATTTTCTCCATAGTTTCAAGAGGAATGAAGGATACAGAAAAATGAAGAAAATAAATGATATTTACTGAATTCAGCAAGTTTGAGCTTGCTAGAATTAAGATTAAAAGCACTTTTATTTCTGGTTTAGGTTTCTGGCAGATACCCTGTTTCAGCTGGTTTTATGGCATGTTGATTTCTTTCTTTTTCATTTGAAGCTAAGCACTCCATGTGTATTTCTTTTTATTTCTCCCATTCCTACTCATTTGAGATTTTGGCAGGATCATATCTAATTTGCCTCTTGCTTCCAGAGTTCCTAGCACAGTGTCATGTGCTCAGTTGGTGTTTAAATGTAGATCAAAATATTTGACTTCATGTGGGCTTGGAATTGTGAGAGAATTACGATCAGCAAAGAATTCACCCTATCTAAAATTTATAATGCAGGGACTCTCAGAATTATTTAACTCTCTATGACAAACAGCATCACAACTTTCCCTCTCAAAGAATGAAAATGTATAGATACGAATGTGCTATTTTTTCACCCATGTGAGTATGGAATTTTAAGGGAGTGGTTATGGAATTTTAAGGGCTTGAGTAAGTATAGGGGACCATAAACTCACTTGCCTTTAGGGATCAGAAACAAACATTAAACAAATGAAATAGGCTGGGTATAGCTGCATATTACATAGGAGATCAAGATGGGGAAAGAACATGCCCCATTTGGAGGAACTCAATGGCAGACATGATTGCCAGAAATTGTACTGTCTTTAAGAGAAATTTAAAACCCAGATTATTTTCTGGAGAAATCACTTTAAGGAAAAAAAAAAGAGTCCTTTATTCTTATGCAGACCCCAAATATAAAATGTGTAAAAAGGAACACACTCATATTTAAGGTTAGAGGATCCAGAGCCCTTTGGAGATTATAAATATGTTTTTTGGGGGAGCGGGGGGGGGGGAGGACAGGAATTTATTTCACAGAGGCTAACAGGCATAAGTGATCTCTTACACTGAAAAGGTCCGTGCAATCAGGGACTAAGATACGAGAAAAGACATTAATAGTAAATGCTTACTACAGCTAAATTGAAAATATTTATAATCATTCTATATCAACATTTGGCCCTCACAATGTAGATTTGCAGGGTAATTTGTTTTATCTTATTCTCAGATATAAAAAATGTTGGTTCAGAGTATGAGTCAGACACATTAACATTTTCCCTTCAATCACGTGTTGTGGGAATTAAGACCTCCCCCTTTACTTTTATACTTTTATCAATGAGTACTTAATCTTAAAATAATAATGGTCAGTTAGTTCTTCAAGTAAATGAACAATTTAATGAATTTCTCATGTCACTGTCTGAGTTTGGTGTGACTTATTGAGAATTAATATTGTACTAATTTGAAGTAATATATTGCTAATCTATCTAATTAGCCATTTATCTTTATGAAGGCTTTTAAGACTATCCTAAGAATTTTCCCTCCAGTTTTAGGAGTTAACAATAACACAACTAACCACTACGACTTATTGTTTGGCTTCTAGATACTTCAAACACATTAACCTGTTTATTGCTTGTATGCTGTTGCAGAGTATGAATTGTTATCCTCCTTTTTCAGAAGGGAATACTGAGATTTTTAGAAAATTAAATGACTTACCCAAAGCTAGCCACATCTAGTAGATGATAGAGCTACCATACAAACTCTGACCAGTCTTACTTCAAAGTTTTCTACTCTTCATCATCTCTTCTCATCCAATATAACAATTCAAAAAAACAGTAAAATTGATTTCTAATTAATAACAAATTGCCTGAAAAGGAAGCCATTAGATGTTTTTCAAAGTTTCAAGTCAGTTCAACATGGTGATGTCAATAAAATAATTACTGTAACTACCCTCCCCCCCAAATAAAAATCGTACAATCAAGTCTTACTTTCTGAAAATGCTTTCATTGCCAATTATATTTAAAACAATTACTTTGTTGATCATTTAATCTTCTGAAGGAAATAAATGCCACTATGGGGCATTAAGAGGCTAACACAGTAAAGAGTCTGAGCTGCAATTATAATTTGTTTCTTAGCAACTAATAGCAAAAGTTATAAAGGTGATTCTAAAATATCTAAAAGAGGCAGCATTACAGCCCTGGGAATATTGCGACAGTTCTTAACAGTATAATCTCGTGAGTAATTTGCTTTTGCTACTATCATAAGATAAATTATTTTGGATCCCCCTGGTCAAAGCCCTAAAGAATTCTCATTAAAAGTCAGCTCATATTATGTGTGTTGTTTTCTTCCCTTTTCTCCCCTATTATACTGAACCCCATGTATTGGTTGTTCCATACATTATGATAAGTTTAAAAGAATCAGCAGGATAAAAACAGAATCCTTTAATAACAAGGAGAAAGAAGTTCATCACTTTAATAGTTCCATTTCCTGTCTGAAACAGCGCTTAGTGAATGTAGTCATGGATAGAGTAAATTAAAATTTTTATAATAGATTTGAGTGAGAGCAATAAGGATTTTAAAGAATTCTAGATGTTGTTAACAGAGGAAAACAGTAGTGAAATTTGAGTGGTCTTGGGTCTCAGAGCTTAGGCAATTTTCAGGTGCATGCTTGCTTTGAAAAGATCATATTGTTGGCTCACATTTTGAGAAAATCATTTAATTTGTTTGGCCTAGAAGAATACTATTCTGTACATCAACTTTAAAATCATTAAAAAAATTATATCATGGTTTTCTCTTCTACATATATGGGATGTAGATGACATCAAATATTTCTGTAGTTATACCTGAGGACGGGTATCAGGAAACAAAATTACTGCATTAAAATGCACAGACATAGTAATAGGTTAAGTCACTGAATGAGAAATACATCTTTTAAGAACTTTCATACAGAAAAAGATTAAATTACATGGTTTGGCATGTTTGCAAACATGTTGGTCATATTGGAATTTGTGTCATGGGTAAGAGAACACAGAATGGCCTGCTTGAGGAGTTCTTGGGTGAGATACCTCCCAAATAAACCAAGAGTTCATGACTTCCATCTTTCCTGTCAGCATGCTATGCAACAGAAACCCTACACTGTGGGGCAGCAGAGCCCACTCTCCTGGCTACGTGTGATGTGACTCAGTTTATAGTATTGGGGGGATCTGGTGCCCAGCTGGTCTTCCTGTACTTTGCTGCTGCCAGAGGGTCAGGGTCAGCCGCCTTGTGTTGGATGAGTAATCGATGCCAGGCACGTTACCTAAAGCAAACCTGTGTTCAGTGAAAGGTGTATGAGCAGATATACTCCCTGACAGAGCTCCAAACACACACTTAGAAACATCAACTGGAGATGTCCACAGTGCTAATCATAACCCTCACTATCTTTCATCCTTCTTTACTAAATTTAGGGGCCCAAAACCATGCCAACCTGAGATAGAGAGTGTGTACCGAGTAGTCTTGTATTTTCTCTCATGTCAGAAGTACTAATCATGAGTGATACTCAATTTCTGTTTAAATATCATATAAACCACACTCGATTTTCCTGAAAACATAACGCCCTTAAAGTCAAAGATTTATGATGTCTCTCTTAGCGCAGAAATTAGAGATTTTCAGTATATTTTATATATATGCCCACCCTCTCACACGCACACAAAGTCTCTACATCATGTATCTCAAAGCTCAAATGGAGGGGCTGTGTCTATTTTCAGTTAGCACGCATTCATAACTGAGGACTTTGCAACCTATGCGCTCAGCGAAAACTTATTAAATAGGATTTAATGCAGTTACATTTAATGCAGATAAACCTATAGGCAAATCAGCAAATATTTATTGAGCACTGACTCAACAACAGGCTTTGTGCTGGGTGACAGGGAATCAAAGATGAGGAAGACACAGTCCTTTCTCTCAAGAAGTTCACAGTCTACTGAGTCTACTAAGGGGAGAGGATATGTCATACACATTCATGCAATAAATACTCAATGATATAAATATACCTGAAATGCAAAGCACGACAGACGGAGGGGGTCAATTCTACCTGAAGAGCAATACTTCAATCAACAAATATATGCTAACTGCCTGTATGGGTCAGTTCTAATGCTAGGTGTTTGTATTATCGCTATGAATATAAAGGAAAGAGTTCCTGTCCTCATAGAGCTCATATTATAGTGAAAGAGACAGGCAATAGCTTAATAAATAAGAAAAAAATTAGATAATCACAGAGCATGGTAATTGCTCCGTTGGAAATTTTTTAAATGTTACAGTGATTAAACCATAAGAAATCACTTTCTAGGGGGTGGTCAGAGATGGTGTGTTTCCATAGGAACTCTACATAGAGAAGAATTTTGTATGGGGAGGAGAGTGAGGGTGGGTGTACAACAGGAGCAAAAGAAATGAGGCTTGAAAACATATTCATAAGAACGAACTGGCTAGAAATAAAAACACTGAGCAGCATTTGAATGCTGAAATAAGCCAACGCAATGCCCTAAAGGAGTCCACGTGAACGTTTAATTGCTACAGCCACTGTACAAACCATATGCATCATATCATACAAGATGAATACTTTTAAGATGCAAAAGCAAACCATCACTTGGGCCTGCTGGAAAGTCATTACTGTCCCACAGAGCCTGTGATGAATAAAGAGCACCAGCACACTGCTGGGAGAACATTACAAGCACGGCCAGTCTTTCCCAAAGCTGAAATAGCTGTCCAGGCCTCCAAAGAAGAGGACTGTTCAGTCCACAATTGCGGGGAATTGACATAAGAATCCTCAGACTCCTGTATGCACAATAGGCTATTTTGTAAATTGCCCCAAAGTGCATCTGTTTCATGTTCTAGATGGTTAAGAAAAATAAGAAAACAGTATTAAATAAATATCTTGAAGGGATATGGTCACAGATTGGTTCCAAAAGGACTCTAACGGTTGTCTTCCTGCAGTCTTTCCAAATGAAAACAAAGAGACACACTCACTAGTCTAAGGAGTGTTATTCTATTTAGCTGTCCCACCCCCACAGGTCCAGGACACAAGGCCAAAGTTTAGCTCTTCTTTAAGGCCTTCCAAAACTCAAAATATAATCACTAGCAGTTGTTTTCTCAATGTTCACAAGAGCTAATGGAGGGAAGGGTAACCATTATTTTTTAGTCAATTATTTGTAGACAAATGAGTCCCTCCTTCACTTTGATGTGCAGAAGAAAAGAACGAGTGAGTGGTTACTTTGAAGGTAGAGGAGATAGAGGAGATACCACAACGTAAAAGTGACATGGAAGAAGAGAAGGAAGAATTGTTGTGGGAAAAGGCAGGTTGATCAGAGAACAACAAGTGTGGCAGATGAAATGGATACTGGGGGACGGACCAGACATATCTTTTCTGGACTAACACTCGTCTTGGTCAACAGTCTACTAAATTGAGGGGAATGCTTCATTCTTACCCAATACCATAGTTTTGGTAACTCTTTAAGCCCTTAACACTGGCTGGCTATTTAGAAAAGATGGTACCCTTTCTATCCATAGACAAGGACATCGGTGGTGTGGCCTTACTGCAGTAATTCAGGAGCAGGCACACAACCGGACCCCCAGCCTTGTTGTCATCCAGAATCGTACAAGCATTACCTTTCTGAGGCCTCCCTCCAGTTGCCCCACATTCTCAAATAATTCTGCACTCAATGTGTCATGGCATGTACCCACTAGGAATGTTGGATTCCCTTCTCTACCTACGTCTGAACAGAGCAAAATGCAAAACAAAACTGAAGTAAGTTATTAATACTATCATTGAACATAAAACGAAAGCCCTGGCTTTCTCTGCTTCTTTACTTACTATTCACGCTGCAACCCACCGATCTGGATGCTGGCCTCAGCTCCCCCATGCAATCGCTCTGGCAAAAGTCAGCTCCGTGTTGCCATATCCAGTGGGCATTTTTCAATCCTTCTCTACTTTTTTGTTGTACTGGACCTTTTCAAATGCTCCCTGAAAATGTCTGCTCTCTGTCCTCTATGAATTCCTACCTTCTGTGCCTCCACCCTCTTAGTCTCCTTTGAGAGTTCTTTCATCTTCTCCTAATCTTTAAACAGCACTGTTCACCGTGGTGGCCTCGGCCTGCTGCTCTTCTCTCTCTTTGGGATCTGCTTTATCCTCATGATTTTAATTCTAACTTTTATGCTCATGTCTGCTTATCATAAATCTTCAATCCTGTTGATGTACTATTCTAATAAATTTAACTGTCTGATCAGCATAGACTTATTTACTTGAATGTCCCATAGATAAGATTACTTTACACTCTAGTTTTCCTGAGACAGTTATGGTTTACATTTATTGTCCTGGCAAATTTATTAATAATATGAGCCTCTTTTCATACTCGTAAGTATCCAAATTTGGATGATAAGTCATAAAACTGGGTATGTCCTAATGTAAATTTGACACTTCTCAATCTCTAATCCTAAGCTGATTCCAAAGTCAGTCAATGATACTCTACCACCCAAGACATAGACCTGGGAGTCATTCTATAATCTTTTTTTTTTCCATTCTGTACTCTTTACTCTCAATCTCTCTCCCCGCCCTCACCCAAACCATCCACCAAGCCCTGATGATTTCATCACAGACATATTTCACATGCCTCCTCTAATTTCACTGTCTTTGTCTTAGGACAGACTCTTATCACTTCCTGCCTGGAATATTGTAAATTCTTCTTAACTGTTCTTCTAAACCAGGCGTCCTCAAACTATGGTCCACGGGCCACATGCAGCCCGCCGAGGACATTTATCCGGCCCGTCGGGTGTTTTTGCCGCGGCTGCCTGTCCTGCTTAGCAGCCGACTCGTCCCGGGCCCACAGTGCGCATGTGTGGAATGTGCGCCACACTTTCCAACGGCCCTCCAACGGTCTGAGGGACAGTGAACTGGCCCCCTGTTTAAAAAGTTTGAGGACCCCTGTCTAGACTCTGCCTTAAATGCACACCCCACAATGAAGCCACAGTAACCAACTTCTAAAATGCAAACCTGTGTCTATCACTCTGCCGCTCAAAAACCCTTTAAAATCATCAGCCACCAAAAGATTAACTAAAGCTCATTAGCATGCCGAACAAGGCCCACGTGACCTGACCCTCACCTCTGTCTCTAGCCTCATAGCCTCCCACTTCCCATCTGATGTTTGACCACCTTGATATATGGAGTGTGTCCAGGCCCCCTGCATATCCAGGAAGATTCAGGCTTTGCTGCTTTTATTGCATAAACCGCCTGCCAGCTCCCTTGGCCTCTTTAACTTCAACCATCTGTCAAGGTGTGGCCCAGTCATCGTTGCTCTTGGGGAGCCTCCTGTGTACCCTAGGATGGGCCCTGCATTGCTCCTCCATGCTGTCCTTACAGACTGGGCACGCTGCTGTCTTTTCATTTACCATATAACATTCTGGAATTAATACTTTATGCCTGTCTCTTCCATTAGAGTGAAAGGTCCCTCTTATTCATTTTTACTCCTTTCAGACATTTTTTTCTTTAGCTCTTTTTCTATTATCTTTTTTTCAACAAAGGCATGTCTCACTTTTACAGTTGGAAGAAAATGTTGACCTATTTAGTGTCAGTTGACCCTTAAGGCAGCCGTTGATATGGACATCATATGTACATTATACAAAGAATGAAACTGAGGCCCAGAGAGGAAAATGACTTGCCAGAGGCCACACAGTGGGTGGCAGGTGTGAGAGAGAAGGGGCGGCCATGTACACAGGGTGGGTGATTCTGCACACCATGAGCTTGCTGGGTCAATCTGCCATACTGTGTTCGAGATGGGGGACCCAAATCTATTTTATTTCTTAGCTTTGATGTTCACTGGCTTCATGCAGAGAGAGTATCTTACCACATTGTCTACTATTAAAAGATATCTATTTTTCAAACAACACAGCTCTGAACTCAGGCTAACTTCTTCATCTGATGCTCAACTAAAGAAACAATTACTTGCATGCTCCAATCCTGGGGGGAAAAGTGGCATGCCTGTCTCCAACGTGGGCATGCATACCCACTACTTAAGGGAATTTTGAGGGTACTTAAACTGTGGGCATTTTGCTGTATGGGCTGACTTTGGAAACAAATCTCTGTGAGGATGTGTGAGGCTCCACCTCGCTCTTTCCATTCCAGACCACTCAGGGCTTCTAGACACTATCGGTAAAGGACAAACAGTATGTTTCAAGCACATTTGCTTCTCACTCTGAATTTTTAATAGAAGAGCAAACCAATAAATAAGGAAAACACTGCTAGCATCAGCTGGGTATGCACTGTCCGTGTTTCTGAGAGTTATCAGCCATGCTTGGTAGTAGAGTCCCTGAGCTGTACCTCAAATGGCAAGAGTCTTGCCCTGAACATTTCACCATCCACAAAGCATTGCTTTTACACTCTTGCTATTCCCACTGCATCCGCTTTTCAAATGGCAGTTCTTAGCTACACGACACTTGGATTTACATTCCTTTGCTGAGCCCAGGCCACTGATTATCTCAAGCCCAGGATAGTTTCTGTTTGTTTATTTTCCCTAATCCTTAAGGGTCGGTGCAGTGGTGCATGTGTAGTAGCCCCGCAAGAAAGATTTGGAGAAGAGATGCTGTTCTGCAAAACAATCTGCAGCTTTTAAGATCCGTTTTCTTTTGTAGAGCCAGACTGATGAGGGATTCTATAATAACACACTTTCTCTCTTGGGCTGAAGGGAGCTGACTGGTCTAGTTCAAGGGTGGGGAGATATGTGTGTGCAAAAGGCAATACTGCCACGTCCTAAGTAGCTGTAAAGCTCCAACATTTGCCCCCAAAGCTAAATCGAAGGAGATGAAAGAGGAGCCACTCTTTGTTCTTCGGGAACAGGATATAATTAACCCTCCCATGACACCTGGCACAGGTGCTGGGGCCCACGAGCTGGTCTCTAGGGGATGCCATGAGAGGCTGGCATTGATTCCGGAAGAAAGTTTGCTTGTCTTGCTGCACTGTTTAATCTACTCTTTGTAGACCCTTGACTCTCCCGATTATTTCCAAAGGCCTATGCTGCAGGCAAGAAGCATTTACCTGCCAGCTGTTCTATCAGCTGTGTGTTGTTTATTAAAATGCTGGTTTGTAGACTTTTATATTTAACGGAGCAATAGAATTTTAAGGGAAAAAAACGCAATGTGTGTGAACCCTACATACGTATTTCCAAATATTGACACTAAAAACTACCACCACTACCATCACTTTCTTCTATCATCAATTCATAAAATAGTGAACTTTTGGGCACTGAGAATTATAGGAAGAACATAATGTCAGGAGAAAAATTGTCCTTCCAATGAACTAAAGTCTGCCTTATTTTAATTTTTTTAAGTAGTACATGTTTCTACAGACGGGTGGAAATTTCATCGTAGACAAGTTTTGGGAACCAGCATTTGAAGGCGTGCCCCCGAAATATCTTCACAAAATAACGACACACGTCAGATACACCACTAGTGATGATCTGTGTCTCTGGCTTCACCATACAGCCCATTTCAAATGAAAATAGAAATGTGGTGTAGTGAATAGACATCAGGACTTGAGGTCAGAAGTCTGAGTTTTGATTCCTAGACCTGACCCTTAACAGCGTCATGGACTTGAGGAAGTCCCTTTCTATTTCTGAGCTGCACATTCTACATCTGTAACATGCAGATGATGCTAATGAAAAATCATACCTCATGGGGCTTTGTAAAGGCCAAAAGATATAACAAATTTGAAAGCACTTTCTAAATAGTAAAATAGTATAGGCAAGTTAACTGTTAGTTGTTTTCTCAAGGCATAACAGTGGTGGGTTAGATTATCAAGGACAAAGTGAGGAGTGGATGCAAAGGGCTAACCTACATTCTGTGAGCAGGGTGACGATTTCCTAAGCTTTACAAAGCAGTTAGAGAAAATCACCAGGATTTGTTTTGGGTGCCATTGGAAAATGAGCATCTGTGTGGTCCTCCATATTTATATGGCGGGCTCTCTGCAGCTGGCTGAACAAGACGGTGCTACAAATGCAATAAATATCTCACTGATTTCCATTTTTGTACAAACACAATTGCAGCTAAAAGACAATTTGTAGTTAACAAATTTAATATTGAGCCAATTAGTCGGATTACCTACCTGCTAACTGTAGCCACATTGATTTTTGTTGAAATATTAATTATCCAGGACAAGATTTCCTGCTTAACCTTCAAAACAAGCTTAAAATGCACTATTTTACAATCATTACCAAGGTTAAGAGGAAGATGCTTATGACGTGATTATAATTTATATTCCCTGATTCGCCATTCATTTTAGAGGCATCAAGGCCACCCGGTCAAACGAAGGATACATTTGCGATGTTTAATTTCCTAGCAGGAAATGGCAATGACACTCAAAGTAATAAATACGAAGATTCCGCAGATGTAATACATTCGTTCATCTCTAAGTGCCACTCTCTGACCATTTTACCTACATTTCAGCAATTTTAAAACCTCAACTCAATGAAACATTTACATGCAAATGTTTTCTAGCTTCATTATTTGATTGACAAACAGCAAATGACCTTACGCACCCAGTGCTATGGGATGATATTTTAAATTCTTCTTCCTTCTAACCACTTACAGGAAAAGGTATGAAAATACTGAGAAGACAACCTATTTGATGTAAGAAGCTTGCATTGATCACCCGCTGCCTGCAGAGCACTGTACTACGTGCTGGGCTTCCAGGACAGGTAAGCCAGAATTGCTACCATGAATGAACTCACATTCTAGACTTTGCTTTTATCCTTGTAAAATGCAGATCATGGAGCAAATCAGAGACAGAAAGGGGATCAGAATCCACTTTTCTGGGATTCCCAGTTTGCAGAAGCAGAACTCTCAAGCAGAATGTGTCTCCAGTGGGCCATGTATTTTCCACCTTGAGGTTTTCCGTGGACTCATTGTTATCTCTATTGTCTGTCAGTGGGACAACTAACTGAAAAATTTTTTTTTAAAAAACCACTCATTCCTTAAAGGCAATAAAGAGCACTTTCATAAACGCCCCTTTTCAGAATACACCAACTAGGCCCTGATTAGCTGAGGCAAACAACGGGTCTATTTCAAAAATCAATCACAAGATAGCAGTTCAGTAAGAGTAGAGGGGGCACAGCCACTCCAGCGTGTCTCCATACCTGTGACCAAAACGTCACACACATGCTAATCCCTTGGTAACAAAAGAAATAACATCTTTGGAAGATCTCCCTCCCCTCTCCTCCCCTAGATCAATATCTCTTCCAAAAGGGAAGCACATTCATCTCTGACTCTGAATTTATTTTGCATGTTTAGCTCTAAAGTGTGAAAACTTTCAAGGTTGCCTTTCCTCCTAGCTTCTGTTTGTGACCCTGGCTTCTACAGAGTGACTTAGTAGCCTGCTTATCTAAGAAAAACCATGTTTAACGCCATGAGGCAAGGGTGGAGTTTCTAGTGAGGTTGACCAGCAGTAGGTAGACTGATAGATAAAACTGTAGATTGTAATCAGGGGAGATGTGAAGGGAATCTACAGGGCACTGAGAGAGGCGGTCATTGGGGAAGGCTGTGTTAGCCAGGGTGGCAGAGGCAGGTGATATTTAAACTTTGAATGAAAAACCAAAAGTAAGCCCTATTGTGACTTTGGACTTTAAATCCAAAATCAGGTTTCTGCAGGTGGCACTTGCTATATCAATCTGTGAGATGCTCTCTGAGGGCAACTGTTTGATAACCAGAGACAAAGACAGAAAGGCAGAGAAACTTATATGCAGCTATTCACAGGTATAAAAACTCTATGTCATATAACAATATCTAATGACAGCTAAACATATTTCATTGATGGTTAATAATTTAAATTTATTAAACAAAATTAAAAACACAAATGAGGCTATTAGAGCAGTATTTGATTAGTCATCAAACACTAGGAAAACAAATAGTTTCCCTGTTCTACTCCACCCCAGATACTTTACATATGTTTTCTAATTCTTACAATCACCATGTGAGAGATGTAATCTAGGAAGGGGAGCCAGGAGAAACGTCTCCTTAACTTGGAAAGAGAGAGCACTGGCAGCATCGCTTGAGCTCCATTCTCTAGGGCTGTTGGGTACGTGGGCTTTTCCTAACTTCGTTAGCATCTTTAATCTCAACCTCTCCTGTCTGTGCAGAAACTTAGTGATGACAAACAGGAGTGGTGATGTTGAAATCCTCTCTTTGTACTGCACTCAGCGCTACCACTTACCGGCAAAAGAACAAAAGGGCTTTACCCTTTCACCCATGAACGCGAGTGTAGTTTCATTAACAATACAGCGTTTTAAAATTGAGTTTGGCTGTTTTATTAGCATTCAATTCCAAATTCAGTTCTGGGCTTTGTTCCCTCTGATGGAGATGAATTTTCACTGTCGTGTAAATAACGGAGAGCCAGGATAGTGTCGTGATTAATAGTGCAAGTGTTGAAGTCAAATAGTTCGGAATCAGACCCTGGTCCTTCCGCTTTCAGCTGTGTGACGTTTGGCAAGTTATTTAATTTTTTTTTTTCATGCCTCAGTTCCTTCCCTTGTAAAATGAAAATACCAAGAGAGTACAAGTATCTAATGTCGAGGTAAGGATTAAAAGAGAGACGGCTGGTATGTGTAAAGCAAGTGAGAAGTGTAAGCTCCTGTTGTTCCAGGTGGTCGGTGGGGATGTGTGAACTGATGATTAGACTTGCAGAAAGCTACTGTATTGAACACCATGTAGATCTCAAAACACTGAGCATGTTTTACGGGAGTATGTGAGAATCTTCCTAATCTTCTGTCAGTAAAGTAGACCTATAGTGACGGAAGGAATTCTTGAGATAAAATGCAGGGCAAGTACAAACACTCTTCTCTTTTCTCCCTTCCTCCCACCATCTTTGCTTTTGCTGTTTTAGAGAGACAGTCTCTGTTGCTCAGGCTGGAGTGCAATGGCTCAATGATAGCTCATCGTAAACTCAAACTCCTGGGCTCAAGGGATCCTCCAGCCTCAGCCTCCTGAGTAGCTAGGACTAAAGATGCATGCCACTGCACCAAGCTAATTATTATTATTAGTTTATTATTATTTGTAGAGACAGGCTTGCCTAGGCCGGTCTCGAACTCCTGGCTTAAGCAATCCTCCCGCCTCAGCCCCACAAAGTGCTGGGATTATAGGCATGAGCCACCACCCTGGCCCCCTGCCACCATGTTTTACTCTGCTGCATTCGGATTTGCTCTGTGCCCTCCAGCCACACAGGCAGGTCTTCTCCAAACCCCTTGGATGTACCATGCTCTGTGTAACCACAGTGCCTTTACATGTCCTGTGTTTTCTCTGTCTAGAAAATGCTTCCTTTCGAATCCTTATTCATCCTTCAGATCTCGGTTACAGTCATTTCCTCAGGGAAGTTGTCTTTAATACCCTCCCTCTGCATTCATTTCCTTTGTCACAAATAGAGCCACACACATTTTCTCAGCATTTATCTCAACCGACGATTACATATTTCTTGTGTGATGATGATTTGATGAATCTTTTTCTCCCTCACTAGAACAGGAACTATGTAAGCTGTGGGACCGGTTCTGGTTTAGTTGACCTGCCCAGCACAGAGTAGACAGAAAAAAGTCTGAATGGATAAATGCCACATCCCATCTGTATGTTTACTCCTCTCTTGAGATGCCTTGCTCTTTTCTCTGCACTCTCCCACCTCATCCCTCTCCTTGAACACCTGCCTCTACTGCCTTATACACAAGCTGTACTTTCAGGCCATCTCTCATTCCCTCTCTGTTTCCGCTTATTCTGCCCTTTGTTTCTTGGAAATCAAGAGCGTCAATCTTCCTAACATTCATCACACTTGCGGTTACTTGTTCAATGTCTGTCTTCCCTGCTGGATGTAAACTTCTTATTTGTCTAGTTCATTGATGTATTCTCCACATCCAACACAGTGCTTACTATCTAGCTGATACTCATTAAATATTTACGGGAAAAAGGAAAAGCAAACAAAGAAAATCTCCACACTGAGTATTGAGAACTCAAGTTTTTACAACACATTTGCCTGAATGATGTGGTAGTATTTTCCAAGGTTACTTGATTATTCATGTAAATAGGTGAATTAACAAGTTCTTGACAGGATAAATAATTAATTAATAATAATTTCCTATTACTGATCTTGAATTTTATGTAGGATAAATGTTTCGCTAGAGTAAAATGAAACTTAATGTCCTAGATAAAGCAATTGCCACCTGCGTTTGACCTTTGAACATCTACTAGGTATAAGGAACCAATGTTTAGTATCAAGCAAAATATAAAAACATGGACCTGGTCCAATTCTGGAGGTGTATACAGACTAGTGAGAGAGCCAGACAAAACCATACCCTGTAATTATAGTATAGCATAATAAATAGTAGAACACTAGTAGACAAAAAAGAAAAGAAAGCATAGCATTCATATGTTAATGTACATCTATATGTGAATATGTAAAAGCCTGTTTGCATACATAGAAATTACATTTTCTGGGCATATTTAATCCTCAAAACTCTGAAGGTCACTATTTAATTTATATAATTCTAAAATAATATCATAATATCATTATACCCATTCTATATAGATGAAGGCACCAAAGGTGACAGGGGTATAGAAACGTATTCAAGATCACAGCCCTTCTGTGATTCTAGATAAAGGAAATGACATGTACAAAGCCAAGGGGAAAGAGCTAAGTAAATGCAGGAGAAATTGCTTAGTACAGAGCACATACACACTTCTTTTCATGATGCCCTTGAATTTGAGATTTAACTCCTGAACCCTAAAGCACGCTTTATTCTCTAAAAGGATTGTATATACACCCGGGAAGTAAAAACTAGCTAGCATGGTGCATAAAACAGACGTCAGCTAGAAGGTACATGGCTTGTTCCCACTAGAGCCAACTCGGGGAAAGGTGCTGGCTGGGAAGAGGATAGAAGCAGGCCCTGCCCAGCACAGGAGCTTTCTGGGGCTAGAAATGTCATAACGCAAGCGATAACAATGCTTGAGAGACCACAGTGGAATAGTTACAGCCACGGGTAGGTCAGACACTCTAAATGTGATAATAGCCAGTTTCTAGGGCTTTAGAGTGCCAGACAAAGGGGTCAGACCCAGGGAAAATGACCTAGAAAAAGGAAGAAGTCCAGGGAGAGGGACTCGGGGCCAAAAAACGACTCTGTATCACTTCAAATCGTTGTCCTATGGAGAAAGGGCCGATCCCTCCTGTTTCGGGGAAGGCCTGCAGAGGTCTGGCCAAGTGAGAGGCAGAAAGGTGCCCGGGAAACGGAAAGGTTACTCTTTGAATTTTTTGCAGCTGCCATTTTCATTATTTGGTCAAATCATCCTAAATAAAGTTCAAAACCCTGTTATGCTCTCCGGGGGAAAATGAATAGCATGACATAAAACTTGCTCAGATAATCCCACAGTTTATGGAGGCCATCTCTTTAATACTTTTCACCCTAATACAGTTAAGTTACAAAAGCACCTGATTTCGAGCTTATTCCCTCGGCGGCTTTATTTTTTCTTGATCAAAGAAAGTGGTCAGGAAAGAAAAGGAGAAGAACTGTGGATAGGTTGGTCTTTTCGTTTCCTCAGGCTAAGGCAAACAAGTGACTATGAATTGAGTGACTTAAAAAAAAAATTCATTCTCTCACGGATCTGGAGGCTGGATATCTGAAATCCAGGTGTCAGACTTGTGCTCATTGGAAGGCTACTGGGGAGAATCCTTCTCCACCTCTGTGGTTACATTATCTCCTTCTCTTCGTGTGTCCTCTTCTCAGCCCCTTATAAAAGCACGTGCTTTTATTTGGATTTAGGGTCATCCTGGATGACGTCATCTCCGGATTCTCAATTGCATCTGAAAAGATCCTTTTTCTCCAAGTAAGGTCATATTCAGAGTTTCCAGGTAGACATATCTTTTGAGGGTTACTGGCTTAGCCTGTGAGGGCTGTTATAACACAATACTGTAGACTGGGTGGTATATAAACAACAGAAATGTATTTATCACAGATAGGGAGGCTGGGAAGTCCAAGATCAAGGTGCTGGCAGATATGGTGTCTGGTGGGGGCCCGTTCCCTGGTTCACAGATAGCCATAAACCATCTTCTTACTGTATTCTCGTGTGGCAGAGGGGCAAGGGAGCTCTCAGGAATCTTTTATAAGGGCACCAGTCCCATTTTTGAGGGCAGATCCCTCATGACCTAATCACCACCAAAGGCTCTGCCTCCTAATATGGTCACATAGGGGTTAGGGTTTCAATATATGTAGTTTGGAGGGACATAAACATTCAGCCTACAGCAGTTACCATTCAACTCACTACAGCTGGTCAGTGAGATTTTGGTTAGCCATAAGTGAATATATATGTGTTCTATAGCACCATAACCTCTCAAATTAAAACTCTTAAGTAATGGATATTAATATGATTGGAGTGATTTTGATATTTTAGCCCATTCATAAAGTGCTCCTCCTTTTCCCCTGAATGGTGACACTCGATTGTTGACCAAATCTCTAGTGGCTAAAAATTAAACTTGAAAAACTGAATTATTAATTAATAACAATGAAACAAAAAGGAATGATACTTTAGTAACTTGGCTGTTTTTAATTGCAAAGTATTTAATTGCAAGAACAAAGTATTAATTGCTCTTCTTTAACCTCAGTGTTTTGTTAAAGACCTGTCTGGTCAATCCTATTTGGACCTCCATTGAGTCTTGTTTGCCAGTTTGTTAGGATGCTCTTGAATTTTTAAAAATCTCTATGCTTCGTTGATTGTCTTAAATCACAAACTACTTTTTGTTGGTCACACAAAGCTCAAACTGCACTGCAGGATGACTGAAGGGAGATACACCTAATCAACTAATAGCTACACCTCACTAGCAATCTACCCTTTAACAGCTCTTAAGGTTTACATCATGAAAATTTCAGCAGACACCGATGGTCACCATTGATGTCTTTCTCGTATACCACTACACTTGGTGGCAGAAACCACCTACGAAAAGCATTATTTTAAAAACTCACCAAGTTTTGTGTTGAATCCTGTTCAAATGAAAAAAAAACTTTACTCTTTTATTGAAGATCACAGTCCTCTACTGATGTTTTCAGTTGTGCCATTCAATGTTCTTAAAGTTGACTAAGTTTTAATTGATCTAAATATTCATAATTATTTATCCAAATAGTCATCTATTAACATTTTATTGCTCTGAAACAAAACTCTGTCTATTTCAATAGCCGTCCTAATTAAAAATTAGTCAGGTTGGTCATGGATTCAGCCATCTATCAAACTCCCGGATATTGTTCTGATTGCACATTTCACTCTTTGGCTATAAAGGTTAAGCTAGTTATTGAACATTGAACATTTGAAAATCAGTATCAGTAATGAACATTTGAAAATTACAGTGAAGAGAAGCAATGATCAGGGCTCAAAAACCACGTTACCCAAATCCCTGATGTGAATACTGTACAACATTTTTCTATCATCGTCACCACCGCCACTACCCAGTTCAGAATTCACACAAGGCTTACTGTAGTTGTCATAAGAAAGATCTTTTTCAAAATGAGTCTGTCTAATCAGTTGCTGTTCATTCATTTGGCATTTTCACCATAAAAAACGTTGGCTGCCATTTAACTGATAAAGCTAACTGATATTAAGCTCAGAACGGATTGGTTTATCGAATTACTTTACTCTCCTAGATAACATTGCTTGAGGTCAGAGGAAGGCCAAAACAGAGTGGCTTTTTAATGTAAGGTTTCTCTTCACTTATCATCTCCATTTTTCTTTGTCTTTCTTTTTCTTTTTTACTTTGCCTCCTCTATGTCCTTTCCTTTAATACAAGCTCAGGAGGGAGCTATGCAGGGTATGCATGGTGTATCAGTACAGTGTCTTTTCCCACCTTAAGTATCAACAGAGATAAACATAGATGTCACCCATTGTTTCTTCCAGAATAACACCACTTTTCCCATGGACAAGATGAAGCCAGTGTCCTATAGCAAGCAGGTAACGGGAGCTTGTTAAATGATTTAATCGTACCATGAGAAATTTGGAGGTATTAAATTATAGTTATTCACAACCTGAGATGACGAATAGCTTAAATCTTTTGTTTTGCAGATCTGAACAGTTATAAAACAGCAGAACTTCCAGGAATAAGGCCCCAAACAATGTTTATAGAGCAATCAGTTTGACAGTCTAAAATCTGGAGTTATTAGATTATTCTCTTGGATGCTCTTCATAATAATCTACATTTAAAGTGCATGTTTTTCACATGTGGGGGAGGAATGCTAGGGGAGTAACAAACTTACAAAAATATGTCATTTACTGCTTGGGGATAAACAGTTTACCAACCACTGTTATTTACCATAAAATATCAATATTCAAAATGTTTTACGGCCTACTTGCAATAAATTGGAAATTTGCATCTTAACTTGTAGAGCAGAAATATTGTTATTAATTATTCTCATTATGGAACCTGAAACCAATTATATTAAAATTAGAGTCACAAATGTATGCATAATTGTGGTGTACAATATTATGCTTTTAGATGTTAACAATACATCAACAATATGATGGCATCAAGAATGCCTATAACTAAAAGTAAAAAACAAAAAATTTATGATGATGTATTTACTATATCAAAGGTTGTAAGCACAATGAAAAGTCAAAGTTTGTCTACAAAGGAATATTTTACCAACCATCCAAACCTATGGTTTGAACATAAATTCCATAAGGAAAGTGTAGTTATAAGTGGCATGGGGGAACCGTGCATTTCAAATGCCATGTAGGGGTCATCTGCTCAGAGTTAGGCAACATAATGTCCTCCTCCCGCTGCTGTTTCCTTGATCAAAGTTATTTCACTTCACTAATCCTCACTTCACTAATCCTTCACCTATGAAATAAAAGTAATATCTATATTTCCTTGGGTGTGTGGAGATCTAAATGAAATAATGCTTCCAAAATGCTGAGCATAACGTCCAACAAAGAGTAATAAAAATTATAATAAGTAACATTCATTAAGCCCTTACTGTGTGCTAAACAATGGTCTAGGAGTTTTATAGTTTATTAACGTGTTACAACTTATTTGATCTTCACAACAAAGGAGGTGTAGTTATTAACCTCATTTTTAGATGTTTATGGATAAAGAAACTGAGGCAGAAAGAAGTGCCCTATTCCAGGTCACAAAGTTATAGGAGGAGCCGAATTTGAATCTAGGCATTAGACTCTGGGGCTTGTGCTCTTATCAACTATGTGTAAGCTTTTTTAAAAATGGTAGTTATTCAAACAACGTAGCAATCCCATTTCTGGGTGTATATTGAAAGGAAAGGAAATCAGGATGCCTAAGAGATATCTGTACCCCCCATGTTTACTGCAGCACCGTCCACAATAGCCCAGATATGAAATCAGTCTATCAACAGATGAATAGATAAAGAAAATGTGGTATAGTTCGACAACGGAATATTATTCAGACATAAAAAAGAATGAAGTCCTCTCATTTGTGGCAACATGGATAAGCCTGAAGGGCATTATGTTAAGTGACATAAGCCGGGCCCAGAAAGGTAAATACCCGCATGTTCGCACTCACATGTGGAAGGTAAATAAGTGGATCTCACAGAAGTAGAGAGTAGAATAGGGGCAACTAGAGGCTGGGGAAGGTAGCGGGAAGGCAAGAGGGAGAGGTTGGTTAACAGATACAAAATTACAGCTAGACGGGAGGAATAAGTTCTAGTGTTCTATAGCACTGTGGGGTGACTATAGTTAACAACAATTTACTCTGTTTTCAAAGATTTTGAGGATTAGAGGATTTTGAATGTTCCCGGCATAAAGAAATGATAATTGTTTGAGGAACGGATATGCGAATTACCCTGATTTGATCATTACACAATGTACATAGATATTGAAATATCACACTGTAACCTATAAATATGTACAATTATTATGTGTCAATTAAAAAGTTTTTAAAAATGTTATTCTTATTTTAAAAAGACAAAACAGGGAAAGAAATAGGAGGAAAGGAGGAAAGGAGAGAAAGGAACAGAGAAACAGTATTGCATAACTTTCTTTCTTTCTTTTCTTTTTTCTTTTCTTTTTTTTTTTTTTTTTTTTTTTTTTTTGAGACAAAGTCTCACTCTGTCGCCCGGGCTAAAATGCCGTGGCATCAGCCCAGCTCACTGAAACCTCAAACTCCTGGGCTCAAAGCGATCCTCCTGCCTCAGTCTCCCGAGTAGCTGGGACTACAGGCACATGCCACCATGCCCAGCTAACTTTTTCTATTTTTAGTAGAGATGGGGTTTCGCTCTTGTTCAGGCTGGTCTCGAATTCCTGACCTCAAGTGATCCTCCTGTTTCAGCCTCCCAGAGTGCTAGCATTACGGGCATAAGCCACAGCGCCTGGCCATGCATAACTTCCTTATACTGAGAACTGTTCTGGGATTTTGCATATGCTTTATAATGTAATCTTCATAACAACCCTAAGAGGGAAGTATGGTTATCTCCACAGTGCTCATGAGAAGCCAGAGTTCTAAAGACATGTTGGAACATATAAAATAAAATGGAGCAATGAACAACATTCAATTCCATACAAACTTAGTGAACATAATATTCCAGCTTTTCAAGCCCACATGCCTAACTTTTTCTTTTTTTTTAATTAGGGATTTGTATCTTTTGTGCATGTAGAGGTGTGTATTGAACTTTATATTTAAAAACAAATATCCACGTCTATATGTCAGAGAAAAATTTCTCTGCTGAGTGACTATGTGCAATGATTCTCAAGCAGACTTAGATTGGGGTCCCTGGCTTGAGAAGGCACAGCCAGTGTGATGGGGCTGCAGCACTCCATTCTGCATAGATACGGCCTTTGGAAACACCACCATCATTAAGCTGTGGAAATAATCTTATCTTCTCATTCAGTTGTCTATGGAAGAATTAAAAGAATATTCAACTTGCTTTTCTTCCTGTGTGGAGGGGAGGGTGGAGCGGATGGGGATCGGAAAGGCATGCTTGAGTTTAAAGAAAAGCTATTCCCAAACACGTCCCTGAAGCTATGCACAGTCCCAGGCTGACGTTCCAGGAGACAAGTGAACTTTGATGGCCTATTTGATACATTCCATGCATGAGCATCTTTTTTTTTTTTTTTCATGTGGGCTAAGGCCTCCCACCCCAACACATAGACTTTCGAGGAATTAAGATGCCAACTGTCTTTTGTACAACCCCAAGGTGGAAATGCTTGCACCTGCCTCCAAAGTACTCCGAAGGACCATCAGAAAGCCCTTGAACTCAGTGGCTCACCTCATTCCTATGCAAGAAGACCTTCTAATTCTTATTTTTCATTCATTCAACAATTATTATTGTGAGGTTACTAAGTGCCAGGCACTGGGTAAATTAGTCAATCAAATTTTGTAGCCCCAGGTGAAATAGAAGGACTAAATGGCAGAAGGGGTCTTGGTAACAGGCTAAGTGACAGCAGGGAAGTGATTAGTGGTAGTTTAATACTGCAGGGGGACTGAAAAACAAAATATGCTCCAAATTACATTATAATAATTTATGCTTATGAAAATGTCCATATCTCATCAAGAAGGACTTAAATCATACTATCCCTATTTAATCAAAGAAGGATTTCTATTCTAAATATGTTAACTGAAAAAAGGTGGGAAGAGGAGCAGGTTCTGAGAATCATCATCTCTACTTAACTAGAAATTTTAGTTATGCAACGATTCTATTTATAAATGCTAATCTTAAACATTACCAAATTCTTCATACAAAAACAGCATGAAAATACTTTTGAACTGCAAAATAGAAATAATAATGTCTACCTTATAAGACTATCGTGTGGATAACATTACACAAAGTATATAAATAAGATTTGAAAATTGTGACAGGTTAAATAAAGGAGAAGGGACATTTTTCTTATAAATTAAGGTGAGTCTAAAGCAGAAGAGAGCCAGGGTGCACAGGAATGGGAACTGAAGACTGGATTTCCTTGTCTCTGCAACTTATGTTACAACTGTGTAATAACAATGAATAATTCAGTTACTCCAATATTCAATTTCATTTTTTAAAACAATTAAGGCCAGGAGACCTTTAATGTCCCTTTCAGCCATAAAATCATATGATTAAAAATGAAATATTCTCACTTGCATAGTATAGGGCAGTAGGTGTGGTCAAAAAGCAACATTGTTTTTCTTAATGATTATGAAAATGCTTGGAGTAAAACAAATTAGTAACATTCAAAAGATCATTGTCTTGCTTCACCTTTATTCACTTAAGAAAAGTATTTTATTCTAACTAATTGAAAATGAGTTTTGAATACAAGCCATACCCTTTTTTTTTTTAATTTAAAAAGGATAGGGGAAAAAGTCTACAAACTATAGATTGATGATCAAGAAGTTGAACTCCAGAAAATAACTAGGATAGAAAGGATGTGGGTTTAAAAATACATCATCCCCAAATTAACCTTATACATATATTTTGTTTTATCATAGGCACTTAACAAAGGAATTCCTTTATTCATGCATATAAACTGCTATAGACTATGGAGATATGAGGATGGATGAGATAGTCTTAGCTCTTTTTTAACTTAGATTCTATTATAGGAGTCAAATAACAAATGAGAAAAAAATAAATCAAAATCACTCCAGGTTTTATTAAATCCTGACAAATTAAATAGAGGGTGTTGTTATGTGAAAGTAGAGGGCTGAAGGAAGGTAGGCAGAAGAGGGAAGGAGAAATGACAGGAATTGCTTGTTATGTTAGGGTGATATGGCAACTTCCTCTTAGGAGGTCATACTGAAATTGAGAATTGAGGATCATAAGACATCAGCTATGTGAAAGATCAGGAAAAAAGCATGTCAGGCAGAGGGAACACAAGTATTGAGGCTTTGGTGCAAAAAATAGTTTGTCATTTTTTGTGAAATTAAAATGAGACCATGGTAATGAATTTGAGATTTATTCTAAGTGCAGTAGAAGGCATAAAGCAGGAAAGTGGAACGATCTAATTTACATTTTTAAAAGATTACTCTGGCTGTTTTATGATAAATGGTTAAAGAAAGTCTCAAGAAGATGCAGAGAGACCAGGTAGGAGTGTATGTTGTAGAAACAATACATCTTGATTTTAGCAAAGCGTTTAGCAAAGATTCTCACTACTTTAAAAACAATAGGGGAAATCAAAGTTCAATGACAGTACATTTGGCTAAATATATAGCTGGTTGAACAAGAGTGTCCAAACAATATTAAATTAAAGGTTTAATCTCATCGTAGTGGAAGTTCTCTAGTGGCATGCTGCCCCGGCCTAGTCAACATGTTGTATCAATTATTTCAATGTAGACACACTTATCAAATTTTCCACTGATACTAAACTAGGAGGACAATCAATATGTCATATTAAAAAAAAAGATTTAAAACAATTTCAAATATGCTGGAACAAAGGGTCACTACTCAGAAGGTGAATTTATTAGGGGTAAATATAATCTTCTGAATTTAGGTTAATAAAATAAGATGGCTGGATAGCTCTGGATTAATAGAAACTTACGTAAAATCAATTCTCAGATTTTACATGACTATATGTTCAAAATAAGGTTACAAATGGGGCTAGTGTTTTAAAAAATGAATATTATTAATTGAAAAAGAAGTTTACATCATGGGATGCTAGTATTCTCAGTGTCCTCTACAAAGGTCAAGATACATGTATGGAATTTCTACGAAATGTACATGTGTACATTTCTATAAGGCCACGATTTAATTGATGAATTAACATAATTGAGTGTGTTGTGAAGAAGATGGTTGTGGACTAAGTACACAAAAAAGAAGTAAAAGGAAAAAAAGAATTATGGGACAAGAGACACGATCGTGTTTTCACATATTTGAAGCTTAACTAGCCTCCTACAGTAAGAACTGGGAGTTGAAAGTGATAGAAATTTAGGCATTTGGCTCAATTTTACGAAAGCTGTCAAATTTGTTTTTGTATTTTTGAACAACTAGAGCAGTCTACTATGGGTCAGGATGTTTGTGCTGAACAGGTGAACTCTCTGCCATTAAAACTTTTCAAACTAAGTGATTCTCAGCCGAAGATTTTAAGAGTAGTGGGAATGCCCACGTCACACGAGAAGCAGGATGAGCAATGTGGATTTCAAATAGCGGCCCTGAGGCCAACCCACTGCAAAGTGAGTAGTAGAGCTTTTCCTCAGGTTAAACTATTTTAATATTTAAATGACTGTTGTTAAATATGAGATTCTGTTTTTCTGATGTTTTGGTAGGAAAAATGTCTAGGCTTTTACAAAAGGATAATCTTAAGGGTAAGTAATTTGTTTTTTAAATGTAAGTTAGACAAATCAAAGTTTGATAATGCTATTTCCATCTCCATTTTTTGGTGTTACAGTTGTTAAAAATTTCCTACACTATGATATCCAAAAATCAAAGACTTAAAAGATTTATTGAATACTGAGATTTTTCCCTACCCTGAAAGTCCATGATTCTGTGATTATTTCTGAAAATGAATGCAGCAAAATTAATTTGTCATTACTAAAAAATAAATATAGCTATGACTTGGATTAAAATAAGAGAAATAAACACTTTGGTTTTTTTGCACTCAATCAGACATATTATCCTCCTATTATTCTGCACATCTAACAATATTTAGAAGACGATCTCAGGAGACATTCACAAACAAAATAATCCTGGAATCCCATATATACATAATACTTAGAAAATCCATTTCTCAACTAATAAAAATGCCACCAAACGGCAATAATAGATTAAGCACTGGATATTAGGTGTATTTGATGTTGAGTTCCCGGAGAGGACTTTGTTAATGAGAATATTCCACAGTATTTCTGTCAACAGATTTTGTAATTATGAAACCTTTGACATTAATGCACTGCTGTATGAGTTGGGATTTCACACAAGGAGATATATAGTCATATACATATATACATAATCCCCTAAAAATGTAGTTGAACATCAATCCTCAAAAGCCTCTATACTCAAATGTGTCCTTACTGCTCTTGCCTGTGGATTTTATTTTCAACTTGTTATTTCTAAATTCCACTTTCTTTCATATATTCATGGACTTTTATTAAATGGTGGTTTTAAGAAAAGGTAGTTTGTTTTTTAAATGTTCTAAACTGGAAATACAAAAGGTGGTTAACATTTTGTTTCCACTTTTTGCTATTATTGTAGTTGTTTTAAAATTTCTTCTACTCTATAAAGTAACAAATAATTAGAGAATTATAGGATTAATTAACTACCTAGGGTTTTTTCTTCCAACTCTGAGTTTTATGGTTAAAATGCTTCATTTATTGACTGCTAAATTAACTGGCAGTTCAATTGCTTGCTTATACGCATTCTATTTAACATATGTATGTAATTTGTTGTATACATACATTTATACATGTGTAAATTTCAGTGTATGTATATTTATGTGTATAAAGCATTTATAACCAAATTATTATATAATCAAACTATGTCAGTTCTCACAAAAGCAGAAGCATATATCTTCCCACTTAGATTTACAATTTATCCTACAAATAATTATTTCCCAAATGTGATGAAAGGGTAAAGAAGATCATATATAACATATTAAAATCTGTTGGGTTTTTAAAAAGAAACTGTTTTAAAGCTGTATTGGTACATTGGTACAAAAACTCAAAGTAACATTTGCAGCATAATATAATTGCTACTTACAAGCAAACTGGAGCTTTGCTTCTCTGCTAACAATTGTTCCAAACGAGTTTGTTGCTATGCACTGGTACGCTCCAGCATCTTGGGTTTTATTGGGGTTATTGATCAACAAGCTGCCTTCAACAACACTGTAGCGGAAATCCATACCAATGTCAACATCTGTTCCATTTAACTTCCACCTATAGTATAAAAATGCCAGTAGATAAAGCCTTGTAATAGTAATCAATATTTCTGAATTGTCTAAAATATATAAAAACCATAAATAGCATGGAATACCATTTTTTTAAAGGATAATAAAAAAACTAGAAATGTTCTACCCAGCAATGGTGACATCTTAAATGCTAGTGGAAAAAGCATGTCCTTTAAAGTAAACAATGGTATTAAAATGTTAACACCTGTTTTTGTGACTATGTTGCTACAACAACACTTCACTTTTTTTGGTGGAGTGGAAGACACAGATTTCCCATAGCACCTTGTGTAACTTTCTTCAAATAGGGCTCCTCAGTAAAAGTTCTTTTTCTAGTTTTCAGTCATTCTTTAAATAGGTCCATACAGACCACAGAATATACCATTTTCAGGTAGATTGTTGAGTATTTGATGAAATTGAAGCAGAGTTGCTTTGATTTGGTCTTAATATGACTGAAATGCCTGACTGCAAAGCAGAAGAACTCTATCGATCTAGAGCTGTCTTAGGGACCAAACTTGTCTTAACCATGGATCACTTTGAAGATCTCCATAGCCACTGGTAGTCAAATATCAATCAACCCTCCCAGTAAACTGCAGATCTGGCCATTAGGCAACCCAGGCAAAGAAAGATTTTTGTTGTCCTTCTGTTTATTTACTTAGATCACCTGTGTATCTGACAATAGTATTTAGCACAATAAATTAATGTTTGCAGAACTCAACACATTTCAATAGCAGAGCTGACTTTAGCGATAAGATCTAAATTTTTGTTTGTTTTTGTAGCCAGGAACATTCCAAAAAGTGAAAGCTTATCTTAACCAAATAGCCTACTAGGAAGTCATTTAAATACATAGGAACTTTTGAGCTAATATAACTCAATGACTATCTTAGTTTTTACCCTCACCCTCCACAAATCCTAACACAGAATATCAGGCAAGGAAAATAGCATAGTTGAAGTTTGTGTATTATCAGGAGTCTCGCCATACATAGCATTCACCTTGGAAGATCAAAAAGTAAGGAAACACTGTAGCACAAGGAAATTGATCCACATTTATAACAGGTGTAAAGAATGAGAGACATTCATTTTATCTCCTTCAAATAGTAAAACTCACCATTTAAATACTTGTGTGTGTTCATCCTCTTATACTATTCTAGGGGAATATGGTTGTGTGGGCATAATGGAAAAGGATTTAAATGGAAAAAATGCAAGCCAGTTAGTTTCATGGTTTTGGATATCTGGTATCAACAAAAGCAAATGTATAGAAGAATAAGTCTTTCTTGAAATCCTGGCCTCATGCAAACCTCCCGCCTCGGCCTCCCAGAGTGCTAGGATTATAGGCGTGAGCCACCTCACCCAGCCAGAAGAGTAAGTCTTTCTTTCTGTGGGACATCTCTCCCACTTCAAAGCCAATTTTCAATGACACCTCTTCCAATTAAGTCTTCTTGGATATTACTAGTGAAAATTAATCAAAGCTTCATCCAAACTCCTAGAATTTTCCCTATTCCTTTAGGTAGAAATTCTGCCTTCACTGTAGATCATTTGCCTAAATCCCTTATGTATTCTCAGGTTAGCCATCTAGAATTTAACACTCTTATTGTGGTCCATAAATACTTGTTGCATTGACTAAATATTTTACTTCTCTTTGCTGGATATTTTCAAGCACACACAATTTATGAAGCATTATAGCACACCACAGCAAAGCAGCATATGTTTATTCACATCTATGTCTTTGAGATGTAAAAATTTAGAAACAAGAGGAGTGAGAAAGGTGGATTAGAAGCATGAAATAGGAGATAGCTCTTTATGTGTTTGCTTATAAGAAGGTGGGTATTAGAAACTGACAGTGTTTTTAGGCTCCATAGTAATTCTCTCTGTGCTCTGACACAGACAAGAAATTAATAAGCAATAAAGAGGGAACAGCCTGGTTATATCCTAGCAGCCCTATATGCACATGAATCTCTAGAACTGACTGCCTGCCCTAGACATTTTTTTTTTTGAGTCAGCTGAACACGTCTCGGCCATAACTCTCACTTCAAATGATAGTAGAGCAATTTAATATGACAAATCTAAGAACTCAAAGAGGAAATTGCAATATAATATGAGCTGCAAGCAGAGTGTGGAATTCTGGAATGGGACCATGTAAGTCTTTTTAGAAAAGTGGTTGTGGGGATAATGAGAACACCTCTGCAGGTATGTCTACACTAGTCATCTCAACCAAAATGCTGTGCAGAAAGTCCATTAATCTACTTTACTGCTTGCTTTTACATACAAATAGCAAAGGAAAGGGGATTATTTAGAAAATAAAGTGCTTTCTGTGAAATGCAGTTGAGTCTCTATTACAAAGCACTATACCAAGTTTTATTGCAATTCAGTCACTGTTCATTCCAATTGAATGTGGAATGCATTGAATTCCTTCTCTTGTTGCACACTGAAACACTCTTGAAAAATTCACAATTTACTTTCGATGTTTGAGGAATCTTTTAAGTATTGGTAATAAAGAGGCAATGCTCATTTGAAGCAAATAGAGATTTTCTCAAGGGCCAAGAGACATTTGTGAGTCTCATAAGCCGATTTCTGAATCCCTTGGGAAACCTCGACCCAACTCTCTCCAGAGAGTGGGGCTGTACACAACCAAACCCTGACACTGTGAAGCTCTGGAAGGCATAGTTTTGTGGCTTTGCTGGGAAGATATCTATGGGATCTGCTGTAGCTAAACCCTCTTTCTTTGTTAACTGTTTCAACTTGGCACTAAGGGAGAGGCAGGGCCTTTGTGGCTTGGAATTTGTTTTCTGACAAGTCAGTTGAATATAAACCTCACAGCAAAAGTACTCCAACCAAGTACTTGAACGTTTCTTTTGTCTGGAAAGGGATGCTGAGTGCATTAAGTAATGTCATGTGTCCTTAGGGAACTTTAATTCAAGGGAAGTTGGCACAAATCAAAACTTCTTAAATTTTTCTGGGTCTGGGTCAATCCTTTCAAAATCTAGGGGCAGGAAACAATGAAAAGAGAAGGCTCAGTAGAGAGAAAAAACACAAAGAGGAGAGGTCAGTTGCCCTGTCTGAGGGGAAAACCTAATGCTGAAGATCCCCACGGAGAGCTTACTTTGGAATTCTCCTACTTGTTCTTCCCCCTCAAAGTCAGCCTGAAGACTGAAAAAGTTCAGCCAGAAAGGTGTTTGAAAATACCTGATCTCTCCATTCTTTCTCTTGCTCTTTCTTTCAATAAGAGGGATTTTTTAGCTCCCAGGTACCAGTCTGCTATTATGTTACAGGGAAACTGCCCAAGGTATAAAGACAAGCAAAGCATGCTGCAATGAATTGCTAGTGCATTTGATTAAAAGTTTTCCTCTCAGCTTTTCCTGGCAATCTCTAAAAACATAATAGGTTTCTGTTCCACTGCTTGTTTTAAATAACAAGGCAAGCCCTATGTCTAGAAACACAGTGTTACAAAAGCAATGTTAATTAAAGGTCACAGTTTGGGGAAAAACAAAGCATCAACTTGCCAAATTCTGCATCAAAATTTGTTTTCATTTATGGCTAACATCTGAACTTACACTTGGCTATGCACTGAAAACTGGGACCAGTTAACTCATCATTTATGTATCTAGGAACCTTTGTCTCTTGCATTCTTTACTACATACAGCATTTAAAAATCTCTGAGTTAGCCTGGAGTTTAATACATTATAGGGAGAATAACCATTCTGGCTTGTGCAAGACAGTGCAGGGTTTATATCTGCTGTCCTAGAATAATTATTAACAGTGGCCTTTTGCTCTCAAAAGTGTCCTGTTTGGCACACTTTTGTGTCACCCAAGAGAGTAAGCTTTTGCCTCCTCTACACCTTGAACAACCACTCCATCTCACCTTCATCTCACCTCATCTTCACCCTATTTTACTGTGTCCATGAGAGGGTTATTGTTTCCTTACTGTCTGGAATGCACTTTTCTTTCCTTATGTCTATGGCAAAAGACCATTCACCCTCGACCTAGGTTAAAATATCTCCTTCTTTTGTGCAACTTTCACTGGTATCCGCCCTCCCCATCCAGAATTAGACTTGCTGTCCTCCTCCAGGATGCCCTAAAACTTGGTCATCCTTCAACTGCATTTACATCACAGCGCCCCAACTACTTTCACAGCTAGACAGGCCCCAAACAATCACACTAGTGGAATATGTTGTAGTTTATTATCGATCTCTGAATACTTCAAACCTAGCCAGCTGGTTGGTACATTGTAGCTGCTTAATGTAGTGGTTTAAATACTTTTCCTGGATGACATATTTTTCAGAGTCCTAATGTATACCCCAGTTCAAGGTGGAGCTGCTTAGGTTGAATCTTGAGTGGAAATTCTGCTATTCTCCACCCCAGGTAATCCTGGACCCAGCTCCATGTACCCCAGAACTCACAGTTTGAAAAACACTGGTGAGGGTTGGTGGATGAAAGATGATATGTTTGATGAATGAATGAATGAAGGAATATGTTGTAGTTTGTTATTAATTTTGAAGTCTGCTGTGTTCACTTTGATTACAATTACTCCCCTCTCCATGGTTAATTATAATCTTTAATTTTGGCTTTTTCATTCCTGTGATTTTCTTTATGAATTTATCATGCATGTTGGTATCCTTTGAAAGAGTTTAGAACATGTTACCCCAAAATATGCCACGCTGGCATACTGACTATTTTGAGTTAAACCTACTTGGAAAACAGCAAGGGCGAGGAGATCACTATGACTTTCGCTCTGTTTCTGAAAAGCAGGGGACAAAATTCTCATGTGAAAGATGCCCTTCCTATACTAGAAGGAAAGTAATATTCTTATTATCAAGGACATGAAATTAAGACAAAGAAAATTCTGTACAGACCTTGTTAAAATATTTTCTTCTAGGCTCCTCACATAATTTAGTTACTTTTCCACAGTTTATTATTCTTTGTCCAATTCAGTATATAAGTGTTTAACAATAACTTCATCCTTTTTTTTTTTTGAGTCAGAATCTTGCTTGGTCCCCCAGGGTAGAGTGCCATGGCATCAGCCTAGCTCATAGCAACCTCAGACTCCTGGGCTCAAGCGATCCTCCTGCTTCAGCCTCCCCAGTAGCTGGGACTACAGGTGTGCACCATCACATCTGGCTAATTTTTTCTATTTTTAGCAGAGACAATGTCTTGCTCTTGCTCAGGCTGGTCTTGAACTCCTGACCTGAAGCAATCCTCCCGCCTCGGCCTCCCAGAGTGCTAGGAGTATAGGCATGAGCAACCACGCCTGGCTAATAACTGTGTCTTTAGGTCTGATTTCCTTGTGAAGGCTCCCTTGCCATGTAAAAGTTGTATTAAATAAATTTGTATGCTTTTCTTCTTTTGACCTGTTTTATGTCGAATTTAATTCTCTGGCCTAGCTGAAAAAGCCCAAGAGAGTAAGGTTTTGCCTCCTCTAGACCTTGAACAACCACTCCATCTCACGTGCTTTTGAACTGTATAAATAATTATAGAGTATGTATTCTGCTGTGACTTGCTCTGCTTACTCAAATGTATGTGCCTGTGATCCATCCATATTGTTACAGCTGTAATTCATTCATTTTTATTACTGCATGGGGTTACCTTGTATGAAGATACCAGGCTATGTTCATTTACAAATATACCATGAACATACTTATACATTCTGGATCACAGGCTATGTGCATTCTTTAGCTTTACAAGAGAGTGCCTATTTTCTCACAGTGGCTTTTACCAATTTTTGCATTCCTACCAGCAACATTCAAGGGTTCTATTTGCTCTACACCTTCACCAACACACTGTCTTTCTAAATTTCTGTCCTTCTGGTAGGTTTGAAAAAGCATGTCACTTTAGTTTTAATTGTATGTTTCTGTTCACTAATGAGATTGATAATCTTTTTATATGTTTACTAGATATTTGGTTATCATTTTCTTAGAAGTACCTGCTCAAGTGCTTTGCTAATGTTTCCATTGGGTAACTTGATTTTATACTTTGATTTGTGGGAATTCTTTAAATATCCTGGATAGTAATCCTTTACCAATGACATATATATTAAAAATATCTTCTCCAGGGTTTTGTAGTTTGTAATTTTGCTTATCTCAGCATATTCTGTTGAACAGAAGCTCTTAATATTAATAGTTAAATATTTTCTTTTATGACTTGTACTTTTTCTTTCATATTTAAGAAATATTTTCCTCCCCCAAATTCAAAAATATATATTTCTTATTTTCCTTTAAAAGTGTTGTAAATTTCCCATTTAGGTCTTCTATTCACCTGGACTTGATTTTTTGTGTATGGTGTGAGGTAGGGGTCTAATTTTATTTTATCTCTTTAACTGTAATCCATTGTCCAGCATATCTCTTTTCAATTTATTTCTGTTATTGTTATGAATTTTAACTTTTCTTATTTTTGTCTTCAGAAGACAGTATTCTTTTTATTGTTTAGTGCGATCAACTTGCTTTACTTATCAGTTCTTATATCTCAGATCTTCTATCTGGGACCATTTTTATTCTGCCTCAAGTATGTCTTTTAGAATTTCCTTTAGTTTCAACTTCATGTGCTGCCTCCACAATAAAAATAAAAAAATAAAAATAATTTCGTTTAGTGAGGGTCTGCTGGAGTCAAACTTCAGTTTACGTCTGCGTGAAAACATTGGTTTGGTTCTACTTTATTTATTTACTTTATTTATTTATTTACTTTAAACTATTTCTTCTGTCTATAAATTTGACAGTTAATTTCTCTCAGCATATTGAAGAATCTATCTTCTCTCTCTTGCTTTTTTGCTCCTATTGAGAAACCAGCTGCCAGTTGAATTGTCAGTTCTTTGAAGGTTATCTGTATTACAGCAGTGGCTATTTTTATGATTGTCTCTCTGATTTGGTGTTCTGCTATTTCACTATTCTAGATGAGGCTTCATTTTTTATTTGTACTGCTTGAAGTTCATTGGGCTTACTAAATCTGTATCGTGGGAGTTTTAATTAGTTTGGAAAATTCTTAGCCTTCTCTTTAAATATTGCCTCTGCCTCATTATTTCTTGCCTTTCTGAAACTCTGATCAGACATGTGTTCTCTTTTTCTCTCTCTTAAATGTTTTGCTTCATCTCTTTTTGCTGCCATTGGATGATTTCTTCAGACCTATTTTGCAGTTTACTAATTCTCTTTTCAGCTGTATCTCATCTGCTATTAAAACCACGCAGACCTGAGGTTTGAAACAGGCAATCACATGTACTTTACAGTCTCTTGGGAAGGCAAGCTTATTTCTTAAAGGCAAGCTTATTTCTCATTCACATTTAATGTAGGGATGTAGCCCTTGTATTTTATTCTGGGAGGTGTTCTCATGGTACACTCTCTTGCAAGTTAAGTTTCTTGTTGGTTGCTTTATCTTGTGACCTCAGTGCCTGTGAGGCTGTAAAAACCAAAGCTCAATTCCTGTATGCAGTTCATCAATGCGAAAACTGCCTTTATTGTTCAGCTCTCTGGTTTCCAAACCCACTTACTTTTAGACTTCTGAATATTTTATTTTCACACAAGTTTACTGATACATTTTTAAATGGTGTTTTTTAATTAAAAATATGTTATTAGGAATTGTTAAAGTTTTCAATGAGAGGGTCAATCAGGATATTTAATTCCCAGGACTGCCAAAAACAGAGGATGGGCACTTAACTCTCCATGAAGCCATAATCTCCTTAAGACTTCTCGGGGTATGTGATGACACCTGACTAAAACGATTTATGTAATCAGTACTCTATAAGTATTTGTTGATTTTAATAATAGAAACTATATGAATGGAAACACACACTTTTAAATAAACAAACCTGATATGAGGTTTTGGATTCCCTTTCACTTCACAATTGAGCTTCACTTTTTTCTCCTCAGAATCCAAAGGGAACATTATATGACTTGGTTCTTGAATGAAAATCGGGCCATGCAGCGTGTAGTCATCTGAAATGAGAAGAGAGAATGTCCAAAATTAAGAACATCTTCCATGGAAAAATAAGCACGACATGTACTCACCAGCAAATTGGTATTAACCGATCAACACATAAGTGGACATATAGGAATAACATCTATCAGGGGTCGGGCAGGTGGGGGGGGAGGGAATGGGTATATACATACATAATGAGTGTGATGTGCACCAACTGGAGGATGGACACGCTTGAAGCTTTGACTCAAGGGGAGAGGGGGGCAAGAGAAATATACGTAACCATAACATTTGTACCCCCATAATATGCTGGAAAAAATTTAAAAAATAAAAATTAAAAAAAAACATCTTTCAAATAAGAACACCACCACAACGAAAACAAAATAAAGAAGTTATCAAAAAATGGTAATACAAAATAGATCTTGTTCCAGCTTCTGGACAAAATTTCCCATTGAAGACTAATATTCTGTGGATTGTTAGGAAGTGAAAATATGGGCTCTCCTATTTCATTTTGATCAGTTATGTTACCAACAAATTCCAGACACAGATTGCTTGACATCTCCCTTTCTCTCCTCTCCTTCTTCTTGTTCCAACTGTCTTTAGCCCACCCTTTTACTTTGCTCACATTTTATGCCTCCTCTATCCCTTTTACGCTGCTGTCACTGTGGAAGCCTGTCTAATGTCACAAAGTTAACATTTTTCCTGCCCTGTCATGGGATAATATAATTAGAAACAGGAAATGATGATTTTGTAAATACATTAATAATGAGAAACAGGTCTGTATTGCTAATGTAGATAAAACTTCCTTAACATGGCTATGTAGGCAAATAAAGAACAACTTACAGTCCTGATTTTCAAATTATCTCTGGTGAAGGACTAGTTTTTTGTTTTCCCGACCCATTATGAACCCATACATGGCCTATCTTGCATAAGTATCACACAGCTGGTACCACATGTGACTCAGTAACAACCAAATTGATCTATAACAGGTTCAGTGATTTGAGTCCACTGATTATGTGCTTGGATGGTGCAGCAATGGCAAAGAGCTATGCATTTCTGAATGCTTTCTTTCAATAAGAAAATAAGTATGAGACTTATTTTGTTCAAAGACTGGAATAATCCCCAAACCATACTATAAGTAGCAGTGTAAAGTACATATGCTTCTAGACTTTGCACACAATAAATGTAGTTCAAAATGCATCTCGCTGCTTATGCCCAGGAAAGTTATTTTCATTTTTTGAAATCAAGTTCGAATTATTTTCTTTTTTTCCTAGAAGACTTCTCTAGACCCTTTCTTCATTTAACCACATAATTTTTAAATTATATCTCTCCATGAACACTTATCTTTTTTTATCAAATGCATGTGTACCTTTCTTTCCCCTTCTTTGGATTGCAAGCTTCTTGAGAGCATGACTGTATCTTACCCATTTTTGTATCTCCTGTAGTACCAAGTACAGAAGCATATGCACAGAAGAGGTGATTAATAAGGATTTGTTCTATTGGAAAGTATTCTTTTTCACTTTTTAATATATTCAATTAGCTTACTTAGCCATTGGCTGATGAGTTTTCAGATAGAAGCACTGGTGGCTATGATGTGAAATGATATTGAGTATCACCCTGCAGCTGACAGTCCATTTTCCCTTTAGCTATGATTATTTTGAAGGGCATGAATTGCAACTGCTATCCTGGAAAACCTTCATAACCAGCCTTTTGTTGATAGGTGATAGGATGAGACTGAATTCATTCAGGTGAATCAGGACTGAGGAAAAAGAATAAAGTTGGTTTGGGGGTCTAGTTGAAGCCTGGCAAGGTAATTTCTTTTAAGGCTTTTAACCTAGACGTAAACACACACACACACACACACACACACACACACACACACACACAAAGAGAGAGAGAGAGAGGGAGAGGGAGAGGGAGAGGGAGAGGGAGAGGGAGAGGGAGAGAGAGAGAGAGAGAGAGAGAGAGAGAAATGCAAAACAAAAACCTTTCATGTTAAGGTTGGAATAGGAGAAAAATTAAGAAGACAAGATGACCAAACAACAGAGTTCTATTTTATTATAGAGGAATGGGGACAGCCCATGACCTTTTGTGAGAACAAGCAGGATAAGGATTTAGAAAGACCCTGAGCTGAGATTCAATGTCCTGAGTCTAATACTAACTCTAAGAATTCTGGAAAAATCACCTTCTTTCTCTATTCTTCAATTTTCTCATCTATAAATTAATGAGATTAGACAAGACCAGTGATTCTACACAAGTTAAAAATGAGAAAGCAGTCATGAATATTTTCCCATAAACTAATATGCACATACACATGAAATTCACATTCAAAGAAGACATGAATTATATTCCCACCACCATCCTCCCTCTTCTCTCCTAACTCCATGTACGAAATCCCAATGAGAGGTTTAAATGAAGAAAATAGGATTTATCAAAGACCACACAATAAAAGCACAGGATAAAAGTGCACAAGCATGCATTTTTAAAAAATACTTATACTTGAAGCTGGATATTTCAAAATCTAGATATTTAAGTTTCACATTTTCAACAATTACACAGATCTATTCAAAACAAATTTAGATACTGGCCAAAGGTTGGCTCATTTTAACTGTGAAGAATTAAGTGAATTTTTGGCACATCTAGTTAAATGAAAAGTGTTATTCATCAACATCACTAACAGAGTAGCAAGTTTGGTGGATTTTCTCTAAGAGAGAAATATTTCCATTGTTGTCCCAATTCCAAAATTATGTGTGTGTATATATAATATCAATCATCTCGATTCATTGGTGTTCCCTGATTTGAATTTCACACAGAAATATACAGTCTATTACTAGTAATTCCAAATAAGAATAAAACATAATAATGATTACTCAGGATGCAGCTGAGAGGCTGTGGATTAACATCTGTACTATTTCTCAATGTAGTCATGCCATATTTAAATAACAAAGAAGATTTTTTTTCTGTGTATTTTGTAACAAGAATTGATAATAATGATGCTCTGCATTTGCTATAAATAATACATTCCATCTAAAGTTTTTATTTTCTCATGGTTAACCAAGCTCACTGCCTGGATATTAACATTAGCATAAAGGAAACAGTATATTTCAGTTCTCACTTAAGGAAATCCACAGCATTTCATGCATGAGCTATTTAGTTTCACAAAGATAGAGGGAGAGATTTTACAAAGTTTAGCTATCCAGGTATAGAAAAACAGACATCCTAGCTTTTAAGCCTTTAGACCGGGGTTACCGATATTTTTGGGAAAAAAGAGTTACTTTATTTCACCAAAACCCTGAGGTTCCTGGGTGAGACAAAGAGTCCTGAGAGAGGTGTTCTTAGATGAAACACGGGGGGAGGCGTCACTAAGTTTGTTCTATCTCTGTGTAGTAGCCACAAAGTGACTTTCAAGTGTCTTGAAGCCACACACAAAAGACTGTGCATTTACCGTTTTCAAAGCCTGGAAGATAAAGTTCATCCTTCTCTTTATCACTGTAAGTTGTTCTTTGTCACCAGAAGAGTGGCTGTGACTTTTTTCAGTCTAAAGAGGTAAAGGAGTGTCTCAGCAAATGACAGAGGACAGGATTTAATAATCCAATATGTCTCAAAGTTAGACTGCAGACCACCTACCTTTTAATCATGTTATACTTATTTTAGTAAATCCCAGTCCAGACTGACTACACCGGGAGAACCTGGAGCCCATGAATCTGCCCTTTAACCTGGCTCTCTGGGCGATTCTTTTGCACACTCAAGTTTGAGAACTACTAACACAGACCCTTCTATTCCTAGCTCACCGTTTCCTAAGAATAGAACATCAGCCAACGCTTGCTTTAGACCCACTCCTAGGCTTTTGTTGTTGTTGTTGTTTTTGTGCAAAGTCTAGCCAATATATCTTTTCTTGATAACATTTATAGAAGTAATTTTAGCACATGCCTGGACTAAGAGTTGAGAGGGAAGTATCCAGGAACATAAAACTTTGAAAATGACTCACACAAAGAAAGTGGATGAATTTGTCATTGTCTGGTACTAAAGTTGTATAAACTAGTCCTTCCTTAGAACACTTGTAGTTGAACTCCAGACGCTAATTGTGAAGACCACCCCCCCACGTCCTCATCCAGGGCTGCATTGAAGACCCCAGTAGTCCATTGACCTATAGTTACAGCTTATCCTCACTTGGTATACACAGCATTCCTGACATAATCACTACCTTTTATTTATAAGTAATGAATCTCTTGTTATTTAAGTGACAGAATGTTGGGATTAATGCTTCTACATTTGGGCCCCCCAAAAAGGTGAAAGTTGTCCTAGTACGGCACCTCCCTAGGTGAGAAAGAGGGAGTGGTATGATTGCCAACAGCCTACGTAAGTAAGCCTAACAGATTCCAGACCATCGAGCTGAGCTCCAGCTTGGGGGATTTAATGCACATACTGGTACATCATGATTTCTTGGGTTCTTTTCTCCTTGGTGACTATGTACCTGGCAATTGGTCACTAGGCTAACTTCTACCACACTACCAGTATTCCCTAAAGTTCCATAACACCGAAATTCTCCTGAAATAGAATATGTAACTTGTATCTCTATAAAGGGAAGGGAGAAGACCTAGGCTGAGAAATGCCTCCTTTCATGCTTCAACATGGAATGGGAAACCTTCGGGTTTTCAGAAAAAAAGCAGAGATTTTGTGACCAGAAACTTATTTAAGTTAAAGGTCAGCCTACTACTATTGCATTTGTTCATCAAATATTGAAAATTATTGGAAAACACTGCTTTCAGCCAGTGATTCTCAAATACATTTTTTCCATTTGATCCTTTTCTTTTTAAAATCTACTTTTTTGGGGGAAGAGACAAAATCAATATGTTTGTCAGCTAACTTTTTCCTGCAAGTATCCCCAAAATAAAATGTAGTGTTAGGCTATTCTGAAATTTTTGGATTACTGAAAGAGATGCATAGAATCACAAAATTTAGATTAGAAGATGTTATTTAATCCTAAACATATTTTCCCAGGTCACAGACTAAAAATGTACTACATCTGTAATGGAAACAAAAATAATTTTTTGCCTAAAAAAAATAACCCTCTAAGAAAAACAGTAATAAAGTATCTTTCTGCAGTTAGGTGTCACTTAATTTATTTGCAGTTTTGGGACATTAATTATCTCCATTTTCTTTTTCTTTGAATTAATTTGACCCATTTCTGCATGTCCCTAAACTTCCCTCCTAGGCAAACCGGATGCTACTTAGTTACGCTGCCAGATGCCAGGTTGGGACAGGGAATTGGAATGGATGAGGCTGGCCTGAGGTTTTCTGGGGCTGAAAAATAACACTGAATCTCAGGTGATGGTTAACTCTAGGAAGCAAGGCAGAGGCCCATGTAGCAAGTTCATAGGAGTGAGCAGGTATAGAGCAAAATCTGGATTCCACATGAAAGGTTAGTAAAAGAGAACATGCAGAAAGCAGCAAGCTAGAGGGTGTGTGGAGCTGGGAAAAATCCACTGATGCTAAATGGAGCTCTTTTTCTTCTTCTTTTTTTAATAGGGCATTGTGAATAATCCTACAAGGTAGCCAAGATGGGGGAAAGACATTAAAGGAACAGACCCAAATCAGGCAGGAGGTGTGATCTCAGAATAAACATTTCAGAGAAGTAACTTAGTGTAAAAAAAAAAAAAGTCTAGTTATACCTAAAATAATTATTTGTCATAGTGGTCGAGAAACCTCCTGTGTGAATACAGGTTGAATATCACTAATCTGAAAATCCAAAATCCAAAATGTTCCAAAATCCAAAATTTTTTGAGAGCCGACATAAGATAGTGATACTTTGCTTTTTAATGGTTCAATGTATGCAAACTTTGTTTCATGTGCAAAAGTATTAAAAATACTGTACAAATTACCTTTTACCTTCAGGCTATGTGAATAAGGTATATATGAAACATAAATGAATTTCATGTTTAGACTTAGATCCCAACCCCAAGATATCTCATTATGTATGTGAAATAATCCAGAATCCAAAAAACTTCTGAAATCTGAAACACTTCTGGTCCCAAGCCTCTTGGGATAAGGGATACTCAACTTGCATCACCTTAGTTTGGGGTGTTTGTTAAAAGATTCTTTAGTCCTTCGTAGACCTACTAGACTCTTACTATCAGGACTCAGGAAATGGCATTTTAGCAAGCACCTCTGTTGATTTTCATGCAATCTAAAGTTGAAAACTAGTACCTTAAGTTATGAATTGAGGGCAGACAACTTTCAGCCCTAAACCAGTTAAATATCTCAATGAAGAAAAATCACTGTGCAGAGTTTTGTTCTATGTGCTAGATCACTCTGTGGCTACCTCATCGGATGAATGCCACATTTTGCCTGCATGACCCTTAGGACAATGCACTTCTCTTCTGCTAGAAATATTTCTGTCGGTTGCAAACTCTGTGACTCTACTCTGCGGGGAAAAAATATAAATGCAATACTATAATTTCATCTTGGAAAACTAAAAATCCTAGATTCAATTCTGCTTGTCATCGCTGTGGAATTCCCAGGTGTTGCACCTGATGGCTGTTTAGGCCCCTCAATACTAATGGCAGGTATAAATGCTGCCGTAATAGCCAAGAATCTGGGACTGTGATATACAGTCAATCTTCCTATGACATCAAATAGGCTGCTTGATCAAACACCTGGTCTTGGGGAAAAAAACACTTAAATGGCAATAATCTCAATTTGGGAAGTAAACTCTAGGACACCTAATGGGGAACACAAGGGCTTGAATATAAGCTTAGAATACCAGGCAGGGAAGATGGCATGGGTTCAGATGTGAGTCATATCTGGGTCACATCTGGAGGGTAGGTAGATTTTGCATTATGCATGCACATAAACATCCTGGGGCAAACCAGAGTGGCTTGTCTGTACTCTGCAGAGCCCTTGACCAACCAAGAGAGTAAATGCTCTGTGTGTGTATAATCAGCGGGAACACGTTGCCTTATTGGATTGTAGAGCAAAGCCACCAGGGAGAGGAAGGGGAAGTTCTTCCACTACGCTGGTTTGTTGGGCGTGCTCCCAGAGTCCTGCTCACGTTTCACTTTCTCCCTCACCACTCACATCAAGGGGGAAGCCCAGTGGGAAGAACCATTACTCTTTCTGTATCCAGAACATTCCAACTAGGGCACCCACAGGGCCTACCGTGTCCCACTGGCTGCGAGCCTTCTCCTTCGGCCTTCCCAGTGAGCATGGCAATTCATTTTGGCTAAAAACCTGTAAGGTCAGCAGCATCTCTGTGAATCTAAATTACTCATAAAACGTATGGGCAATAACCCAAGGAAATTCAGAAACAAATGAAATCCTGTAACAGTGATTTTCCTGAGTGGGAGAATGCCTTTAACATCGAATGGCTGATTGTAGAAATGATGATTGGACAGCTGTCACAGTATCATTACAAACACGACTCGGTGTTGCTAGTATTTGTAAGATAAATAGCAAGGGAGGTTCAAAGGCCCCACGCAAGTGCCTACATGTAAAACTAGGCAAGGTACAGCATTTCTTTTGAATAAGTATTCTATCTGGTTGCTCAGCTGAATAGAGCAGAGGCAAAACAAATATTAGAGGAGACAGACATGCCTGCTTAAAGGATAAAACGTTTCTTTGATTTGTCCTTGCTTCCGCCTTCCTTCTTTTAACCCCCTCAAATGAGCATTTTAAACAGCAAGAAACAGAGAAGTCTACCGACAGCTGCTGCATGTCTGAAGGCACAAAGTGAAAGAAAATCCAAATGAGAAGTGAATTGTGCTCATACTATTTCTTGGTTCTGTAGTTAAGAAAATAATGCTGCTATCGCCAGCATAGAGTGTGTCGCATATAATGAGGGCCTAATCACACATAATGTCAGACCTTAGAAATAATGGTGGGCTCGGGGAGTGCTAGGAGATAAAGGGAATCTCCCCTTAGGGGAAAATTCTGCATTGCTGAAGCATCTAAGGAGGGGAAAGTACAGGGGCCTGTGTCAGCACATCCCACTCTGACCTGACCGCAAACCCTGACAGATTTCAGCAACAATGGATTAATGAGTCCCTTAAAAATAAGTAATTGAGTAATACTGACGTCAAGCCCCAGTTATGGCAAGAAAGATGCACTTTCAACTAATGAAAATACTCTGTACCTCATTTGGAGGCAAAAACTGACCTGAACTGATGTGAGGTTATTTATAGTTTTAGTGTGAATATTCATTTGCTTTTGCTGCAGAATTAGAAATGTGTTTGATTATGCAGTGCTGACCCAGACTCAGCTGGGGATGCTATTATGTAATACCGGGCATGTTTTGTAGGCCTTATTTCTTTTCTAAAATAAAATAAAAAATCTTGATTCTCAAACATTTCTGACCCAAATAGCTTCTGATCAGAGTTTTGGGGCCTATACTATATTCTAGTTCCAATATTACATGGAGGGGACAAACCAATGTGCCAAGCAGACATTGTCTTGCCCTTATGGAAATTTTATTCTAGAGGGACTGACAGATAACAATCAGATAAGTATAACTAATTTTATATTTTTAATTAATAGATTTTCTTATTAAGAGCAGTTTTAGTTTTATAGAAAAATTGAGCAGAGAGTTCAGAGAGTGCCCACATACCCCTTCTCCCTTGCACAGTTTCCTATTAAAATCTTGTGTTAGTGTGCTACATTTGTTATAATGGATGAACCAATATAAGTGCACTCATATTAATTAAAGCCCATAATTTACATTAGGGTTCACTCTTTGTGTTGTACATTCTATGGTTGTGACAAACATATTTTGACATGTGTCCACTATTACAATATCACACAGAATAGTTTACTGGCCCCCAAATCCTCTGCATTCCACTGTAGCTAACTTTTGATTTATATTCAAATACATTGCTATTTAATATTTACTCACGAGAACAAATAAGAGTACAGAAATACATGTGTATATAATTGATTGGTTTTGGCTAAAGAAATCTAAGTGAGATATCAGATTACTAATTTACTCAACATTGCTTCCCTCGTGACGTAACTATGCAGTGGATGTCTATGGTTTTTGCCTTAGTAGCCACTGGTCCTCTTTAGGGTAGAATATTCCACTGTTTCCTTGGTGAACCAACCCTCCCACTCTTTCAACCTAAGCGGCTTAGACAGACTAAATTCCTCCGCCTAGGTCAGGAGTAGCAGATAACTCAGGCTGGGCCAATGAATATTCCATTTCCATGGTTAAACTAGTTCCCAAGCATGTGACCTGGGTAATGAGACTCCACTGCAGGACTTTTCATGAAACTACTGAGGAAAAAAAAACAACAGCCCTTTTTTAGTCTAAGATCGCTTGGTAGAAGGAAGCCTGGGGCTTCCAAAGACTCCCACATAGAAAGAGCCCAATAAGAGAATGAAGCCAAAACACAAGATAGCAAAACCAAAGGACGGGGGCAGACTGAATTCTAAAAATGACATCATTTGGGCTCTGGAACAGGTTCTGTCCCCAGTAAGCTTCATACCTAAGATTCCCAGGTAGGTGAGCTAATGATTACCTTCTTGTAAGCAAATTTGATATCAGCGGTAGCTAAGTAACGCCTTATTCATAGAAAGGCACACATCAATTTATTCAGGGGGTTAATTTTTCATGTCACTGGTCTTTCTTCTCTTCCTCCTATTTCTTTTTGCAAGTTCTCCAAAGGCACTTGTGTGTGTGAATGCACACGAATAGGATTTGTCTTTAGCAACATGCAGGCAAAAACCTTCTCTAGGTGGACCTATTCATTTGTGTGCCTGTACCCCAACCTGGACACTCCTGTGGTGTACTGCTCCCTAGAAGTGTGTATGCTTGAACTGTGCCCCTTCTGATATGTCTGGATGTATAGGGCGAACCCCCTCAAAATGTGTCTTTCCCACACCCTTCCCCACCACAGGACACTGCTTTCTGTTGGAAACAAATATATATATATATAACTGCGTGTTAATCCATTCTGGAGACTGTTAGCTTCAAGCTGGAATTCACACACTTTATGATGGCCTTTTGAAAAGATCATTAACCTAAAGCAGTGGTAATGCTTTCAATATGCTTTTGTGTATCCTTTGTATGCATAAAAAAATCTCCTAGGGAGCCAGTTTAAAATGACGACTATAGAACTCCATGTCCTTCCCCAAAATTTCTGATTAGCTAGATTTGGGGGTGAGGTGCAGGCATATGCATCAGAATCATGCACCCCGGGTTACTCAGGTACAGGTGATCCACAATCATGAGCCACTATTTAAGGAGGACAGGGTGGGGTGATTTCAGCAACCACATTAGGCTGTTTTAAGCACCAGGTGGCTGCCAGAACTGATAACCAAGGAAAGAGAGCACTTGAATGGCTCTCAAATCAAATGCTGGAAATGCCTCTCTTTTATGCTCTGAGTGAGCAGAGTGTCTCCCATTACTCATGCTCATGGAGGTCTGTTTCTTGTTTAATAGGAGGTACAAATGATTCTGGTTTGGCTTCTGATGCTTGAGTTATCACATATTAAAAATGCTGTCATCCAGAGCTGTCCAAGCTTTTGTGGGACTGGGAGGAACAAACAACTTTTCCCCCCAGCTCTTTCTGCATCCTCCTTCTCCACTAAACAAAAGTAGGACCAAAGTGTTGAGGTTGCCTTTTCTACACTCAGTCATAATTTCACACTTTCTTGGAGACCATCTGTTTTAATCCCTTCCGGGGTGAACTGCTGGTGTTCTTAACTCCTCAGTGACACCCTCTTTTCCCCACTGCCTTCCCTGACATTAAATTGCCCAAACACAGAACGCCTGCAGGCGGAACTTTCATGTTACATTCGCTGCAGCTCCTCAACTAATATTCATGAACCTTTGCACCTGTCTCTTTGGCAGCTAACGTACCCCACTTCTGCCTTCCCTTAAATGTTTCAGGTTTTAACTTGGCACATAGTCAATGCATCAATACATATACGAGGAAATGCAAAGGGGGGTAATCTGGGAGCTATTCGAGCAAGACTTTGAGAACATATTTCTAACAGTAAAGATCCACTAAATTTGAATTTAGTGTGCTTCTCTTTCTGGTTTGTAACTGTTTTAATTATTTTGCTTATTGTTTCTCAGGAGGCGGGGCTATCATGATATCCACAGTGAAGCTGGGAAGGACAAAAAAATTGAGACAAAGTTCATGGCAGGCAATGGGCTCCAGATATGGGTCTCCCTGTTGGGACGTGAGTATTTTACTTGAAAAGTTGGTCGGGAAACCCAAACCAGACATATTTTATATCATTCATTGACTGAAACCAAAAAGTCCCGTTAGGGCAAGATAAACGCAACCCATAATCAGTCAACTTAGGCATAGATGTGCTTAGCTTGGGAAAGAAGATGCTTAAAAACCACAAATCAACTTCAAATTTTCCTTCTTCAAAAGATAACCCCTGTGTATCCTATTTAGAGTCATGTAGAATAATGACAATAATAAGCATCATCTGTTGAGTGCATAATAAGGTCAGGCTCTCTGCTAAGTAAAAATGCTTATTACGGCCTGTCTTACATAACAGGAGATAGACTGGAACTATCTTCTCTTCATTTAATGATGGAACAAAGGCGTCCAGGAGAAAGGTCACTGTTATAATGCGTTGCAGAACAGGGACTGGAACTTGGTTTCTTCTAAGATCAGAGCCAAGTACTTAGTGGCACTATGATACATGATGGCAATTGCTCTATATGCATTACCACCAACAAATACCAAATGAGATTCTAATATGCTGAGTGGTATGGTTTGAATGTTTTTGACCCCTCCAAAATTCATGTTGAAAGTTAATCTACAATGCAATAGTATTAACAGGTACAGCCTTTAGGGGGTGATTGGGTCATAAGAACTCCTCCCTCATGAATTAAGGCCTTTATAAAAGAGTCTTCATATGACATTAGGCCCTTGTGCCCTTCTATCCCTCCTGCCATGTGAGGACACAGTGTTCATACCCTCCAGAGGATGCAGTGACAAGGAACCACCTTGCAAACACAGGGCAGCCCTTACCAGACACCAAACCTGCTGGCACTTTGATCTTAGAACTTTGCAGCCTTCAGAATGGTGAGAAATAAATTTATGTTCTTTATAAGTTATATGGTTTCAAATATTTTGCTATAGCAGCACAAATGGACTAAGACTCTGAGTAAAAATGGCATAGTAAATGTGAATGATGAGTGGATTAATAAAATGTGGTATATGTATACCATGGAGTACTACTCAGCCATAAAAAAGATGGATTAATGTTTTTTGCAACAGTTTGGATAGAACTGGAGATCATTCTCCTAAGTGAAGTATCTCAAGAATGGAAAAGCAAAAACCACATGTACTCACTATTAAATCTGAACTAACTGATGAACACATGTGCACAGAGGGAAGTAAAGCCCAGTGGAAATCAAGCAGGGGGGAGAGTGAGGGGCAAAAACCTACCTAACGGGTACAATGAACACTATTTGGGTGATGGGCACACCTATAACCATGACTCAAGCATTACAAAAGCTATCCATGTAACCCAAAACATTTGTACCCCTTTAATATTTTGTAATGAAAAAAGAAGTAAATCACAAAAAAATGTGAATGACTTCAGATTTTTATCCAACCCCAGTTTTTGGGCAAGGAAAAGAAGGTTTGCAGAGATTAAGTGGTTTACCCAAAGTCACACAGATACTCAGTTGTGGAGCTCTAACCAGAATCCTGATTTTCTGATTACAAATTGAATGTTTTTCATAGTACCCTAAGTCTCCTTCAGTTCATCATTTGGATAACAGTAGAATTGTTCCATTTCTACCTGGAAATACAGTGGGGAGGATGATGGAATCATCCTTTAGGAAGAGAAATAATCTATTTTGTCAATATTTATGTCTTGAAACTTTGGTTTAGAAGGAAATAAGTGAAAGCTTATTTCCTGTCAATAGAGAGCAGAATGGATAAATGTGATTCATCATATGCTGCACTCATTATGAATTCTTTTAAATTACAAAGTTGTTCTTTTCTGGAATTAGCAGCATATTGATGTACAGAGGGGATATTTTGTCCTAAAGTATCCTCTATAGAAAACTTTACAAAAGAGGGGATTTATAACCTTTCAAAATGACAAGCATAAAATTTGCATCTAATTATTGGGCATTCTGCCTTTTCTATGTCATTTTGTCATAAGTTAAAGTGGCATGCACGCTGATTTGGGCAAACACAAAGCAAAAACTCTTTTTGTGAAGGGATAAATGGCAGCAGGAAAATGCCATGGACTTCAATTCACAGGCTTATTAAAAGCGAGGTAAAAATGTTTTCTTAGCTTTCTTAAGACAAGGTAAAAAGCATGTCCATTAAGTTTTTGGGTTGTTTGAATACGTCATCCACCTGTCCTCTTCATTTCACTATCAAGCAATGCTCAAGTCCCTTCCCATAGACCTCTAACCACAGAGAAGGTGGATGACCGTGATTTTCTCTACCTTTATAGCAGACGCATCTGTTTGCTTGAGCAACACACCAACTAAGTAAGAAGTAACTGACAGGGGATAACGGATTAACATCTTTCATTAATTCAAGTATTTACCGAGTAACCACTATGCACTAGGCTATATTCAACACACCGAGGATAGACGGAGAAGTAAATAAACACGTTGCCCTAGGAGCTCATCTTCTCGGCTGGGGGAGGCGGACTCTAGGTAATTTGTATGGTGTGTAGACAGGTGATTAGTGCTGTGGAGTCAAATATATCAAGAAAGGGAATAGAGAGAGTCTAGGAACAGCATTGCAATTTTAAATAGTGTCTTTGTTCAGGCTGCTATCACAAAATACCACAAACTGGGTGGTGTATAAACAACAGAAATACATTGCTCACAGTTCTGGAGGCTGAGATGCCCACGATCAAGGTGCTGGCAGATGTGATGTCTACTGAGGTCTGCTTTGTGGTTCATAGAGGGCGCCTATTTGCTGTGTCCTCACATGGCGGAAGGGTAGCTCTGTGGGGTCTCCTTCACAAGGGCACTAATACCATTCACGAGGGCTCTACTCTCACGACCTAAATCACTTCCCAAAGGCCCAACTTCCTAATACCATCACCTTGGGGGTTAGGATTTCAACATATGGATTTTACAGGGGATAAAAACATTCAGACCACAGCAAATAGGGTTGACAGTGAAGTCCTTTTTGAGAAAATTATATTTGATCCAAGACTTGAAGAAGTCTAAACAAACCATGAGGATATCTGGGAGGTAAGCACCACAGGCAAAGACAGCAGTAACTGCAAGAGCTCTGGGGCAGTGGGAGTGGTGTCTCTCTCCTCTCCCCTCTCCACTCTCCCTTCTCTCTCTCTCCATGACAGTCAATGTGCCTCCCACCCCATATGCATCACAGGAGATGAAGTAGCAGTGGTGGCAGCATTATATCATGTATCAGTGCTTAATATTGCCACATTCATGGCAGAGTTCCCCAATCCGCACTGTATAAGCTAAGGCAGGTATTATTGCTGTATCCTAATTGTATAGACAAACAAACTGAGGCCTCCCCAAATCTACTGTATCAAGCCTTGTTTGTTCTGACACTGCTATGATGGTTTTTTCTGTCTCTTAAGGGATGCAGGTAGAATTAGAAAACTATTTCATAACCAAGTTTTTCAAATAGAATATGCCAATATCTGCAAGTTATTTATAGGGATCAAAACCATGGACTCTAGACCATAGTGCTTGGGTTCAAATCTCAGCTCTACCACTATGAGACATTAAGTTACTTAGACTTTGTGCCTCAGCTTCCTCACTTGTAAAATGGAGCCTACCTTATAGGGTTGTGAGTATTAAATGCCTTAATATATTTAAAGTGCTCAGAATAGTGCCTGGCACCTAATTAATCCTACACAAAGATGGAAACACAAAACGTCTGCAAATTCCCTCAGGGTGAGGGTACTGGGGATATGGAGGAGAATGTGCCCTTGTGACTTTTTAGTGCTCCTCTTGTAGGTAGGAAGACACACACCTGTCCCTAAATGTTCCAGATACACTAAAAATTTTGGATGTAAATCACCACGGACACCAAGTTTTGTCTCTAGGAAAGTAATAAAGTGAGTCAGCCCATCTTTCTGCTTTGCCCTCTTTATTCCAAAATTGGTGGCTTACTTGGGTCTATAAAAACTCAAGTGTGAGTCCCAGACAACCTGTCTTTAGTCTTTCCCCAGGTCTTTGAACAAGTGATGTGCAACACCCAGGCTCAGAATAGTTTAAACAATCAAAGGAAGCCACCTTCAGACAGGGCTGGACAGAAGGTAGGTAATGTCTGCCTGCATTGAATAGGGAATAAAAGCAGTGTACATCCCTCTAATTGGTTTCTGTCCTTTGATGCCAAGGAGTGCAGTATAAGTTGGTACATAGCAGAACTAGGGCTGAATGCTAAATATCCTGATTGCTTGTCAAGTATTATTTATAATAGAAATTCATGCTTTTGAAAGAAGCATGAGAGAACTGAGGTTTAGCCCACCAAGAAAGTTAATTTCTGAACATTCTAAGAAAATTAACTTTTCATTCTATTTTAAAAATGAAGTCTTGTCTTTACAAACCCTGTTTCTAATGCTAGGTCACTTTATTTTTGAGAAATTATTCCTTATTCATTCATTCATTTAGTCATTCAACAAATGTTTTCTGAGCACCTACTGTGTTTCACATGCTGGAGATACAATAGTGAACCAAGACTGACAAGGGCCCTCTCTTTCTTCCTTCATTGACCATATACTCACTGACAAGTTGATGCTTAGTAGTTAAACTAAAAAACAAACAAACAAACAAAAAACCCTGATCTGGACAGGTCTAAGACATCACCTAGTCCAGTAGTTCTTAATTATTTTTTTTTTAAATTAGAGAACACATTGATAAGTACGTGGGGAGGAGTCAATACAAACAAAGTAAAATGTTTGTCTTATAGTAGAAGCTTCATGGCAAAAGATTAACTATAAATAAGTCTCTTCAGGGCATTTAAGGGGCTTGAGAAGTTGCAAAAGTAAAAGTAAAAATTTTAAAGTGAAAATGAAAAAAAATAATTAGGGAGAATTTTATTTGGTCTCATTTAGTAGCAAAAATAAGAAAATATATTTCAAGCAACAAAACTATCCTTAACTCTTCCCTATCCCCAGGAAATGAACAGAAAAATATTGCTTGTGGTGCTAGAAGCCAATCTCTATAAAAAGATTAAGTGAAATACAACCATTTTTGCCTGGGTAACAATTGTCTTCAACTGAGAAGGAACCATTCATTACCAAATCTTTAGGATCTTGACCCAAAAAGCCCTTGAAGTAGGATCTGGGAAACTGTTAACATTTTCTCAAAGGGAATTCAGGAGATGCCCTTGAGAGTTGATAGGTTTCTACTCTCAGCAAAATTTTCAGCATGAAAACATAACAAAGGTATTTATAATCTTTCCATAAATAATTACTGAAATGTGTGAAACACTTTTCCAACATAGGGAATTCAGTGTGTTATCAACATAGCAAAAGTTAAAGGGTCAGAAAAAATACCCAAGAAAATATATGCATATGGAGATAATATACATGAGACCATTTTGGTGAACTGAGAAAAGGCTAGTGACGATTTGAAGAGACACTGATTTAAAAATACTAATTATAGCTAATATTTATGAAGGACTTAAATGTCATGGGCCACAGGATAGGAGAAAATATTTACAAACCATATATCTAATAAGGATCTATTATTCAGCTTATATAAAGAACTCTTACAACTCAATAATGACAACACACCCAATTTTAAAAAAAGGTAAAGGACTTAAATAAACACTTCTCTAAAAATGATATATAGTCAATAAACACATGAAAAGATGCTCAACATCATTAGACATCAGAGAAATGCAAATCAAATGAGATACCACTTCACACTCAATAGATTAGCTATAAAACACAAACACACACACACACCAAAACCCCCCAAAACAGAAAATAAGTGTTGACAAGAATGTGGAGAAATCAGAGACCTCAAAAATTGCTGATGGTAATGTAAAATGTTATAGACATTGTGGAAAACAGTTTGCAGTTGCTCAAAATGTTAAGTGACCCAGAAATTCCACTTCTACCTAGGTATATACCTGGGTCAGGGATCCTCAAAGCCATTCCCAAATTTGATGATTTGCTAGTAGTAGTCACAGATATGATATTACTTCATAATGTAAAAGGTTATAGAGCAAAATCAGCCAATCAGGGAAATGCAAATTAAAACCACAATGAGATATCACCTTACCCCAGTCAGAATGGCTTTTATAAAAAGTACAAAAATAGTAGATGCTGGTGTGGATGCAGAGAGAGAGGAACGTTTATCCACTGTTGTTGGTACTGCAAACTAGTAAAACCTCTATGGAAAACAGTGTGAAGATTCCTCAAAGAACTAAAAGTAGAACTATCATTTGATCCACCAATCCTAGTACTGGGTATTTACCCAAAGGAAAAGAAGTCATTTTTATCAAAAAGATACTTGCACTAGAATGTTTATTGTAGCAGAATTCACAATTGCAAAGATGTGGAATCAACCCAAGTGCCTATCAATTCGTGAGTGGATTAACAAAAGGTGGTCTATGTATACCATGGAATCAGCCATAAAAAGGGATGAATTAATGCCTTTTGCAACAGTGTGGATGGAACTGGAGATCATTTCCCTAAGTGAAGTATCTAAAGAATGGAAAAACAAACAGCACATGTACTTGCTATTAAATTGGAACAAACTGGTGAGCACGCATGTGCACAGAGGGAAGAAAAACTCAGTGGAAATCAAGCAGGGGGCAGGGGGGAGGAAGGGATGGGTGAACACCTACCTCACGGGTACAGTGAACACTATCTGGGTGTGGGCACGCTTACAGCCTTGACTCAAGCATTGCACATTACAAAAACATGTGTACCCCTGTAATATTTTGAAATATAAAAATATAACATAAAAAAAGAGCACATGAAATGAAGACTGGAGAAAGCCAGAAAGAAAATTCCAATGCCCTCTCCTAGGGGACTCATTCACATAAAACAGCAATGAGTTATGAAAACACATGTGAAATGAATGTTGCCTGCCAAGGATACTCATTAGAGACTCAGCACCCAGGGTTTTTATTGGGGGTTGGTCATGTAGGCAGCCTTTCCTTGGCACATGCCAAATTCCAGATTCCCAGAAGGAAAGTAGGTATTCATTATAAACCATATTGTTTATCCAAGCAGCTACTCTTATCAGTCAGGGTAGTGAGAACCCTACTGAAATCTAAGTTCCCATATGCCAGCCAAAGGACTTTCAAAGCACAGCAGTCAGTCCTGCTAAATTAACTCTTTCAAACTATATTCAGAACAGCTAAATTTTACACATGAAATACATAAAGTACCCCCATTAAACCCAGAATATAAGAGAAGACAAATACATTAACATTTAGGAACAAACAAGAATCTAAAACACTGATTATCATAAATTGAGATTTGTATAAGCAAAGCCAAGCCATGGCCACCCACCTCCCCCTGAAAAATCTGACGTTTGGCAGAGGACCACGACATGTTTAGATGAATTTGAGTCTTATTGTAACCCTTCTTTTTATTCTGAGGTCATAATTGTGTCATTTAAAAGCCATATCTCCTCTGTGAGGGCCTTATAATTGTTTTGTTTCTGTTGTCTTATTGTGCGGTGCTAATTTCGTTTAATGGATCAGTCAAAAATTTAACAGATCAAAATTACTCAGAACTGTAGCAGTTTTCTTCATGACTGAACAATTTACTATTGTCAAAGAATAGAGAATTAACTGGTAGATTCACAATGTCATTCTACAATTAGATCTCTGCTTTCTTCTACACACAAGCAAAAAGCTAATTCTGTTCGCTAAAAGGTGGATGCAAGGAAGTGGTGTGGTTCGGTTGAAGAAGGAAAGATAGAATGTGTCTGTAGAATATGATAAAGTTAAGGTGAACACTTTGATCTGGGCTCATCTCCTAATGATCGTTTGTTGATTTGAATACACTGTCTTTCTCTACATGTCTTGGAAACCTTCGTGAGAGCCTGTGAAGATTCTCTGTAAAGTTTATGAGTACTTTTAATTACAAGAGAATCTTGCCTTTGAGGGATGAACATTTGGGATGTTTATAAGTGGTCCCAAAGTTCTACCTCACATCTTGTGATTTTGCTGAGGTGCCATTGTAAACTATTTCCTCTGAGAAGCTGGGGGAAAGGAGTCAACAGGTGGACTCAACATTCACTCAGCATTGCTGTGTGGCTTTTCTAGTACCAATTCCTCACCATACACTGAATAAATAGGATGTGGAGAGTAAAGTTTATTTCTTTGTGGAAAAAAAATGCCACCCCCCTAAAAAAGTCATGCTATAAGGTATTTGTGAATTTAGGTATTTCCATATATCAAAGGCCCCCTAATAAAATATTCTAATAATTTAAGAAACCTGTTTTCTAAAAGGCCATAGCTGTCCCCCAAAATATCATTGTCCATTTCTTTCCATGCCTTTAAGCTATTTAACCTCTCCCCTACCCCAATCCCAACCTCAATATTGGGAATGAATACCAAGCTGTCTCTGGCATTACTCTGGCCTGCTTTCTCATTGAGTATTTCTTCCTTACTATGGTTTTGTCTTTGGGGCTGAATACTTGTTTGACATGGCTTTGTCTTTGTACTATAGGTTCCTTGGCTTTGACAACCAGGCTTTACTTCACAGATGCAGGTTAAAAGATGCTATCTTCTTACCTCTTTCAGGGTTATTGTGTGTGTCTCTGTGTGTGTGTGTGTGTGTGTGTGTGTTTTGTTTTGTTTTGATAGAGCCCCAAGACTTCCCCACTTGGCCCTTCCTTATATAGAGTCATGCTGTTTCCTAGGGCTAGACATAGATTTGTCTTAGAAGAGTGGGAAGAACACAGTTTTGTAATCGTAAATTTCGGGTTTAAATTCCAGCTCCTCTATTTCTAGCTATGAGATGTTGGAACAATTACTTAAACTCTATGAGTCTCACTTTCTTTGTAAATAGTACTGAAATAATATTGGTAATATTTACCTTTTTTTAAAAAAAGGATCATTGTAAAATTTAGAAAACAATCATGTAAAATTCCTAGTACTCTGCCTGGCAAATATCGGGTACCCATTTCCATAATGAGTGATCACTAATGTAATTACTAGATTGCTGGTGCCGTTAGTAGTAGTAGTAATACTAGTTCTGTAAGGAAGGGTAAAATCCACAACAATAATGATAATAGCTAACATTTATAGAGCATGTTTTCATGACAGGCTCCTTGCAAAGTGCTTTACATGTATTGTCTCATTTCAACCACGAGGAAGGTTTTATCATCATCTGGATTCACAGATGAGAAGTGTGAGATTTGGAGAGAGGTTTGGATCTATTCCCAAGGCAAGAGGACTAAATGATAGAACTGAGGAGAAAATTCAAGTCTGGCAGAATACAAAGCCTGCTTTTTGTATATTTATTTCAAATATTTCTTTCTATATTTATTTAAATACTTCTCAGCATTCCCATTTTACAGATGAGACTATTGATGAGGTTCTGGACACACTACCCCAAAACATGGCATCTTGGCATTTCAGAAAACAGCTGAAGTAAGAAGGACTCTCTGACCTCATCCTGTGCTTCTCCCATGAAGCAGGCCATAAAGAATTGTCTGACCCTCACCTAAAGTAGGTCATAAGACCTTAATTCCAGAGGAGTCCTCACTATACCCAGAGGAAAGGAATGAAGACATAGAGATTCCAAGGAGAATATGAACAAACAGGCCTTGGTCCCCCAGTTTATTACCATTAGATCACACCCCCTTTTGTTCAATTGCACCTCTACACAACTCCCACTCTTGATCAAACTTAAGCATAAAAACACACAGTTTTCCCTGTTTCTTAGTGTCTTCATTTCTGAAGACTCTCAAGTAACATATAACATTTATATTAAATAAATCCATATACTTTTTTCTTGTTATTCTGTTTTTCATTATAGGAGTCTCAGTCATGAACCCTGTAATAGGTGGGGGTCCTACACTATTTAGCAGAATTTTATCTTTCTATGCCAACTAGCACATTGCTGGGCTTTCAGTAGATGTTCAAATCATAATTTATTTTGGTGGCTATACATATTTAAATTGAAATTAATATAGACACATAACAATTCAGAAGAAAGAAACTTTATAACCACATGTAATTCCACCTCAACAAATACTTTTGGTGTAGTTCCTTCAATTTTATTTGTAATTCAACCATAATAATAGTTATAATAACAATATATACACAATTTTATATCAAGCTTTTGCAATGATGATAAGCGCTTTCCATATTTATGCAGAGCCTCCATAAACTGCATTTTTAATAGCTGTATAATTTAGTAAATGCTGAATGATGATTCATCTACCATTAACAGCCAGAGCAGATGAACCATGCAGCCCTCTGATAAATTATGCCATATAACATTTTTTAAAAGTCTTATTTTATGAAGGAAGATTTGAAAAAAATAAATGGCTGAGTATCCATTTGCTCTACAATATTTGTACTAAATGCAACTGGTAGATAGGCTCTGTCACTAATGATAGGATTTGTATAAGTTACTTATTATTCTGGGCGGTCTTTGGACATTTATTATAAAATGAACTGGAATTTATATTCTCCCAAAATTTTATACAAGTTTTATAATTTTATTATGATTAGTGCCTCGTCCCAGTTTTGACAACTGGCAATTGGGTGACTAGACAAATTCCCTAGCATATGAAGAGGTGATACTAAATGAGCAGTTCTCTTTCTGCCATGCTAATCCTCTCTGCGATTAGCATTTCTAATTTGGAGAGTGACCCTGATAGAAACCCCATCCTTGCATCATTAGGAACCTTGCCATCATCCTAAACTTCCTGCAATTCCAGATGCTCTTCTTCCATCCATCTTTGTACAGAACAGTTAGAGGATCTTGAATATCTCATGTCTAAACTCTTGTGTTAAATCTGCCCTCCCCCCACATCCGTTGTGTTGCTGGTGTCTGTTTTCATATCTTTTAAATTAGTTTCCAACATTTAAAAGAAAAATCCAAATTCATAACAGCTTTGAAAAAATCAGGAGCTCTTCTATAGTACCAGACCAGCGTTCATAAGAGGCAGGAACTAGCTGGAACTCAGTAAGGGCCAACCGCATTGGGTAACTCATGCACTCTCCAAAGTCCTCACCAGAACCTCCATCACTATCTATTATCTTCTACCTGACCAGCTTCACTTCTTTCCTTCTGTATCTGGCCCCTGTAGGCATCCGGGTTTCCGACCTCCTTGCTATATGCGACATTATGTTGACTGATGAAATTATTAAAAACTCTCAATGACTTGAAGGCCAGTGCTTCAAAAAGTTCATTCAGAAAATATCGGATCCTCTCCTTTGGGCTGATGGACCCTGACTTGAATCCAATTCCCAATTCCACTGGTTTCATACTCTGCCATTTTATTGATTTAATGCACATTGTACCTGCTGGATAAAGCTGACCTCTATCCTCTGAAGCTTGGGGTCAAGTACATTTTCATTCTGTACGTTAAAAAAGGAAAAGATTGGCCTTCCTCGAGAGGAAACAACTCCCGGTGGAGTGTCGTTAGGAAGCCTTTGCAACAAGCAAAGGGTACAATATAGCTGTTCTGTGTGTTTACTTTGCATAAACAGCCACTCGCAAAGCATTTTATTTTGTAACAAACTTTATGAAATTATTCATTAGAGGTAAAAATGGCCTCAATTAGATAAAAGAAATGGAGCATTTATTTAATTTGTGACAAGTCCACGGGTGGCCAGAAAAATAAAATCATATCTAAAATTAGTTGAAGACAGACCACAAGATGGGATGCTTTCTCCATATTAAAAAAAAAAATGAATGCAATTGACACCTTTTAACATGTGCTTTTAATCTGTCTAGTAACAAAAAAAAATTAATTTCCTTAGTGAAAGCGGGAAAACAAAAGAATAGGTTACAAGCACACAGAGCTTTTGGGAAAAAGAAATTGCACCAGTTACAGAAACAAATTCTGGATGCAGTCACAATTAAAATACAACAAAAGCCAGAATAAAATTGCCACAACAATGCACAATTAAAATTATTCCTGACTGTTTTTTCTTTTTCCTCTCCAATTACTACTTGTGTCTGGCCAAGATAAGCAATCTGTAAACTGCTTTACACATACCCCATACAGAATGGATGCCACTAAATAATATATTATTTGTAATTTTCTGAAGTCTGAACAAATACAAAGTTCCTCAACCCAAATCACTCTCACGTACTGCACAACTAGAAACCCAAATTGCTCCCATATAAAGTATGTGATTGTGATACACTAAAACAATCTTAAGGCATTTTGACTAGATGGTGTGTTTTATATTTACTAACTGTGGTTCTAATTGTAACATGGTCCAAATATTATAGCAAGTGCTAGTAATTTATTTTTTTAATCCAAGCCTTTTTCACTGGAAAGGTAATGGTGTCTATAGAGGGAGGATTTAATATGTTAACAAAGGAAGATTTTAGCAACAAGTAGTAATAGAGGAAACACGCAATCTGGAATTTAAATAATTATTTAAAACACTTTTGTAATATGTGCAATTGTTCATCTTATAGAATTGGAAAGAAGCTGGTCCAGAAATTTAGTATAAATCTTTGGTCTTAGGAGAACTACATAAACTCATTGTATTGTGGGGATTAGGTTTCAGCAATTCTCACCTTCCACAGCACATTACAATAACCTGAGGGAACTTTAAAAATCCCTGGTGCACAGGCTGTACCTTTACCAATCAAATCATAATCATAAACCAGGAGGGAGACTCCTGTATTGGTATTTTCCAAAGCCCCTCAGTTGATTCCAATGTGCAGCCAAGGTTGAGAATCATACTGCACTGATTGTAAATTCAGGTGCTTTTCAAGATTTAAAAACAAAAAAATGAATATATTCTTTATTCTAAAATAAATGGTTATCTCTACCAATACAATCTGGTTTTGTTTGTTGTAAATGCAATACACATTTTTGCCAGAATGTGATCAAATGTTAAGGCTGCATTTGTGATGATCTGGCCTGAAACTCAGCCTCTGTGGTCTAAGCGAAATTCACTTGTGGCGGGGGGCATCTGAGGAATATCTGAAAAGAGATATACCCTCTATTCTGAGGATGCAAGTAGCGACAGCCATTAAGATATGTACACACACTTCTGCAATGCAATATCAAGCAGGAAGCCATCCATGTGGGATTGGATTTACACTTAAAAGTTCTCCTATTAGAATATTTTACAGAGGAATGGAGAAATTTTTGTAATAAAAATATGTATTTCCAACACAAAAGCTTAATTTGTTTACTTATTACAGAATAGTAATGCTTTTAACCTTAGGAAAAAAGCATCCCATCATTTTCTTCTGGGGTGTGTGTGTGTGTGTGTGCGTGCGCACGCGTGCACATGCCTGTTGTCTGGGTAGGAGGGAATGGACTTCCTTTCCAGGAGGTATATGAAGGTCTCCAGAATTAAGGTTTTGAATATTCATGGTGTGAGACATCAAGCCACAGTGCTAGAGACTTAGGCCCATACCAGTAGGCTCCTTTATTAAAACTTCACAGTTTTGTCACTGAAGGTGATTGCTCATCTCCCAGAGCTGCAGCACAGCATCTGGAGATAACCTAATTCTCAAAAATCTGGAAAATGTATGCCCTCCAAGAATGGGCAGTCTTCTATGGGATCCTGTGTTACTACCCCTCCCAGTAATTATAATCATTTCTTGCAGGTAATATGGGTTACTTTTAAAACTATTTTTTTTGTAATCCATATGGGTTACTTTTTATGTTTTTTTGGATGTAGATGATTTTTTTTTTTTTTGAGACAGAATTTTGCTCTGTCACCCCAGCTGGAGTGCAGAGGCATGATCATAGCTCACTGCAACCTCAAACTCCTTGGCTCAAGCGGTCCTCCTGCCTTGGCCTCCTGAGTAGCTGGGACTATAGGTGCATGCCACCATGCTCAGTTAATTTTTTCTAGTTTTAGTAGAGATGGGGTCTCACTCTTGCTCAAGCTGGTCTGGAACTCCTGAACTCAAGCAATTCTCCCACCTCGGCCTCCCAGAGTGCTAGGATTACAGGCGTGAGCCACCGTGCCGGGCCATAAATGATTATCTTTTATCCCAAATCCTATTTCCTTTTAAAAAATACCATTGTATCGTCAGCAAATAAAGATATTTTGTAATAATTTTTAAGGTAAGTAATGAAGATTATAATTATTATATATTTCAATTTCATGTCACTAGCTTTCATTTTGAAGTAAATGGTAACTATGAGATTAACCTGTTGCAACTTTGAAACATAACAGGACAATCTTAAAGATAAAGTATTTGGTCAGCTTCCTAGCTTGAAGACAATTTGTTACATTCACATTTTGTTTTCTCAGCACCCAAAAGAACCATGAAGAGAATGGACTGGTATTATATTAAACAAGCAATCTCTTTTTTTTTTTTTCTACTATAGCTCAAAATGACTATGTAAGAAATAAAATTAAAATATTATAATTTATTGTAGTATTTCCAGACTCATTTGTTAGCTTCAATTATAGCTAGGGTAACTGTACTTGCAAATATTTCAGCACATGAAATCCAGTCAGATTTGTGAAAATTCAAACATATTTTAACTTATTTAAAAGCATCAAACATTATTAAGTTAAACAAAAAAAAAAGAAATAACAAAACCTGCTAATTTTTCTTCCTTGCCACTGCCAAAGGAGAAATACTAGCAAAAAAATATTGTTAGGATTATTAAAGGGTTTTCAATTGGAAAACCTGATGTATAGACCTGGTTTTGCTATTAACTAGCTGATAATTCTTAATCCACTCATTTGAACTATCCCTTTATAATATCCCTTGGGAATTACAAGAGTTAAATTAAATAATCCCTAAAGACTTCTTGATTTTAATTTTCTATGGTTTTAAGTAAAGACAAAACACAAGGACATTTACCAAAAGATAGGTGAAGTTTTATTTTATTTGTGAATTAGAGACACACATACATACAATGTAGTGCTTTCTCATGCTAGTTACTCTTCTGGGCACTTTACAAATATTGACTCAAATTTCATTACAATCCAATGGGCAATGTTTTGCAGGTGAGGAAACTGAGGCACAGAGTACCTAAGGGACTTGTCCAAGATCATACAAGGAGTGGTGGGATTTACATGTAGGCAGTTTGGCTCTGGGATCTACATGATCATTTATCTCTTCCACTAATGTTTTGTTGTGAAAAATTTCAAATAAGCCGCAAAGTTACAAGAATTATACACAAGTACCTATCTACCTACTCACTTAGATTACACAAGTAATATTTTGCTATGGCAGGTGACATTAAATAATTATAGATAGATCACCTGATTAATAAACTGCTGCATATTTAATTTGCAATGAAATCTCCACCCTGCCTTGCCTCTCCAATATTACACAAAGTGGGTGAACAATATGGTCTGATATGATGATGCAGGAGGACTGTTCATCAGCTGTGAAAAGCAAAATGCAAATATGACTTCAGAGTCAAACAATAATAATACTAAAAATCAATATAACCACCTCCACATGCTGACTCACATTTTAGAGCACTTTACTTACAGTTAACAAAACATCCACATGCAACATTTTTCTTTATGTAATCATGCTACTATCTTCTTAGAAATGACAATGGAATATTGTCAGAGAGAATGGATATTAGGCAGATTTCACTGATCATAGTGTTGGGTATAAACCATAGAAAGGACTAACACAAAAGTGATGTCCATGCATTATGCATTATGTCACCGGGTTTTCCTCTATTCTATAGAATAAATTTTAAAAGTGGACTTCTATAGTCATTTGACTATTCTACTGGGTTAGTAGATGTCTACACTCCACCAAAGGAGATGAGAATTTTACAGTTAATGCTTTATAAAGCCTATGCATATACGTGTGTGTGTGTGTGTGTGTGTATATATATATATGAATACTTTCTTTAGAACTCAGGTTTAATATATGTCTAATACAGTGCTCCAGTGATCTTTGATCCTATCATCACTCATGTAGTCTTTAGCTTGAGATGCTTGAGGAAAATTTACATTACTGTTCCATAAGAACATAGTTTTCTTGAGACTTAAACTTTAGCTATCATTATCTATAGTTGACTTTAATAAATTATATTACACATAAAAGTCTTTTATTCAACATCTCTCATTTCATTTGCTCTAAATGTTCCTATCTTATAAAAATGCAAACCCACTAATGCATTTTAAAAGTCAATCTTATGGTCCATATCTAAACCCACGTTTTAGTAATTTGGGCAATACTCATATACAATAAAAGGTCCAAACAGGAGGCTAGCTATTCATGCTTTTCCTAGGTGTATATAAAGTGCATCTCCAGGATATGGAATAAACCCATTCATTACTTGAGTAGTGAGAGACCTAGTTCTATACTTGTGGGGCGCTGATAAGGGAGCTCAAGGAGAGGAATGCCAATATTCTAACACAGTAGTTGTGAATGTGGTTTTCAGACAAGCAGCAGCTTCACCTGGGAAACTAGAAATGCAAATTTGAGGCCCCACCCATATCTGCAGCATCAGAAGCTGTGGGAATGGGGGTAGTAATCTGTGCTTTGACAAGTCTTCCAGGTCATTCTAATACTTGTTATAAGGAACCACTGTCCCAGCCTGTACCGTATGTGGAGTTCTTCCAGCAAGGCGTACCAATCTTGTCATAGCCACTGGTGAACCAATTTTATCCTCTATTTCCCACTCTTTCTTAAGCCAAGGGAGATCATTTCATTGTATTAATATTTTTAAAATTGATTTTATTTTTTGAGTGATAGCATACTTTCTATCTCTACTATTTTATCTATCTTATTGTCATTCACTTTAAAGAGGTCTTGCAGTAGAAGTATGCGTAAGAGGGAGTGTGTTCCAGGTCAACTTCAACTTGAAGAGAAAGGCTGGTTCTTCTTTCTCATCTCTCCACTAATTATATGGAGATTTTCCAAATTCCAGTTTTCTTCTTCCTGCTTTCTTTATATTTATGCTGCCATCTTTTAAATTTTTTTTGTAGTGTACTGCTTAGCTTTTTTGTTTTCAATTTTTTTTTGGTCAAATAAACACATATAAAACTATGATTTTTTTTTTCCTCTTAGAATGGATTTTGCATTTTCTGTTCATTTTGATATATTGTGCTGTTATCACTGGTTTACAAGTAACCGTGATTGCAATTTTGTTTTCTTCTTTCATTCACTGTTGAAGTTTAATAACTGTTTTATGGTTTTTTGTACAATTTCTAGTTTTGAGATTCTGTGCTAATATAACATAGCTTGTAGAACATCTAGATTTCTAGATACTAGAATTTACTGAAGATTTCTTTGTTGCATAGCACTGTATGCCATTTACAATTAAGAACTAACTGTTACCATAATGACACCATGGGCAAGTTACATCTGCTTTGAGATTTGATTTTAAGTTAAAAATTAGGAAAATAATACCCTCCAACTAAATACATTTCTTATTTAAAAAATCAAATGAGCTAATGGATGTGAAAGCTATAAACATATTAGAAAATGCTGGGTGGTTTTTCCATATCATGCAAAATAATAATAATAATATAATAATAATAATATAATAATATTCAGTGATGCACAAACATTGCAATATATACTCTTATATTGTACAATATCATCTTTAATTTATTTATTCAATCATTCATTCATTCAATCTTAGCTCTGTACTAGGTACTATATTAGGCATACATGATGTTAACATGAAGGATAAACTACTTCCGCTCTTAAGGAGCCTTTAGTTTAATAAATAAAACAGTCATGAAAAGGGCTGGGCCCAGTGGCTCACTCCTATAATCCTAGAACTTTGGGAGGCCAAGGTGGGAGGATTGCTTGAGGTCAGGAGTTCCAGACCAGCTTAGGCAACATTAGTGAGACCCTGTCTTTTCAAAAAATAGAAACAATTATCTGGGTGTGGTGGTGCATGCTTATAGTCCCAGCTACTCGGGAGGCTGAGGCAGGAGGATCCCTTGAGCCCAGGAGTTTGAGGCTGCAGTGAGCTATGATCACACCACTGCCCTCATGTCTGGGTGACATAGTAAGATCTTTGTCAAAAAAAAAAAAAAAAAAAAAAAAAAAAAAAAAAAAAAAAGAAGTCATGAAGAGTATGGTAAGTGTTATAAAAGATATATATATATGGGATGATCTTAATTTGCTAAACCTTCTCAGTTCCCTGAGGTGCTTCAGTTTCCTCATCTGTAGAATTAGGATAATAAGAATAACTGTCTTACAGCACTGTGTTAACTGAATGAGATACTACCTATAAAACCCTTAGAATAGTAACTATTTCATTACGTTTGAAAAGTTATAAAAATTACCAGTAGAACATTTCTGAGAGTAGTGAGAAAGGCCACTCTAGCCAAAATAGTTGGTGTTTGTAGTTGAAATCTATTTCAGTACCGCATTTCCTTTGGGAAGGCAGGCAAGAGGTTGCGGTATATGGAACAAACTACAAAAGACATCTCAAATGACTTTATAATGTCTTAAAGTGCTCAATTTGTGCTGGGAAACTCCTTTTTGTCCTTAACTATCCTTCTAAACAGTGCATATACATATTGAAGGAGTGTATGAATATGCACACAGACACAAACACACACACACATCATGTGCTTTAGCCCCTAGGTGAGATTAATCATACTGCCCTTTCTTAAGAACACTTTTTCTTTCTGGAAGGAGCTCATCCAAAAGATGTCCTAGGACACATTAAACCTGGGGGTAAATCCTATCATAATTCTTACACCTTAAGAGAGAGCACCTCCTATATTCAAGTCATTTCAAATTCTGTCTAATTATCTGAGTGTTACAGGGCACAAGGAGATACAAGTAGCCGCAGCTTTTGGAAGAAGTGTCCTTAGACCTTATCGACTTTGGCTGAGCACTTAGAATGTATTAGTCATGTTCTAAATGTCACTAAAAAAAATTTGCTATATTTCATTTGTTAGTTCAGGCCTACAAAAATCACTTGTTGCTTTATCCAGATAAAGGATATGCGTTGTTGGTTTGTTCTTTTACGTACATGTGCCTTTATTCCTATTGTGGACACATGCACATTCCTGGTCATCCACTCTGGTTTCACTGGGTGGCATTACCTCTTCACCTATGGGTGCTATCACAGTGGGGTATAGATCAAGACGCCCAGCTTCCCCCTAGCACAGAGGTGAGCACTGACACATCACTCAAACTAAGTTGGTCGGACATTGTTTTCTCTAAGATTCTGCATCCTGAGCAGTAATACAGAGATAGAAAACAACAAATATTAGAGCCCACTCATTCTGATTGGCCATGTTTTCCTGAGAATACTGTTGATTTTATTGTTACCTACACCTTTCACTCTACTCTGGCTGTCTAATATGTCTGTAGTTTCTGGGGACTCCTGCTGGCTTTTCAATAAATTCCATTTTCTGCATAAATTATCCAGAGTCAGTTTCTGTTGCTTATATCCTAAGCATCCTAACGAATCAAGGAATCCTAGAAACAACAACGAAAGAGGAATCACAAGATGAGGGCTGAAATCCCAGGGTGTTTATGACTTACTAAGTTATTAACTTTGTTGAGCCCAAGTTATCTCATCTGTAAAATGTGAAGTGGGGCTGAGGATGCTAAAGCTCATGTCTAGACCTTTGAAGTATTTGTCAGAATGCTACGGACACTCCCTCCCCTCCCAGCACCTCCCTGTACAGCTTTGGCTCAAATCATTCACAGAGAGAGCAAAACAAAAGTTGGATAAGTGGATCTGCAGAACATTCTGAATTATAGCTCAAATGCCCTTGGGGGTGAAAATAATTCCATTTTCATTAGCAATACTCACTATTTCATGCTGTGTTATCCTCATTTACGTATTCTTTCTCATTTCTGCCTCATTTCCTGCACTAGACCATAAGTTACACAGAGGTACCACCTATATCCGATTTATCTCTTATATCTGGGACCTAAATCAGTACCCATAATCAGTCCCTACTCAAAATATACTGGATGAATTTTTCAGAGTGGGTTATTCCTACCTACATCTATTCCACAGATGCTAAATGAGTGCAGGAAGGAAGGCCCCAAACAAAGGCTATGAAAATTGTTATACGTGCTCTATGAGAATGAGAGAACAAGCATTAGACGTGACTTACATTCCAGTATTCTTTTTAATAGAGAAAGATGTAGGTATGGCATATTATAAGATTTTATCCAAAACAGCCCCAAATCAGTGCTGAAAACATGGCTATAAAATGCCCGTGTCTGTGAGCAATTTCACCTGATCCCACATCCCAGCCACTTTGGATATGCCACACTGAATTTGGGCAAAAAGCAAAAACAAAGACAAAAATAAAGACACACAAAAAATAAACCAAAAGAAAAACCAGACCAAACATGTTCATTCAGGTGTGTAGGTGAAAATCATTCTTATTGCATCCCATTATTAGATTTCTTGACAGAAATTGTTTGCTAAATGAAACTTCTTTCATTTTCATTGGAATTTATGGCCAATTTGAGGGAAGGTTTAATTGAATATCTCATACTGTAGGGAAAACTAATAACTAAACTGAAGCAAACTCTTGGAATTGATCCATACAAATGATAAAATCCTTTCTCCCTGTTTTTTTTTTTTTTTGTTGTTGTTGTTGTTGGTGTTGTTTTTTCTGAAGGAATTTATTTAACTCTATCTTAGTGAATCAGATGGCAGGCTAATTTCAAACCAACTTACAAACGACTATTTCTAAAAGGCAAATTATATCAAGAGTTCTTCTTTCCAGGAATCTAAAAAAAAAAGAAACAGAATAAATCCAGGAAGAAGTCAAAGAGCCTGTATTCTAAGATTCAACTTTCTTACATTGTTGGAAATGATGAAAACCACTGCATTGCACATTTTCTTGGAGTCCAAATCATGCATTCGGTGATCATTCTCTATTACAAGATAATACTGTGATTGAAAAAGATCTGGAATTCTTGCCCCATCTCTGCCACTGACTATGTAACCTTAGGTAAGGGGCTTAACCCTTCTGCATCACAATGTTATCGTCTCTAGAATGAGATAATTAGGCATGAGGATTTTATAAGGGATTATTACATCTCTAATTTTACCTTTGAAAATAATAGTCTCATAAGGGCTTTGTAGCTGTGAGGGATTTCACATGTGCATTAAATTTCCAGTTCAAGAGTTGTGTTGGCTTAAGTCAACACAACTACTGCTTGTCGTGTAATCTCTCTGTGGGTCGACAGTGTACTTCATCAAAGTGGAATGACTAGGGTAGGCAGAAAGACAGCTTCCTGCTCACAGACACTTAGAGGCACAGACAGCCTGCCATTCCAACTGTTTGGTGTAGCATTATGAGAGGAGGCATCTTCTGCTTCATCAACTCACCCAGTGGCAGAAGCCTGAGTGGCTGCTCTGGATTTGTGCTGAGATTCAGCTGTGTAACACCAACCATGTCTAAGATGCCAGTAATCAACAGATTACCACTGAAGGATCAGGCGCAGGAGGCCAAGCCACATAATCATTAACATCTTTAGGCAACAAATGTCATTCAGAGGTCCGGCTTCTGCTCAGGAGGCCACATTGGTGAAATTACTGAATTCACATATTGCTGGTTTCCATTCCAAACTGGCCCAACCCCAGTAAATAAGAGTGCCTGAAATTCACCTGAAGCATACTGTACTAGCCATTTGGACACTAAGCCTCCCTGCCAGCACTTTGGAGGGAACAGGGGGCCAATTCTAAGGGCAATTGAGTTATTCTTCAAATGTCAGATCCAAATAAATACCGAAATCAACCAAAAAGGCTTAGGTGTAAATCCATTCTCAATTTACACCTGACTTTTGTAAGTTCAAGTGAGTTGCACTTGAAAATGTCAGGTAGAACTCTTTTATGAAGCTGCACATGACTTTTGCAGGGCACAGATCTAGTCTCAAGTGTTCTTTGACAGCCCAGATGCAACATTCAAGAAGGAGCCAAGTGAAGAACAGTCAAGTGCCCAGGAGACAGAGTGTCAGGTGCGAAATCATGGGAAAAAAAACACACCAGACGTGTCTTCCTACAAATTAACTGTGGTGGAAATTTCCACTCCAAAGTCCTCCCAACAAGTCTTAGGTCCTGGTAATCTGAAGTTATAACCCAGAGGGTATATTTTAGGGCTGAGCAATTATATTTGGTGAGATTTTAAAATATCATCAAATTCTCCCAAGCATTAGCTATTCTTCTATTTATAAGTTAAACCCCTGGAATAGGTATGTTAACAATCCCAGGCTCCTAAAACAGACTCTGCTATGCAGAAATGGCTACCTTTACATATTTTTGCTTTTTATATTTTAAAGGAATGCTCCAATGGCATGATCAAATAGATATGAGACCATGTGTTAAGTAACTTCAACTCTTTTAGTATTATTTGAAACATATGTTTTAGCTTCACTGACTTGGAAATGTCAGGTGCAGACACCTGACTTACAAAGAACACTACAGTCAAAACTTAAGTTTGTTTTTTAAAAAATCCTCACCACAGAGAGCAGCTTCCTATTTGTAAAATAACTACAGGGCTAGGTGCTCTTTCTGTGGTCATTTTGAGCTCTAGACTCTTGGAATGCTGTCTGGTCCATTTGAAACCAATTAATCTCTAAAATAGAAACTCTCAACATAAAGTACCTTGCAAAGTTCCAGACTCAGGGATGGCACCAGGTTAATTAGAGCCCAAAACACAAAAAAGGGAAGGGAAAAGGGAGAGAAAAACAAATATTTAGGTGCCTCTCATATAATGACACCATATATTAGCTTATTCAACTCTCCCAAAGCTATGAAAGATATTCCTACTTTACAGATGCACAGTAATAAAGTGTGGATTTTATAACCTACCTACCATGAAATAGTGTACTATTGACAGCCTCTCCTGACTACCTCTATCCTAGGATGATTTCTATCATATCTGAGCATCGATGACAGTTACTGTCTGCATTAGCCATAGCCTTTTCATTTACAAATGTGATGATTAATTTCATGTGTTAACTTGGCTAGGCTATGGTACTCAGTTGTTTGGTCAAACATCAGTCCAGATAAATATCAGGTTTTTTTTCAACGCAATTAGCATTTAAATCAGTAAAGCAGATTGCCCTTGATCCTGTTGGTGGGCCTCATCCAATCAGTTGAAGGCCTTAAGAGAAAAGACTGAGATTCCCTAACAAGACAAGACGGGATTCTCCCTCCAGACTTCCTTTGGACTCAAGACTGCAACGTCAACTCTTCCCTGAGTCTCCAGCCTGCCAGCCTGCCCTGTAGAATTCAGACTTGACAGCTCCCATAAATGCATAAGCCAGTTCCTTAAAATGCATATCTTTCTCATCCTATTGGTTCTATTTCCTAGAGAATCACAACTAATACAACAAGTGACAGAGAACTCAACTCAAATTAGCTTAAGGAAAAAAAGATCTATTGTCTGACATAACTGCAAAGTCAGAGATCGGTTGTCTTTTGTCGTGTACATTTTCGGGGAGGCTCTCACTTGTGGTTACAAATATGGTCATTGGCAACCCCAAGCTCACATTCTGCCACCTCAAACATAGTAATGAGTAGGCACATCTCCTTTCCACCTAGATTCAGCATGGGTTCAAGGATGCACTTTGAGCAGTCAAACCTGGATCTCTTTATGTTTGAGGACAGAGAAAGATGCTCAGAAGAAATCCAACGAACTGAAAATAGGACAGACATAGTTCTCCAAAGAAAAATTAAAACGCTATTGCAAAAGCAGGAGAAATAGTCACTGGGCAGGCATAACACAGATGTTCCCTACACAGTCCAGAGCACTTAGCCAGCACTCAATATTATAGGCTATCTTTCCGCGAGCATATGCGTGATATCTACTTAACTACACTATAAAGTTCTTGAAAAGACAATTTCTTAATAGCTTGTTGTATTTCCTATGGTAATTAATACTGCGAGTTCTAAATTTGCCATCCCTCCTCTTAAAACAAGTCCAGATCCATGAACTCAAACACAGTAACATAGATTATGTGGTGAGCTTTATGGCGAGTGATATATAGTATTGAGTGAATATGAGAAGAATTTTGTTTTAAATTCACAAACCTCCCTTTTTATTCACATGGTTTATTCAGTATTGCCCATTGCATTCATGGCAATTATTGACTTAATGGGTTATATTAAACTGGAAAGCACCAGATAAAGTTTGGCTTCTAGAATGCAAATAATTCCTGAGACACAATTCTTCTGAAACTGATGTAAACCTTTCCCTTCAGTCTTAATAGTTGTGTTGACTTTAAAAGTGGGTGTGGTAGGAGCAAAGTGCTATGGGATGTTTTTAGGTAAGGTGGCATCTGATGGGAAGGGGGAAAGACCTGGCAGATGGATGGGATTTTGAAAGGTAGACATTAAGGAGAGAATTCTAGGGAGAGGAAATGGCTTGGGCAAAGGCACAACAGCAGGAAAGAATGAAGATTACAGATTTGCAGAGTTGGGTACAATTTGAGTATAAGATGTAAGTAAAGGGGCAAGCACTGGAAAGTCAGATGAGGACTATGTTGTGGAGATCTTGATGAAAGGTACCCAGAAACACTAGGATAAAAAGAATGTATCCAATATCAGAAGCAATAGGGAGCCACTGAGGAAGGTTTGAGAAAGGTTCTTCTGATAAGTTGGGGCCCAGCAACTCAGAAGATGGGGAGTACGTACTGGGAATGCGCTCGGGGCACAGAGAGATTCTGGGCTTCTCAATGAATTCCTGTGATATGTTTCTTAGTGTTTCTTCAGAGGATGATGGAAGTTCCTGTGGGTGCTCTGATTCACAAATTCTCCCTAACACTAGAACAGCAGACATTGTTTCAAAATACATATTCTATTTCTTGGAAATGGAGCAATTTCATTTATTATTCTTTTCTCCTTGCTAACATTCGTTTTTTTTTTTTTCCAAACTTAAGCTGACTTCTCCTCCAAAATCCTTTCCTGAGCGCCCATATGGATCAATAGACACTCCTAGTTGTTCCCCCAGCATTTGCTACATGTTATTATTTAAACACATTAAAAAACTGGAATTTTCTATTTTGATGTTTTTCATCACCATCTATGTGCATGTGCTTTTAAGAGGGTAGGAACTGTGTTTTATTCATCTTTTGTATTCTACTTACATCTAACACAGGTCTGGCAAAAATTTTTTTCAAGGATTCATTTAAAAAGAACCAGATAGGTATTTAGACTTATCTTCTAAGTTTAGCTATGTTACTGCTAAGCAGTATAATCTTGGCCAAGTCACTTGCTTCTTTGTGACTTCTGCTTCTTCATAAAGAAATTCAGATGACTGGATCAGTGATCTGTTCCATAGAGTAATTCTAATGGCAGATATAGCCTATTAACAGCAGGTCACCAACTACTTATATTGAAGGATCAGTTCTCATTAAAAGATTCCCAGACAAGAGTCAAGAAACTGCAAGAATGTAACAGGACTAGGATGTATCCATTTGATGGACATAAGAGGAAAGATAATAACTCACTGACATGAACATAAGAACAAAGATAATAATTCCCCTCATAGCTAAGCAGTCTCTGCCCAATGTCACTAAAATATTCAAAAGAGAAAACCAAGACAAGAACATTCATAAACTCAGGCTGTAGGAAAACCTAGCCTGGATTAATCCGTGAGTTTAACTGATGTTTTCTCCTGTCTCTAAAGAGTTTTAAAGAAAACCCTATAAAATCAATCTGTTTTGATATTTGACTTAAAGCAACTCAGACTTAGAAGGGGCTGGAAGAAGCTTTCTGGGATAACAGTTCTGTATCTTGATATATCTTGGAGTTTAGTTTTCACACATATATGCACTGGTCAAATCTCAAGAAATAGCCCCTTAAGATCTGTGTGTTTTATTGTACATACATTTAAGCTTAAGGGAGGAAAAAACTGTAAACAAATATCAAATGCTAATTTATGATATGCAGAATAAGTATTTACAAAGAAGCACATGGATGTCTGTAGTTTACTTTGAAATGCATCAAAAATAAAGATGAACTGATGGATGATGGGGGATGATTGGATGAATACAGTAAAATGTTAAAGGTAGACTCTAGCTGGTGGGTATACAGGTGTTCACCGTAACATTCTTTCAAATTCAATGCATGTTTGAGAATTTTCATAAGAAAATGGAAACAATTTTAATAGAAAAATTAAAATCAAGAACAAATATTCAGAGGAGGAGTGCCACATTAATTTTTTGAGACTACCATAGTTTAAAAAATTACTCTAATTTTATGGTAAAGAAATGAAAGCAAGTAAAAAAGGAATGTCTTTTTACACATTCTAATTCTGAGTTTTTCTATAAGGATATATCCCTTTCTTGGCAGACTCACCACAAGATTAAATGAAATGGTATTTGCATATGTTGGTGTATGACAAAAAATATTTACAAAAGCGTATTAAGAAAGAAAGCTGCTCATGATATATTACTGCAGGATGTTTTAGTCAAAGAAATAAACAACAACAGGCCTCAGAGAGATAAATTTAATTCCTTTCTTTTTTTGTCCTACTAAAAAAAAGAAGCAAAAGGAAAAATAGAAAAGATCCAAGTGTTCTAAAACAACTGATGAAACCAATGCTCCCTCCCTTCAGCCCCAATCCTCAAGGCTTAAATATTCACTGAGCTACATCAAGGAGAAAGTAGGCTAGCAGAAAAAGGAAAATTATTGGAACTGTCTGCAGGGAGGGCATAGGTAGTAGAGGTAGAGCATTGGGCACTGCAGGTTTTCATTGCTTTTCAGAAAGAAGAACATCAAACTCTCTTAGAAGCAAAGCTGCTTCCTGCCAACTTTTCCTCCTGCTATTTGCGCAAATACTCAGTCAAGGGATTGCATCTTCAAATATTTGTGAATAAGCAGATAGAATTGCCAGTTGCTTACCAAGAAACTTAATACTTCTCCTGGGTCCAAGTGTGCCACTTAACTTTAAGAATCTGAAATTTAATTTTATGCAACTCACTAAATGAAAATCAGCTGGATTGCATGCTGCTGCCTAACAATAACAAGGATGCAGGGTGTCGACACTCATTACACCTGGATACTCTGCAAAGCAGTAAGAACAAATGTCACCATCCCTGGCAAGTAGGTATCCACTTGTCTAATATGTTGACACATACTGGTGGGCTAACTAACCAAGGCCATGAACACGTTTGCAACGGGAAACAGCACGGGTTTTAGCTCAGCTCAATTAGAAACGATAGGAAAAAAAAAATCCGTAATAATTGTTTATCTTAACTTTCACATTTCTGCAGAACCAAGAAAGTACATCTAACCCCCTTTTGTTAGTGAGACGATTTGTTAGTCAAAATACATATGTTTCAACTTATGCCTGTGTGCCACTGTTGTTGATAGCTATGCTAATTACTGTATTCCCCTGAGGCAACAGCTTCAGGTAAATAGCATGATGAAATAATATCGTGCAAGGACTAGATCCTGCAATTAATAGCTTCTATTTCTTTCCAGTCAGTGCCTCATTCTCAGTACCCTAGTGGAGAGAACTTCCACCTTGATTTCACCCAGCTTGGAACTGAGATCATGTCATCCTCAAGACAGTTGTTGACATCAAATATTCCACACTGAGAAAAACACTGAATCTTCTGTTTCCTCTTCTTTCCTTCCCCCCTTCCTCCTCTTTGTTTTTCTTCTTCAGAACCATCATTAAAACCATCATATATTATAAATAAAATTATGTTTTTGCCTCTTTGTTATTATACCATTGTTCAAAGTTCTGGGTAAATTTTCAACAAACTTGGACAGATTATATGGGTAATATGATTTAAAATATGGTCAATGAAGCATATAGGGAATACATTCTGAAAAGTTCTTGAGGAATGCCTCATAGAAATCAATGCACATGCTCTCAAAGAGCTGAAACTGAGATATGGAAACTGAGATATGCCAAGAAAACTACCACTGGGGAGAGACAAGCCATACATATTAACACATGGCACATATAAAAAGTAAACATTGATTTCAAGTGCAAGACCCACATCAAAGATCACAAGGGCAAGGGTGATTATTTGGGATGGAGCTGTTTCTCACATGGTCTTCCCTATACAGGCCAGGAGTTGATAAACTTTTGCTGTAAAGGGCCAAATCATAAATACTTTAAGTTTTGTGGGACAAGAGGTTTTTTTTACAAGTATTCAACTCCACAGCTATAGCATGAAAGCTGTCATGGGCAGTACGTAAACGAATGAATGTGGCTATGTCCCAATAAAACTTTATTGATGGGCATTGCAATTTGAATTTCATATATTTTTCATGTGTTCTGAAATATTAATATTCTTCTTCTTTTGATTTTTTTTACAACTAAAATCATTCTTAGTCCATGAGCTGTACAAAAATAGGCAACTGTCAGGATTTGCCCCACAGGCAATATTCTGCTAAATCCTGCTCCAAGATGCATGGTAACCAAGATCTGTTACTTAATGAGGGGTAATGACTCTTCCCCACAAATGAAGAGTCCATTGTCAAGGATGGTAAATGCAGCAACAACAACCTCTCTTGTGGATTGAATACCAGTTATTTGTCTGAATTGTGATGTTGGCATCATTACCTAACTTACAGATGATAAAATAAGGGTTAGAGAGTTAAATAACCTATCCAAGGCCACATAGCTAGTTTGTGGGTACATGTCTGGACTATTTGTTTCAAAGATCATGCTCATTCTACTATGCTGAATGGCTTCTCCTAGAAATGATTAATCTGAATATGCTTGGGACCTTTCTCCAAGTTACTTTGTCTTTTGGTGAGTTTATTTAAGGACAAAGATGCATGTAAGTAAAAGTAGAGCAGTTTTATTTCTCATTACCCATCCCAGAGAATGTAATTTAACTGAAACTGTAGTTGTAGCAAAATATCCAGAAGCAGTAAAATGCACATTTGCTGCTGATAGAATAGAAACTTTATTTTGGAAAATCTATTGCCCTAAGGACTCACTAAAGGAACTGGATTTTATAAAGACAAGAGGAAATGTATTAGCTTCTCTGAGCATCATACGCTGGTATGTCTGCTTTTCTATTAATAAGTTTAAGTGTTCAGTTTTCCGCTGAGCAACAAAAATAGAAAATAGTGAGAAGACATATAATCATAGTTCTGGGGCATATTGGAAACACACACACACAAACACACACACACACCCCACATGGGGCACACTTGGCTTTTCATAAAAAAATACACGTGAAACAGTGACCCAGTAAGAACGTTTCTGTATGTGCTGGAGGTAGGGAAGGAGATATAGGTTGCTCAGTGTCCCTGTAGAAACCCTGGATTCATATTGTGGTGTATAGGAGAGAGAAGGTAGAGAGAATTGGGCTAATGCACTGTATTAAAAAGGCAGATTTCTTTTATCAGTCTGTCCACCTCTAATCCCAGAGTGGATTTCAGAGAGTTCACGCTGTTCTGACTTTCTGAACCACTACCCTCCCGCAGATTCCTCCCTTTCGGGTATCCATTTACCCCTTTCCTCTGTGCTCACCTCTCTCTCTCCCCTTCCCTCCCTCTGTTTCTCTCTCCTGTAAGGTACAGTAAAGGATTAGTGAAAAGGAGATGGTCTCTAACAAGATACAGACAAATGGGTTGGGGAAAGAGTCACAAAAAACAAGAATGACGAGTTTCCCCTGGACTGGGGAAGAGATGCAGTTTTATGGGAGTGGTGCACATGTGCCAAGCCCAAATGTTCAGCTATTCAGCTACCCAATGGTAGCTCCGTGATGTGCCTAGATAGGCGCTATCCCAGGTACTGATGCTATAACCTCAGTAATGATTCTTTTTCTAATGGTAGAGAGCTGAGAACTGCCACATTTCAAAGAACTACTTGGGATTTGACAATGCAATTGTCAGTAGCAACTTTAACAGACTGGAATTTAGATATGCTTCCCCATTTTCTGCGTACAACTTTAGGGGCTGAGTTGGCTCTAGTAAGAATGGAAATGCAACCAACTTGGCAAGAATTGGTGGAGCTTGGTAGTCAGAATTAAGTTGCTTTAAAGAAAATAAACAAATGAAGTTTTTCAAACAGCTGTTACTTGCTTATTTCTGCAACATTTAGAACTCTCTATTGTGTTAAACTTCTAGTCTCAATTGGGGATGATTTACTAGATAGTCTTCAGGTGCTACACTGGACCTCAGTAATGATATATCTCCTCATCTTTGCCAACTTTTGCAATGTTCTTAATGCTTAATCCTGACTAGTGGTTGGAAGACAGAAATAAATACTTAGCTCACTGGCTTGGGCTCAGGAAATGGCTCCAGGCATTCCCAGTGGGGTTACAGAGACCCACATAGGGAGCTCAGTTTGATATATACTTCATTAGGTGAATGTGCATTTTCTGAAAATTTTTCAGCTGGTAACTGGATGGGACTATTCACACCTCTAACCAAAAGGGGTTAACCCTTTTAGATGGTTCCTCATTTTCAAGCTGCCTGTACTCATCTACTGTTTTAATAAATATGGGCTCAGTTAAGTTAAGGACCTTGTTCAATAACAGGAATCACTTTCAGTGCAGAGGAAATATCCCTGTCCTCCCACCAACAACAAAGAGCTGTGTGCATATGATATATTTCTCATTATGTGTATACACACATTTGCAATTATTTTAATTCCATGTATTTGGGGTGACAAAACACAGCTTGGGTAATCAGTAATTGGCTGGTGCTGAGCCTGGCACGACTCATACCTTTCACATCAAATGATGCCTTTGATTCTTGGGTGGAGGGTGGTGCCTATGGACCTTTTAATTTGGTTGGATGGCAAACTGTGTTGGGGGAAAAACCCAATGTGGTCCAGAGGAAAATACTGAAAAAATAGCTATTTCTCTCAATAGGTAGAAATAAGCAAATTATTTTTTTAAAAGGCACTGTTCAAAGCACAACGGTAATAAATAAAGTTGCAATTGCTTCAAAGTCTGTATATTTTCATATTTTATTAGTAATAAGCTGTCCAAGTGGTTATGGGTTTTTATTTTGTTTTTGATGTTTTGTGATTCCCACCCAGATACAAGTACTAAACTTTGGTGTGCAATTATGAGCAAATATGTCAGTATATATGTTAATAGCTAAGAGTTCCAAGGTTTGAGGAGAACCATGTGACTTGAGATTTGCCCTGGCTGTGATGTTAACTTATCACCAACATTGAACAAGTCACTGCTCCTGCCTGCTTGGGTTTTATAGTCTCCGTTTGTAAAATGAATGATTGACTAAGTAAGTGCTAAGATTTCTTTCCATTCTAACATTTGATGGCTTGCATCTCTCGAGCAACTTGATGAAAACAACTCTATCAAAGAGCCACACGTTTAACTACCATTCAATTGCAAAAAAAAAAAAAATACCCATCCAATAGAAGAGAATGAAATCAAAGGCACAGATATATGTTTACTATTGTCTATCAGATATTGCAACTTCGAATGCCTACAGAGGACAGACTGGCATGTACATGGGTGGAGGAGATGAGGAGCAAGTGGTGGGAGCTTCAGGGAACCAAAGAGCAGGCACCCTGTCTATAGGAGCAACTTCTCAGCTCCAGGCTATTGCTGCCATGCAGCAATGTGAGTCCACTCTCTCCACATCATCAAGAGAAGTCACAAATCCAGATTATTCTGCTAGATCTCCTGACAGTTAAATGATTGAAACTCTGTGTGGGCAAAAGATGAATCATGGTTTCCTATTTAAGGTCTGTCCTTTTCCCACCTGTGGCTTCATGAATACTTCTGGGCTAAGGACTCCAAAATCTAAATCTTTCACTTGGCTCTCTCACTCCTAAACCTCAGGTCATATTTTTAGTGACCTCCTAGGCATTGTCACTTGGACACCATCACTTTTTGGTGACAAAAATGTATGCACTGGTGCTCTCCTACAGCATTCAGGAATTCAGTTCTGGGCACAGAAAAAGCGGGCAGATGCTAGTTTAAACTAAAACGGGCTTATAGAAATAATAGGGAAGTCCACAACAGAGGATATTATAGTCAGGCTTTGCATACAATCACAGCACAGGAAGTAGAAAGTGGGGGCAACCACAGCTTTAGTGAGGGGCATGGTGGCATGCACCTGTCATTGTTAAAACAACCC
>VBSM01000316.1:4937135-4949237 GCA_008086735.1 Cheirogaleus medius
GGGCCTTACACGTAACCTTAACATTTGTACCCCCATGATATGCTGAAATAAAAAAAATAGAAACTATCAAGAGAAAAGGGTATAACACACACATAAACATATGCACACAAAAATGGTAACCATGTAGGATTTCGGTTGTCATTTCATAATGTATAATATATATCGAAACATAACATTTTAGATATTAACTGTATATAATTTTATATGTCAATGATATCTCAATAAAATTGTTTTAGAAGGGGGAAAAAAGAGACATGGGTATGGAGTTTTGGTGCTGAAGAATGGAAGGAGAAATGAGTAATATATACCCTGGAGGAGATGGAGGGTGTGTGTCTTGCAGGGTGTGGAGTAGGTGACATGGTCACTACCTTTAAATATTTATTGTGACCTCTTATACTGTAAGGACCCTTGGACTTACTTTTTTTTTTTTTTTTTTTTTTTTACCAAAAAGCAAAAGTTAAGGCCCAGGCTTGATGGTTTATGCCCGTAATCCCAGCACTTTGGCAGGCCCACGTAGGAGGATCCTTTGAGACCAGCAGTTCAAGACTAGCCTGGGCAACATAGTGAGACCCCTGTCTCTACAAAGAATTTAAAAATCAGCTAGGCATGCCGACCTACACCTATAGTCCTAGCTACTCAGGAGGCTGAGGTAGGAGATAGCTTGAGCCCAGAAGTTCGAAGTTACAGTGAGCTATGATCAGGCCAATGTACTCCAGCCTGGACGACAGAGTTAGATCCTGTCTCTAAAAAAATATTTTTTTTAATTAAAAAAAATTTAACAAAAAAGTAAAAGTTAAAAGGAGCAGATTTGGATTGATGTGAGGGTTAAACTCTGCTAGCAGAGTGTCTCATAATCAGGCTGCATGCATCATGCCTATTGCTAGCTTCCCCTACAGCACTTACCTGCTTTTTTAAATAAATGCACTCTCAAGTAAAGGGCCTTGTTCAATAACAGAAATCACATACCACTCCAGAGCAGATATCCTTGTCCTCCTACTAACAAGGGATCTAGTTTTCTCTATAGGATGCATTTCTTTTTGTGCGTACTCACATTTGTAATTATTTTAATTCCATGCACTTTGGGATTAAAACACAGTTTGAGTAATTGGGAATTGGCTGGTACATTTTCTCCACATAAAAATCCAGTTAATCTGTGGTTTGTGTTTTCTCCTGCCCCAAATCACAGAGAGTAATATTGCTAACTGAGGTTGGAAATTGGAATAGAAACATAATTGTGAAGAGTCCACTGATGTAAACTAAAACCACAACCACCTGCTTTAAGACTCTTTAATTCCTTTAGGATGAGATTTAAATAACAAAGTATTCAAACAGAGGGGAAACAAGGCTTTAATCTAGCAAGAAGAAAACAGATAAATTTCATGCTTTAACAACAAAAAAAAAATCAAGCAAACCAAAACCAAAAAGCAGTTAGATTTTCTCATTTAAATCAATACCATGACCTATGAAACTTACTTGAGTTGTTAACCTGGAAACTGTTTGCATAATTGTCAAAACAGCCATACTTCTTGAAAGGACCCTTCAATTTTTGTTAAGTCTTTTCTTGGTATGAGACCAAATGTTGCTGAATTGTATGGCTATCACTACCTCCTAAATTGAAATAAGACTAGATGCAAGAATATGGGGGAAGAATTATACTGTTTCCTTTGATTTCCTCAGGGGTTTACTTTTGTTGTTTTGGCGCCCAGGCTGGAGTTCAGTGGCTTGATCATAGCTCACTGTAACCTTGCACTCCTGGACTCAGGCAGTCCTCTCTCCCATCTTAGCCTCCTGAGTACCTAGGACTACAAGGATGTGCCACCACATCCGACTATTTTTTTTTAAAGATGGGGTCTTGTTATGTTTTCCAGGCTGGTCTTGATGGTCTTGAATTCCTGACATCAAGAGATCCTCCTGCCTCAGCCTCCTAAAGTCCTGGGATTACAGGCGTGAGCACCCACCTAGACCTAGATTTATATATATTCTTGTATCTGAAGATAATCATTAACATTTTTATCACAAATCGAAGGGAACGGAAAGTGGATTAGGACAACTCAAGTATTCACTCCTCACTACTTCTCAAATCTTGTTGCTTGAGTTAAATGGGGATATGAGATACATATATGGGTGAACGTGTATACGTGTGTGTGTTTGTGTGTGTGTGTATCTTGATGCTGAAGTTACTTCTCTTCACATGTCTTCTTCATTTCTTTGCCTTGCCTTTTTATTTCAATTGCTTTTGACCCTGATCAATGGACATTGATCCTGATGTGGACATTTTTGGGTTAAAGTCCAGACAGTAGATAATATACATATAAGGAAAAGATGACAGATGAATTTCACTGTTGTTTATACATACATGCATCAACAACCAATGCTAATTGTCATGTAAAGAATAAGCTATCTTGGCATGGTGGCTCATGCCTGTAATCCCAGCTCTTTCGGAGGCCAAGGTGGTGGGATTGCTTGAGGCCAGGAGTTCAAGACTAGCCTGAGCAACATAGGGAGAACTGGTCTCAAAAAAAAATTAAAATTTAGCCAGGTGTGGCAGCATGTGCCTGCAGTCCTAGCTACTTGGGAGGCTGAGGTCGAAGGATCCCTTGAGCCCGGGAGTTTGAGGCTGCAGTGAGCTACGATCATGCCACTGTACTCCAGCCTGGGAGACAGAGTGAGATCCTGTCTCTTAAAAGAAAAAGCTAATCACTAAATAAATGTAGTTTTCTTTTCACAGGAATGTATAGCTAATCTTTATGTTCCACAAGTTCAGACAAGTGCAAACTGTCATACTGATCCATGAATAAGACACTGGCCTGGCTAATTATACTTTTAAGTATCTTTCCTTCTTTTTCTCTCCCAATTCTTCTTGTCTGAGCACTCCTAATTCTTCTCTTATCATTTTAATCTGCACAATGACATGTTCACACAAATAACAAAGTCATACAGGTAATGGATTTTTGTTAAATTGTTTTACTTAATGACCATTGGAAAGAAAAACAATGTTGAAAATTATATAAGTAATTTTTAAACTAATTTAAGAGAAATAGTATTCATAAGTGAAGAGAAGAACATTTATTCCTAAAACAAAATCAGCTGATTACTTTTATTTGGCTAAATCTAGGTGTAATTTTGTCCAACTTGTTCAGGGTCCATGCTTTAGTCCCATGATTTACGCTGAGATGTCCACCGCTCAGCATTAGACCTTTAAATATGTAGGCAGAGCATCAGATTCTACTGTAGGTCATACTTGGAAAGAAATAGGCAAAACTTGTCCTAGGGGTCCACCTCTACCACAAACATATTTTAAACCCATTTATTTATACCACTTTGTACCATTTCTCCTTTTTTGTTCCCAGAAGCTGGGTTATGGAATCCATTGTTTCCATATTCCCCTATTTGTCCAGGATTCTCAGCTGCAATGCCTCCGTTGGGCTGGCCTGTTCTGCTCCCTGCCTTCCCTCTCCTTTGTCCTCAAAAGGATTCATTCATCTTCCACTTCCCTCAAAGCCTTGCTAAATGATTGACTTTCAAATCTCTAATTCACATGTAGTGCTAATGGATGTTAATGGCATCCCCCTGTATTTAAATTTTAAATGGAGACTCCTATATGTACACTGGAAACCAAAGGAATAAATATTTAATAGTGTGAATTGCAGGAAAAGTGGTGAAAGATAATATTAGAGCCGGTGTTCTCTTTCATTAGTGCTCACCAAATTTAATTTGGAGGATCTTGTATACGATATGTAAACACAAATTGTTTCAAAGTCTGAATAGGGTGATGGTTCTCAAATTTGGGTGTTTAAGAATCATCTGGGGGAATTTCTTTAAAAGGCAGGTTTAATAATCTATTCCTAGAGATCCTGTTGTAGTAGGTTTAAGGTACAGCCTGGGATCTGTGTTTTAAACAAGTAACATGAGTGATTCTAAGTGGTCTTGAAAAAAAAAATTTAAGAAATACCTGCCACCTGAAAGGCTACTGGAACATTTCTAGCCAAGGATCAGAATGCAAGACCTGGATCAGCCACTTATATCTCTCCATTCACCTTTCCTCAAATGTCAAAAGGGTTACAGAGAATCATTACCTTGCTGGGTTCCTCTAAGGAATGAACAAATTAATATTATACCATTGTTCATCATCATCATCTTCATCAATATTAATGGAATAACATTTGATGTGTGTTCACATGTGTCAGCATTGTTCTAAGTGTTTACATACATTAACTCATTTAATCTTCAAAATGTGGATGTGTGTTCACAGAGACCAACTGGTTTATGTTCAAGAATAAGCATGTCATCATATTCCCATCATTAAAAATTTATATCAGGAAGATCACATCATCAACGAGACTCTCGGTAAAAGCTGCTGCCCGAGACAGCCCATCTGCACGCGTGCATATGTGTGTCCACATGAGAGACGTGCATTTGTACGGGGTCTATCAATCTTGCCTTGACTGGTTTTTCAAGTTATCAGCCTTACCTTTGCTTTTATTCCACTCAATCTCTTCTTGTCATTTTCCCTTTCTGTTTGAAAATAAACTATACCCAAGTCTGCAAAGCATCATCTTTCTATTCCATTTCTTGTTGTAAAGAGTTTGTGACACTCTGGGAGATGGACATGCTATAAAAATAATGGTAGTGGATTGTTTTGACTTATAGAGAATTCAAGGAGAGAAAACGTCTCCACACAGGAAAGTGACAAGACAGACCTCAATCATTCTGAATGATAGGGTCCGTGATTGCTATGGTCTGTCTCAGTCTCTCCTTGGGTTTCAGAGGGCCAAGTGCACATTTGGATGCTAGCAGCAGAAGGAAAACCACCCTGTGAAGGATAGGAACAAAATTTGCTGTTGCTAATGGCCCATCTTCGGGAAGATGGGGTACTTTTGCTGAACAAAGTGAAGGCTAACAATGGCTAAAAGGCTAGGCCCTTGGAAAGGAACTCATGATATAACAGGATATACAGCACGATCTTCAGTAATTAGGAATTTGATCCCCCCACCTTCCAGTCTAGATCTTCCATTACCCAATTCCAGGTATTCAAAAGGAGCTACCCTCAATTTTCTATGCACACTTTGTGCATTTTGCCTCAGTGTTTTTACTCACCTAAAATTGCCTTTGCTTGCTTCAGCCTAATGCACATCCAAATTCTAACTACTCATTAGAGATTTGTGAGGTAAACACACATAAATTGGCTAAAAAGAATCCATACGTTTGTTAAATTGAATTACAATACGCTAGACTTGTGAATTTTGCAGGTGAGAAACAATCATTTTTATCAGATGATTAAAGGGATCTCTGACTCCTCACCAAAAAATGTTATGAACAACAGCAACCCAAAGCCTCCATCATGAGCCACCTTTTCCATACAGATGTCCTTGATCTCTCTAGCTCACACATCAAGGTCTTCAAGGTCGACAGCTAGAATCGACTTGAAACAAAATCAACACCTTTATTCACCTGATTCCTCCAAGAGACCATAAATATTTCATGGTCAAGGAATGCATCTTATTTATTCTAGAATTCTTAGTATCTGTAGACCGTAGGGACTTGTGTTCCTTAATTTGCACTTCATTTTCCTACAACACTTATCAATGGCTTTGCACCTAGTAGAGGATTTATAAATATTTGTGAATGAACGAACATTCATATTTAAAGAAGAAACACAGAAATATTAAGTGAATATCTAAAAATATCCTATTCTAAAATAACATTGAAAATAAGAGAATTTAATTGTTGTCTAGGTATCTAGAAAAAATATTCTTCTTGTTTTTTTCCAAAATATAGGCATTTTTCAATTACAATACACATTTTTGACTAGTCTAGTAATTCAACTGTATTTTAGGATGAGGTAAAACTTGTGGCAGCAAAGAATGAAAATGGCAAATCCATTTAAGACAGTTTATAAATAATCACCTGCCAAAGAAATTGAATGATTACTAGAAAAAAGTTTTTACACATATAATATATATATTTTATATATATATATGATGTGTGTATATGTATTTATTTACACCCCATACAAATAAATACAAATATACACACATATGAATATTATGTTTATACACACATATACACATATGCATATACACATATAACTAAGTTCATCAAGTGTGGAAGAAGGCACAACCTATGCATTTAGATACTTAGTGTGGGGCTCTATGGAAAGACACATAATTCAGGAACTAAGGACGGAGACTAGCATCCACTTGTGTCTGGATCTCTAGCCATATAAGTTCTGGGGTCTCTCTATCCTCCTCCCCACCTTCTCAGTCATCTTCTGATCTTCAAATGCTGCCACGGCAGGCATTTGTGCAGCCAGTATGCCCAGGCACAGTTGGGGAGATCACACATCCCCCAGGAGGGCATGGCTGGGAGATGACAAGAAACACTGCCAGATTCTATGTAATTTACTCAATAATCTCTGCTCTGAACTTCTAGGCCATAACTCATTTACTGTACCATGCTTTTGGCATTGTAGACCATCCCGCCCCATGGTATTACTAGAATCATTGCCTGAGATTGTTATTAAATTATATATTTAATATTTATGTCTTGCCTCCTTAGCCGGATTACAAAATCCTTGAATGGTGCGCTGTATCTTGTATTTTTTTCCTGTTATCCTGAATACCTGTTCCAAGGTTCTACTTACATTAGAGTCTAAATAATCTTGAGAACTCAAGCTTCGTTTTCTGAAACTATTCCCTGTGCCTTTAATATTTTAGACATAAGACATCATATTGTGATTCCTTTATGAGATATAAAAGTTCAAATCTGTTTTCCTTGTTATAAGATATATATCCAATGTAGAAAATCTGGAAAACAGAAAATATACAGAAAAAAATGGAAAGTCCTTATACACCTAGCACCCCCAAAAAAACTAATGTTAGCAAATTCATGCAGTACTGTTATTTCCTTTTTTCTTCTGTTTATAAAACTGGTGTCTAACTTTTTATAGGGATTTTCATTATATTTATGTACATTGTATTCCAAGCATCTACCTATGTCATTAAATAGTCTTCAAAAACATGATTTAATAAACGTGTAGTGTTTCATCCTAAAGAAATTCCGTAATTCATTTAACTATTGACCTACAGTTATTTGTTTAGGCTGTTAATAATGCTTGTTAAATATGCTGTTATAAGCAATTTTGAACATAAAGAACTGCACACATCTCTGATCATTAAATAGATTTCCAGAAGAGGAAAATATTGAGTCTTCTGATGTGTTTTGCCAAATATTTCTGCCCATCTGCAGTCCTTCCAGCCGTGTAGAGAATGCCTGTCTCATTGTATCTGCGCCAGCATTGAGCACCGTCGTGTTTTCCAATCTTTGACAACTCGATAACATCATCTTCATCTGTGCATTTGGCTTTTGTTCATCTAGTCACCTCTTCCCAGCATGCCTTTTCCCTAGTTCTCCAGTTGTCCAAAAACTACCTTCAAGACAGATTTCAAATAATCTCCCAATTTCTGAAGACTTGCCCAGCGTGGCTGATTTGCTTTCTATGTGTTCTCATGGAGATGTGTTCACATCTCTATTACAGTATGTAGCATCATCTAGCTTATATTATATTAGTTGTATGAGTTTCTCCTCTACTGTGCTATACATTGCTGAAGGCAGGAATTAACTTTTACCCATCCATCCCTTGCTCCTGAAACCTAATAATACAGTGCCAGCAAACATAATGGGCATTTAATATTTTAAAAAGTCTAATGGTATCATGTTTCCCTGAAAATAAGACAGGGTCTTATATTTATTTTTCCTCAAGAAGACACCCTAGGGCTTATTTTCAGGGGATGTGTTATTTTTTTTAAGTACGGTACAACAATCTACATTGATTCAAGTATAGTGAAGTCGTCTTCTTCTGGAACATCATCATCACTCTCCAAACCCCGAATTCCATCCTGAATTTCTTGCGGCTCTATTTCCTTTAGAACCATTGACACCAATCTCTCATGTCGGGCAATAGAGCTCTCATGGGGCAGATGAGGAGGGCTGCTCATCTTCTTTACCGCTCCGCGACGAAATGCATGGGTTGTGCAGATGCGCTGCGTAGCCACGCCCGTCACTAGGTCTTATTTTCAGGGTAGGGCTTCTATTGTGCAAATGCTTAGAAATCCTGCTAGGGCTTATTGTATGGGTAGGTCTTATTTTCAGGGAAACATGGTAGTTTCTAAAAAAACATCTAATCATTCATTCATTCAGCCTTCCAAAAATGTATTTTGTGTCTACTCTGTGTCAAATGGTAGTTAAGCAAATGACAAATAAATTATAAGCAAAATTGGAAATTATCTCTGCCCTCAGGGACACTTTATTCATCCGGTAAGGCGGATAAGCAAATTAAGTTGAAGTTCTACTAAGAATGAGAGGTGTCAAGTAAAGGTATGGAAGGCTTCTCTGAGTAAGTGATGCTGGAGACCAGATCTGAGAGTGTTTGAGAAAAAAGGACAGGGAGAAGGAACCAAGAGCTAATGTGTCCCTTTCCTAATCTGGCTACTGGATCTCTTCTCTCCTCCAACCAAGTGACCTGCTCAGGGTGACTTCAGTATAATCCCACACATAAAAAATTAGCAAATGCATTCTAACAGGTATCCAAGGACTCTTAAAGAATCGTTTACTCTGGTTATTCTTTTGAGGATCGAATTTCATCCATAATCATCACACTTCCTTGCCCTCAGAGACTCCCATAATGCACTGAATGACCAGAGTGCATTATTGTTCACTGTCCTTTATCAAGTAAGAAAAAAAAATGTTTCCTACTTCTTTGTCTAGCGGATGGGCTGAGTCTCTGTCCTATTCAGTATGAGCTGTCACATACCAGACACAAATCAATATGCTCTAACCTCCCCCCGCAGTCAGGGGATTCAAGGTATTCCAATAATTAAGCAACAATGTGTGTGCAGAAAAGGCAATATCCCCAACGATTAGTGTTAAATTTAATTAATTACCTCTAAAATAAAATGACACATAAACTTTGTAATTAAGAATAATTCTTAATTAAGAAACATTTGACAAATAGGAAGGAAAGAGAAACGGGATGGAAAATGGCTGATTAAGATGGGGAATTAAGCACCTCATTGAAGATATTAGCAAGGCTCTAGTGTGTTTATTTCATTTTCAGGGCATTCGATGAACTGAAATTCGAAACAGATATAGACGGCATTTCAATAAAACACATGTGCACTTTCTCGATTTAATGTAAAAATATACCTTTGTAGCTAAAACGACAGCTGCACTTCTACCCCGTTGATCACCCAACTAAGGAAAGGGAACCAGTTGGTCGGGGAGTTAACACATCTGTGGACTTTCTAAGGCATGAGAAAAACGATATAGTCCAAAAGACTTAATGTGAGCCTGCTTCACAAGACATAGCATTCTTTTCCTATTATTGGCATCTGATGAAGTTCCTTAGCTATGTCATGGGCCTGACATTTGGAGGGGATGAGGTGTAGTTTGAGCTATCCCATTTCGTGCTGATAAATCAATCATGCAAAGATGGCCCAAGGGATCTGGGAAAACAGAAGATACAGCGTGGGAAATAAAACAGAAAGGTAATCTGCAAACAGAGTTTCTCTCTGCTAGGGATGTTTCTGGAGGTTCTGGCCACTTACTTCAAGCAACTCCTCCTCCCCTCCCCTCTCTGCACTATAACCACCACTTCCACCAGCATGAAGTAGTGCCCAAACACAGACAAACAAAAAAGATAAAAGGGAAAGAAAGCAACAGTAAGTAATTTTGGTTTGGTTTTTATTAAGCAGCTATCTAGTAAGATAAAGTTGAACATGTGTAAAATTTCTGCTGAAAGAGAAGTTATAATCAATATTTGTAAAGATAAGTGCAAACACAACCAAGGATAAAAAAGTAAAAATATTTTCTTTTTTGCCAGGGTCAAATAAGAATTTCTTCACAGAATCATGGAATGCTAGACTTTGAGGTACTCAAAAATCTATAAAAAGTACTTTAATAATTAAAAATAATCACTTCCCAAAATAGTATTTTAAAAAAATCACAATAGTTAAGAGTAGCATTAAGTATAGTGAGATAATCATCACTATACTGTGGAATGAGCTACAAAGAAATAAATGTCTCCCTATTTTTTCCACTTTAAATCATTAATAGAAAAACCACAATCTTTTAGAAAATACCTCTGGTAAGCTTTGTTGGGGGAAAAACACATTTGTCTGCATTTCTGAGGTTATTATACACTAAAGAGATTTGGTGACAGCTAATAATATTCAAGTTCTCTGCTAAGAGACTGATTAAATGCTTTACATTTCCATAATGTAAAATACACATTCCTGTGTTTACTGCAAATTCTACAGCTTCTAATTTTTTGATTTGCACATAATAAGATGCATCGTAAGAAACCTGTTATTATTTTTTTTCTAACATTCACTCCTTTTTGTTCCAAGTTTAAGAATCAGCTATTTTAAAAGTTCACTTTGACTTCTCATTGACTAGAGTGCCTGCCTGCTGCCACCACCATCTGCTGGGAATTTGAAGTCAACTGTTTAAAATGCTTAAAACAAAAACTCATAATGAACCACGCTGTTTGATAACGTTCAACCTATCTTCATGAAGACTGTATTACTTTCCAGACATCCTAAAGCTCTTGTTAAGTTAAACAAGTTATAAGTCTCATTACATATATATATATATATATATATACGTGTGTGTGTATGGGGGTGTGTGTGTGTATATATATATATGTATATACATATCTCAAAACAATTTGTGCTCAATCATAAAGGTATTTAAACCTCTCAATAGAATCCTTGAACAGTTATCATCTGTTATCAGATTTAAGTTACTTGACATGCAGGGTATTCCTCAGATAAACACTTAGTTAAAAACCCAGAATGCCCCAGACTCTGAAGAGCTCATCTGCAGGCTGAAAAGTCTGTTTAGATGCCTCCAGTTCACAAAAGGATCTTCTAAAAAGATCTTTTTAATTAAGGACAAGCACCAAATTCTATTGAAGAATGTTGTCCAGTTAGGATCTCCTCTGTGTAATCAGCTCTCTAGTCATTTTCCCTCTACTTTTTTTTTTTTTTTTTAAATGTGTCTTTTTAAATGTGCATGAAGTTTCCAAAGAGGATGAAGATAGTGGAAAGACTATCAGGAAGGTTTCCTCACTAAAACATTTCATTCCAAATACTGTAAATTTTGAAAATCACATTAAAAATTCCCATGTAGTTTCCTTCTTCTAAAAGTCCCATTTTCTGCCTGCCCATCCATTCCTCAAGGCCAAGCTCCAGTGAAGTTTTCCAATGTAGTGTCCACACTCTCAAACCGTATGCACAGAATTTGTACATAAATGCTCAGTCTCGATGGGTTACACCTTCAGTTCTACTCACTGGATGCTTGGTGCTCAGGATCCAAACATAAGTAAAATACTATAATCATGTTGGAGGGAAGGATAAAAGTGGAATAATAATATGAATAATAATTTATTCAGGCAATAATAGTCCAGTATATTGTTTTAAATTATTTCAAAAGGTAAAAGATTTATATGATCTGAAGAGAAATCTGAGTATCAGTGCATTATTCTAAAATGGAACTCTAATCAGAGCGGATAGACAACCTACAGAATAGGAGAAAATATTTGCATTCTACACATTTGATAAAGGCTGATAACAAGAATCTATGTAGAACATAAGAAAATTAACAAGAAAAAAAATCAAACAACCCCATCAATAAATGGCCAAAGGACATGAACAGAAACTTTTCAAAAGAATACAGAATAATGGTCAACAAAGTACAGTAAAAAAGTACTCAACATCTCTAATCATTAGGGAAATACAAATCAAAACCACAATGAGATATCACCTAACTCCAGTGAGAATGGACTTCATCAAAAAGTCCCAAAGCATCAAATGCTGGCGTGGATGTGGAGAGATTGGAACACTCTTACACTGCTGGTGGGACTGCAAATTTGTACAACCCCTGTGAAAAGTAATTTGAAGATACTCAAAGTGCTAAAAATAGAAATACCATTTGATCCAGCAATCCTACTGCTAGGCATCTACCTAAAGGGGAAAAAAAAGCATTTTGTAATAAAGACACCTGCACTTGAATGTTTATAGCAGCACAATTCACAATTGCAAA
>VBSM01000316.1:4956251-5008557 GCA_008086735.1 Cheirogaleus medius
TCTCAAAAAAAGAAAGAAAAAAAAAAACACATGTTCTTGCCTCTTTATTATACTAACTTATCTCCTACGACCCTTCCCCAGGTGGCCCCTGCTGTAGCCACATCAGACTTTTTGTGGGTTGCCAATAGTTCGATGAGTGCCTTCCCTTTATGTCACTGGATAGTTTATTCTCTCTGCCTGGAATGTCCTTACACCTTCTGTTGCCTAAGTTCATATCCTCCATTGAGGCAGAACCTAGTGAGCTGCTTACCCAACACTTTTCCCTTCCTGACTAGACCCAGAGCCATACCACACTTCTCAGACTCTCTCTCTAACTAAGTTAGGTGTGGCCAACCACATGGATGAACTCCAGCCATCAGACCATGGGTGAAAGTGCGGCATCTCCTCAGGCCTGGGTCATAAAAGCCCATTGCACAATGTTCCTCTCTCTTTTCTCTTTTCCTGTCTAGCGGCTGGATGCTGATGTCCAAGAACATCTTGGAAGGCACGCACTGAACATTAGCCTGCGTTCTTGAATGACTGTGTGGACCACAGTTGTTTCTGCTGCTCTCTTACATTGGATCTTACATGAGTGAGAACTAAATTTCTAGTACGTTAAGCCTCCGAACTTAGGAATAATGCAATTCAGTGGTCAGCACTACTCTTCAACAACCAGGTGATCAGAAAAGTCTTAGTTTCTAGCCCTATATTCCCTCCTTCTGTGCAACGCAGTATTTGCCAAACCATATTATAACTCTGATTTACAAGCTTATCACCCTCTGTAGCTTGTGAGCTCCATGAAGTCAGGGACTGGATCTCTGGTCTCTATAACCCAGTTTCAACTATAATATCAGTACTTGATAAGTGTTTTTTGAATGAATTAAATTTTCACTCACACATCTTTGCCCATATCTGTGCTGCAGAAATGTTAGCAGGAATTTTTAAATAAAAGGTGGTGGGGGGTTGAGTTCCATGTTTATCTAAATTTGGGAAATGCTGAGTTAAACAAAAATCATGTTCTTTATTACAGGTATTCTCAAAACTTCTATATGGTAATGAACATCATCAAGATGATATAGTTTTTTTCCCCCCAAATTATTTAATCACAGGCTTTTTTTTCCCCATAGAGTATCTGAGAGGCAAGTGACCCAGAGCATATTTTGGAAAAAGCTGACCTTGACTAATATGAATATTGCAAAGTCTTGCATAGAAACTCCAAAATGTTTCATTTCAGCCCCAGATGCATAAATCACAGAGTCAACTTAAATATTCAGGGTTGAGGATTTTTTAGAATATTCATGCCAGAGGCACTCCTTCTTGGGGCTGCCTAGCTTTGGGATATTTCTTTGCCATGAGTATACTTTCCGAACAAGAACGAGGGATGTGAAAGTGAGCAAAACCATGCTTCGTGTATTTCCCTTTGCTGTCTTAGTCTGGCTGAGAATGAGCTGCAGAGACTGCGGCTATTGGCTCAGCTACAGAGAAGTAGTTTGGTGGACAGTATGATATAGTGGAAACTTATTTCACTGGCCTTATAGTGCTTGGTGTAGGTAAGTGTTCAGTGAATGTCCCCTATTATAATTATTGACAGAAAGATCACTGGAGGGTAGCCTAGTTGTGATGACCCTAAGTAAATCATCTCACTACTCTGGGTTTGGGTTCCTTTGTCTTGCAGAAGTATGGAATAGGATTAAATTGCCTCTGACTCTTTATCCTGCTCTGACCTGCTGGGCTTCAGTCTTGTTTAACTTCAGTCTTCCATCTGTCATTCTAGCCTTTGGTAAATTGCATTCCTGTGTTTTCCCTTTTTGAACACGCAAAGCAGAGGTAACCAAAGCCTAGATTATCATCACTGGTGGAGACAAATATAGAGGCAGGAATAATCTCCCAAAGAAGACAATTCAATGTCATTTCAACTTGACCTTGGAATTTCAAATGACTCTCTTAATTTGCTAGATACTATAGTTTTAATTGCCTGGGCATATGCCAATTAAAGGCAGGGTTAAGACACGCAGAGGCAGACCAAATGCAGAACTTGTTTAACTGACAATATTGCCCTGGATCCTTAAAAGCAGAGCAAATTTATTCAAAGAAAAATGTCCTAGATATCTAAGGTGAACACATGCTGTTTATTTTGTATAGTATGCTGCTTTATCTCCTCACACATGAAATACTTGTTTGATGTAATAGTGTGGCTGAATCCACTGCCCCCAACATTAGTGCATCTTTCTTAAATAAGTTCTTGTAGACTTATAACTCTATTTCCTTTTAAAAAATGGTTTGAGCATACTACTGTAGCTTTGTTATCATTTATAAACCATCTCTTAGACCTTGGAAAATCAGTAAGTGCTGTGGCTTTACAGTTTTCAGGATGTTGGATGCTTTCAACTGAACTGAGGTCACTCCTCAGATAGATTGTTCACAGACAGAGTAGCTTGGGAAGAAATGTAAATTTCTCTGGCCGTGAGGAAATAGAGATTTGCCAAAGCGCAGTGACTGTGCATCAAATTGTCATGCTATTTTAAAATCCAATAAAAGACAAATAGCAATAGAATTTCACGTACAAGGTACAGCTGAGAAAATGAAGCTGTTCAAACAATCCTTGATCACATTCCCAGTTCTATGTATCTGAATAGAGCAACACTTTGAGAAATTCACATTGCTGTGTTTAATACAATGTCTGTCAGAAAGATTATGTACATTGAGGATGATTTTAAACATCTCCAATCAAAGGAAAATGACCAAACAAATATTTGTGCATATCAAATATATACCAGATATTATGAGAAATTGTAAAGGATTAGAAAAAAAAAAGATGTGTGCCTAGGGTCAGGCTGACCATCTTATATTTAGAAAGCCAGGTCAAATGGGTGAAAATGTAAATAATAATAATAATTAAGGAGCAACCTGAACAGTAATGTAAAAGATGTTATAATTCACTGATAATTAAGGGAGATAACAGAATAGAACCCTAACTGCAGATGAGTGATACCTGCAAGAGAGTACAGATTTGTCCTCTGCTCCTATTTCTTTTTTTTTTTTTATAGGTATTGTGCTTTTATTCATAGTGGCAATTGCCATTATCATTTTTTTCTGTGACATTTCTAAGACCTATGCTCTGCACCTATTATATTTCTAAGAAAATTCTTAGAAATATAAGAATAGAATATAAGAATAGAAATTTTATTCTTCAACAAAGAGTACCAACTTTGTCTCTAATGACACAAAGTATGTGACTTTTTTTTAACAGAGGCGTTATCTCCCATATCACTATATTTCAAAACCAAATATAGTTCATTAGAATTGCAATGCTAGCTCTATTTATGCATGTGTGTGTGTGTTCTGTGTGTGTTCACATAAAAAAATTTTAAGCAGGTATTTATTCTCATGGATTCATGACTTGTATCTGATCTTCTGCATTCAAATCTCAGAACCTTGAACATGCTCTATTGGAGAGAGTGTGGGCTTTGTTATAAAAAAACACCTGAAATGAAGAAAAAGTAAACCAATCTTGAGCAAGTCATTCCACCTCTCTAAGCCTCAGTTCCTTCAGATAAAATCTGAATAATACCACTCACTTCCCAGATAATGAGTTAAGATTAAACAAAATAGGTATCCCATTGCAAATGTCTAAAAGAAATAAAAAATGGTACAAATGTTCTTGGTTTGGTGATTTAAGAAAATAGGAAGGATCATTCTTTACAAATAAGAAGTGAGATCATAAAACAACAATACAACATAGATAGATGAAACAGACTTTGAATTTCCTTGTGTGAACTTCAGTAAATCGTGTTACTTTTGTGACCTTTACTTTTCCCCCTTGGTAAAATGGGAGTATCAGTGGTACCTACCTTCATAGTTATGTGATTTAATCATAGCATTAAATGAGGTTGCACATATAGATCACTAATCTGGTATGTTATTAATAAATCATAGCTATTTGCTATTATTTCTACTATGGTCCTTTCTATGGGTGTCATTCTCATGGCTTAATTTACACCTCCATTAAACTTCTATTCAAGTGTCAGAACAAGATGGAATAATTCATCGATGTTATTTGTCAATTTTATGAAATGCATAGTGTAGCTAATGACCTCTGAGGTTTTTATTTCATTTGCCCCTCTAAAATTAATAAAGTCACTGGTCAAAACAGATTTAAAAAACTTCTTTCTAAATATATATATATAATTTTTTTTTTGCTCTAGAATTCTTTGCATTAGAAACCAGTGATGGCAACATGATGTCTCTCTCTACCCAAACCACAGAGTCACAAATGTACACATCCAATGCATGACTCACCCATTTGAGAAACTGCACATATGTGCCCCATGCTAACTATTATTAAATATGTAGGTTTACAGAATGCATAGTTAGGAAAAAACTAATTTACTTCCTCTGTTCCCTGTAGTCCCATCTTGTTTTCATGCAGCTGATCCAACTTTCAATTCACAAAAGCAAAACCTCCTTAGAACCAAAATAAATACTCATCTTAAATTCAATGTACCCTGACAGCAAATAGGTTGCTGTGCTTACTTCAGCATGAATAAAAAGCCCGCAAGGAGACTCCTACATAAGAGTATATTTACAAGTTCCATTACCCACTGGAGAGATTGATGTAATAAACCTATATAATAAAATGCCTTATGTTATAGATTTCTCTAATGTTTCTTATCAAACAGCCTGTATTATCTTGGCTTGTGTATTCAATTTAAAATAGGTTTTCAATAAGTGCCTCAAACCTAGAGGTCATTTTTACGTAGTTTTGTGACATGCAGGAAATGTTTACAGACACTTTCTGCCCTTAGAATTGGAAAAATATGCTTATCTGGTCAAGTACTTCATGACATTAGCCTATATATTTATTTTGAGTCTTTAATAGTTTTCCAAGCTGTAACAGTTGGCTGTCTCATTATATAATTTACTTGTATTGCCAAGTAGGAGTGGGCGAACTGTTCCAGATCACATCAAATCACCACTGCAATCTTAAACTATTTTGCATTAAGTGTAGGTTTTTCAGAGAACTTACTCATTTGAAAGTATCTGATCCAGGACTCCCTATGAGCTATTCTCTGAGGCCAACCACTTAGATGAAACTGGCAGTCCTTCTACCACAAGAAAAGGAAGATAACTGATAAGGTATGAGTAGAATACTTGAACGGATATCCACACTTGAGACCATATGTCACCACGGAGTTCTAGCTGCTGCTCACCTATCCACATCTGAAGAATTTTTAAAATTAAGCTGTTACTGCATACAAATTCAAAACATTAATTAGCTTAGGCCTCCCTTTTGAGATTGACCTCTCAAAAATTTATTGTCACACTATAATTGTCAAAATTTATCCATTCATTCAACAAATTTTAAGTTAGTCCACATTATGTTCCAGGCACTGTACTAGAGTTTGAGAGTCAAATGGAGAACAGACATAGTTGCTGTCTTCATAGAATTTACAGTGAATTGGGGGAAAACAGACATTAATCGGTCATAAAAACAAATCTGATTACAACTGGTAAAACATGCTCTAAAGACAGAATCGCATAGGGAATCTGATTATGGTTCTGAGCAATTGAAACTGCTTTTTGCGTGACTAAAAATAGCTATGACCCTTAGGCTATCTTTTTATCCATTTGAATTTACCCTGAATTTCTGGAACTTTGAATAGATTTTTCTCTCATGAGATACTATGTGTATCCTCATCTACTATCACACAGTGAAATGAGACTACATCTGTCCTTCCTTATAACTTGAATGATAATTATTCTATTTTAATTGCTTTTAAAATTCCACAGGAAGCACGGTCCCACTCTTCAATATTCTTGCCAAACATGGCCACAATTCTAATGTCTCCATGACAATAAAAACACTCTCATATTCTCCATTCCAGAAAGTCCATTTTATTTCTGAGATATCTCTAATTATCAGAAAGCAAATCCTAAATCTGAGGTAGAAAGTGCTTTCAGTTTTTACCATTTGTCCAAGTTCTATTGCAAACAAGTCAGCTTCCAACTCCATGTGACAGGCTTTCAAATATCTGAAAGTTAAAAACCCAATGGGATACCCTAAAAATAAGCAAGAGTCAAAAGAACCTTGGTATTAATAATACTGCAGGATTTGCATATTTGTGTTATTAGCATCTTCTGGCAAAAAGGCACTAAGCTATTAGATGTCAAAATATTCATGCTCCATCATTTCAAATAGCTCTGTCAGTGAGTAATCCTTTGTTTAAGTTCTTTTGACTCCTTTTCTGTACTACAAAGAAGTCAGGTATCTCACCATAGGGTACGCTAAACAGAATCAATGACCTACTCTGGGAAAAGTTACTATTTCGCATGACCAGTCTCTGCTAGGTGCCCTGTGTGCTAGAATACAGGCAGAGCAGGAAACAGAGAGGAGGCCCTAGATGAATTTAAGATAATGCATTAAACCGAAATCAAGACCCTTAATTCAACTTTTATGAGAACAGCAGAGGAACTTTCACTATCAATCTCAGCCTGACAAAGGTGAAGGGCATACCAACCCAAGGAGACAGCTTGTCATTAAAAATGCTAAAAATAGAAAGCCTGGCACACATGCTCAGTGACGCAATAGTGCACGCAAATTCTTTAACAGACAAGATTTCTCTGTGCAGTTACAGCTACGAATCTCCCGAGTCTAACATCCCTGAACTCTCGTCAGAGTTAATGATTCAGAAGGCAGTGTATGTTTCTCATCAAGATTCTGTATGGCACTGGAGGGAGGAGGAATAAAACAAAAAGATTTTCTAAATTTCTTGAAATATCAGGATTTGTGTCATTTATGGGATGTCACTTTTCAGAGAGAAAGTGACCATGTGTGACTTTCCACTTTGGATAGACTAAGAATTTCCTTGAAAACAATTATTTGGGGAATAATTTTTTTTTAAAGTCCACCTAATTTTCAGAGTGAGATGCTACTTTGATTCATAAAGTTATATACGTTCCGGAATGTTTGGCTGCATGTAGGATGTCATTGGGTCCAATTCCTTCCCAGCATTATCTGGGCCACAATAGCCAGCTCCACGCAGGATATAGGAATCAGCAGCAAAGAAGTTGTTATGACCCAGACCTCCCAGCAAGGCCCACATATTTCTATTTGTTCTTACAAAGTTAAATCCAGGTCTCCTGCCTACATTTGCCAGGGTTAGAAAAGACTGGAAAAAGAAAGGCCCAAAGGAAGCAGCATATAATATCAACCCCACACTCTTCCCAAAGATACATTCTTTTCTTCCCTAAACAAAGATATATTCTTTTCTTCCCTAAACAAAGATACATTCTTCAAATACACACTGCATCGCAGGGCTGAATGCTAGCGGACTGACCCGACTATGCTTTGAGAAAGAGTAACACCATCTTTGTTCATTCTCAGAATTAATACCCTTGGGCTGGCCTCATTAAGTCTTTTAGAAAAGGGAAGAGACACCTTATTAAAAAGTATAAGGGAAAAAAGGAATGTGTCTTGTGATTCTAAAGCATATAATTGAACCCAAATTTTTAGGCTATTTCAACATCCATTATTAGAAAGAGTATAATTTTGAAAGTACAATAATTAAAATGATAACATTTTCCTTCCAGGGCCTTGAGGTCTGTATAGTTTTACAAGGCTTCCAATTTTGAGGGAGTTTCCTTAGACAATATTGTCAATAAACAACAAAGAGGCTGACCATGCCAAGGAACAATTAGCCATTGCCAAGGTGGTAAAGAACTCTACTTTCAATGGTCTTTTCAGATCCCATTTGAATTCCCGTAGTTCAGTTTTGGAGGAGAGGGAGTAGGTACAATTCATGCCCTAAAGGGAAGCACAGGGATTTCTTTTAAGAAAGAAAGCAAGGCATTGGGTAAATTAGCAAACATAAATCCTATTATCAAGTAAGTTTTATCCACCAAGGGCAACAAAACAAAAAACTAACAACAACAAAACAACCAAAACCCTCTACTTCCCCGGAAGTATCTATATTCCCAAACTTACTGCTTTCCAGCTGCTAGTTGGCCCTATGGAACCACTTATAACTCAGAAACACAAAACACATACATCAAAAACACATCCTAGATTTGGTACAGAGGAACTGGTCACTTGGTCCTTATAGAAGAGAAAACTGCAAAACAATTAGAAGTTCATCCCCCTGTGTCCATTCTGTGCGTCATTTTTAACTAGTCACTGAAGGGACACAAAGGAAATACAAAGACAAGAAGACTGTTTTCTTGTTATTCAAACCCAAACACAGAAGCAATACAAAGAAAATGGGGTAGACTAATGGAGGTTGAAGGCAGAGGTTTTAGAGAGAAAATAGGAGAAAGGAGAGTATCTCTGGCTAAAATCACTGTACCTACATGAGTTAAAGGAGAAAGTTAGTGGTTTTAGGGTCAGGACATTTGAACTATATTCTCTGGTAAATCAGTTGCCAATCTTGTGACTTTAGTTTTCGCTTTTTTTTTTTTTTTTTTTTTTTTTTTTTTTTTTGAGACAGTCTCACTCTGTCACCTGGGCTAGAGTGCTATGGTGTCAGCCTAGCTCACTGCAACCTCACACTCCTGGGGCTCAAGCAATCCTCTTGCCTCAGCCTCCTGAGTAGCTGGGACTACAGGCATGTGCCACCACGCCCAGGTAATTTTTCTATTTTTAGTAGGGATGGGGCCTCGCTCTTGCTCAGGCAGGTCTCGAACTCCTAACCTCAAGTGATCCTCCTGTCTCAGGCTCCCAGAGTGCTAGCATTACAGGTATGAGCCACTGCATCCGGCCTCAACCTTGTGACTTTAGATTAGTTACTTATTTCTCATTTCTGAGTCTCAGTTTCCTCATTTGACAATCCTCTTAAGATATTTTACTATAGACCCGAGATCTGACTATGGAAAAGAACTTAATCTGCAGATTAACTAGTAGACACCACCAAATGAACAATTACTAAAGAAACTAATTTAGTAGTTTAAAAGATAATTTTAAACATATTTGCTGCATTTTAAAGCAGTGTTGAAATATATTTTAAAAATTTATAAAAATAAAAAAGTCCTTGCTTTTGTACAGAGATTTACAACTTTTAAAAAAGCTTTCACATGTATTAACTCACAGAAGTTTTAAAACCCTTTTTTAAAACTATAGAGAACTGATTTATGAACCCACATAAAATAATTAGCTTCATTAATTTATAGTCACAATTCATTTTCAACCAAAAAACAGTATTACCCAGCATGAACACCAACATTTACCGTGACTTGGCTCTGAACAAGATTCTAAAAATAGAAAGCTTAGCTGTAGCCAAAAATGAAATCTGACTTCAAAGGACAAGGATTTACCAGCACGTAAAATATTCAGAGGAATAAAACACAAACCATAAAGAAAATTCCAGAAGAAAAGATTCATAAATATTTTAAACACTAGCCAAAATGTGACAAGTGTGTAGTTTTAAGAATCATACTTCTATGATGGAGAATGCATTTACACAAGAGAGATCCAGTCCGCATTCTAAAAAATTACTTACTATCTTGAGGCATGGATTCCACTGAGACCTGTACTACTATTAGTACTTCCTTGCTTCATATCACTGGACGAGTACCTCTAAGTTTTCTATGTTAACTCCTTTGTGCCTAGAAACATTAGCACATTCTCCAGGAAGTCTTTTCTCTCTTCCTCCCTCTCACATTCCATCTACCTCATAGACCCAGTTTGCATTGGATTCAGTTTGATGATATGCCCCATTGTAGCTGCATAGCAGTCCCCATTCATTACCTGTCGGACACTTACACTCTATTTGGGAAAAGTGTGTCTGTTTGGATTAACAGATCCATGAGGGCAGGAACTGTGTCTTATTAGACCACATTCTCAGTAACTAGTACCTATTTAGGCATTTCCTAAATATTTGTTTTACGAATGAATATGTGTATAATGGGATGCAGTTTTTCTCTCTCTTCTGCTCTCAACTTGGTGGCTTTGATACTGCTACTTGATCAAAGGAAGAGATAGATTTTCTTTCATCACAAAACCCAGAGTATATGCTTAGTGGAGGCCATTCTTGGAAAAGTGAAAAGGGTGTTTGTCTTGTAGGTTCCATGCGAATTTTATAGAATTGAATGACCAAAAACCTACATAGGTGGCCTTGGTGAAGATGTAGTATTTTAGAGAGAAGGAGGGAATAAAGGCACTAAAGAGACTCACAGACTGAAGATACAAAAAGATCATAGGAAGCACAAAGCAATCAGAGAGAGTCCTAAGGGAAGATTTCTTTGTACCCTACTTGGACACTCACTGCAAGACAGAAGGCTTGAAGAAATGAGATAAAAGGGGGGGGGGAGAATGGAGCTGTTAAATAGACTACAGTCGCCACTCTTGAATCTTTACCCTGGTATATCCTCCATGTCTTAGATGACATGACAAAAGAAGAGACTGGAACAGTCTTCTTGACTTGCAAACTTGCTCAGTCAATATCTGTTAACAAAAAACACTTGCATGTTGCTTTCCAAAGTAAAGGGTCTAAAACCCTTTATAGCACAATCATAAATGAATTAGGTGTTCCTTAAGATCCCTCCAGCCTAATAAATTTCTGTGTCCTTATGATCATATTATATAGGTGCATACCTTGGAAATATTTCAGGTTCAGTTCTAGACCAGTACAATAAACTGAACATTGCAGTAAATGAGTCACAAGAATTCTTAGGCTTCCCTGTGCACAAAAAGCCATGTTTACACTATATAGTAGTCTATTAAGTGTGTAATAACATTATATCTATAAAATGTACATACCTTAACTTAAAAGTACTTTATTGCTAAAAAATTCTGATGATCATCTAAGCCTTTGGCAAGTGGTAATCTTTGCTGGTGGAGGGTCTTGCCTCAGTGTTGATGGCTGTTGACTGATTAGGGTGGTGGTTACCGAAGGTTGAAATGGCTATGGAAATTTCTGAAAATAAGATAATAATGATGTCTGCTGCATCGATAGACTCTTCCTTTCACAGAAGATTTCTCTGTAGTGTGCCATGTGATTTGATAGCACTTACTCACAGAATTTCCTTCAAAATTGAAGTCAATCATCATCTGCTGCTGCTTTATCAACTAAGTTTATGTAATATTCTAAAACTTTTGTTCTAATTTCACTAGAAGTAGATTCCATCCCAAGAAACCATTTTCTTTGCTCATCCATAAGAAGCAAGTCCTCATCCATTTAAATTTTGTCATGATATTGTAACAATTCAGTCACATCTTCATGTTCCACTTCTAGTTTTAGTTCTCTTGCTATTTCTGCCACGTTTGCAGTTGCGTCCTCCACTGAAATCTTGAACCCCTCAAAGTCATCCACGAGGGTTGAAATCAACTTTTTCAAAACGCCTGCTCATGTTGATATTTGACCTCCTCCCATGAATCACAAATGTTCCTTATGGTATCAGGAATGGTAAATCCTTTCCAGGTTTTCAATTTTCTTTTCTCAGATCCACCAGAGGAATCCGTTATGTATGGTAGCTATAACCCTATAAAATGTATTTCTCAAGTAATAACACTTGAAATTCAAAATTATTCTGTGGATCCATGGGCTGCAGATTGGATATAGTTTGTAGGCATGATAAAAACCTAAGTCTCGTAGTACATCTCCATCAGAGATCTTTGGTAACTAGGTATATTGTCAATGAACAGTAATATTTTGAAAGGAATTTTCTTTTTTTTTCCTGAGCAGTAGGTCTTGACAGTGGCATAAAATATTCATTAAACCGTGCTATAAACAGATATGCTGTCATATAGGCTCTGTTATTCCATTTATAGAGCACAAGCAGAGTAGATTTAGTATCATTGTTAAGGGCCTTAGGATTTTCAGAATGGTCAGTGAGCATTGACTTCAACTCAAAGTCACCAGCTGTGTTAGACCCTATCAAGAGAGTCAGTCTATCCTTTGAAGCTTTAAAGCCAGACATCGACTCTTCCTGTCTAGCTATGAAAATTCTAAATAGCATCTTCTTCCAATAGAAGGCTGTCTTATCTACAGTGAAAATCTGTTGTTTAGTACAGCCACCTTCATCAGTTATCTTAGCTAGATCTTCTGAATAACTTGCTGCAGTTTCTACATCTGCACTTGCTGCTTCACCTTGAACTATTATATTACAGAGATGGCTTCTTTCCTTAAACCTCATGAACCAACCTCTGCTAGCTTCCAACGTTTCTCCTGCAGCCTCTTCACTTCTCTCAGCCTTCATGGAATTGAAGAGAGTTAGGGCCTTTCTCTGATGAGGCTTTGGCTTAAGGGAATGTTGTGGCTGGTTTGATCTTATATCTAGGCCACTAAAACTTTCTCCCTATCAGCCATAAGCCTGTTTTGCTTTCTTGTCCTTCATGTGTTCATTGGAATAGCACCTTTAATTATCTTCGAGACTTTTCCTTTATATTCTCAATCTGGTTAGCTACTTGGCACAAGAGGCCACACTTTCAGTCTGTCTCGACTTTCTACGTGCCTTCTCCACTAAGCTTCACCATTTCCAGCTTTTGGTTTAAAGTGAGAGATGTGTGACTCTTCCTTTCATGAGAACACTTATAGGTCATTGTAGGCTTATTAAGTGGCCTCATTTTAATATTGTGTATCAGGAAATGGGGAGGCCAGAGGACAAGGGAGAGAGACAGGTGAACAGCTGGTCAGTGGAGCAGTCAGACACACACAACATTTATCAGTTAAGTTCCTTGCCTTATATGGGTACTGTTCGTGATGCCCCAAAACAATTACAATCATAACATCAAAGATTATTGATCTCAGATCACCATAACGGATAATGATAATAATAATAAAGTTTGAAAAGTTGCAAAATTATCAAAATGTGACACAGAGACATGAAACATGAAGAGCACATGCCATTGGGAAAATGCCAACTGTAGACTTGCTGGACACAGGGTTGCCATAATCCTTCCATTTATAGAAAACACAGTCTCTGTGAAGTGCAATAAAGCAAAGCACAATAAAATGAGGCCTGCCTGTAATAGATCGTTCATTTTCCAAATTAAAATGATGAAGCTGGTAACATTTTTCAAATATCTGTAGGCTATTCAAAAATTACACACAGGATACAGGCCTTCCAAATAAAGTAAGTGACATTAACATAATGTTTAGATGCAAGTTCTAAAGTCAAAGTGGCATTTTGATAGGAAAAAAAACAACAACTTCAGGGCATTTGCTTTGTAGTTGTTATATACACTCGATGATGCCTGGGAAGGATTTATATTTTCAAATGGGTATACCACAGAACATAGCAATTTGCTTAACTGCAAATTACAGTTATCTTAAAATCTAGAAGGAAACTTGCATCTAATTGTAAATGTATTGCTTTAGCAACAAAGTAAATGTCTTTCCGAAAGTGACCACTGAAGTCCTTTAATATTAATAACTGTAAACTAACAACAATCATGAAATATAAAATGGAATTAAGATTGCCTTTTAGGTAAGCAAAGACAGCTGGCATGTGCACAGCAATTTAGAATTTGCAAAATTCTTTTCTCTGTCTTGTCTTAGTTTGCATCCGTCTGTAAGAATGTATGTCCTCTTATACAGATAAGTCTCATAGAGGTGAAGTGACTTGCTTTAGTTTAGGTAATCTGTATATGTATATTTGTGTAATCAATAGCAAATCTGAGGTGTAAATCAAGGTCTGGGCCATAAATGTAATGACATTTCTACTACATGACTCTGACATACAGGTTCATAATCTGAGGGGAGAAAATAGAAGTGTGGTGGTGAAAGGATTTCTGTAGCCACAGAAAATGGGCAGTGACTTTGAGATAAAGCACAGATTACGTACGCTTTTTAAATGCCTTAAGTAAATAGCCATGTGTACATTCTGTTACCAGTTCTGAAAGCAGAGCGTCAGGGCATCTCTTATATACATACAAGGAAAGTCTAACCTTGATGTTATGAGCTGAATCATGTTTTCCCAAAATTCGCAGGTTGAAGCCCTAAGCCCCACAATCTCAGAGTGTGACTGTATTTGGAGACAGGGCCTTTGAAGAGGTGCTTAAGGCAAAATGACACCTTTATGGTGGGCCATAATCCAATCTGACTGGAGTCCTTATAAGAAGAGGAAATTTGAAAACAGAGAAAAAAGGCCATGTGAGGACATCGGGAGAAGAAAGTGGAGAGAGGCCTCAGGACAGGCCCAAACTGCTGCCACCTCCAGCTTTTAGAACCATGAGAAAATAGGTTTCTGTTGCTTAAGCTACACAGCCTGTGGTCCGTTGTTATGGTAGCCCTAGAAAACTAACATACTTGGTAAATAGATCATGATAAAGATACTCTGATATGTGTACATGTTCTTTCATTCTTTCAAGATGGTAACAATGACAGCCATCGTTAACATTTACTGAGAGCTTACTGTGTACCAGGAATTATTCTAAGTGTTTAACATGTATTGATCTCTTTAATTCTCACCACCATTGGTCATTAATAAATATTCACTGAGCTTAATAAAAATATTACAGAGTCCTAGAAACTGCACATTTATTTTGATAGCATTCTTGTATCTTTCGTACAGACAAGATGTAATTGCTGACTGAACACCTTCTGTTGTCAGATCCACACGAGTAGATCCTTTCCTATGTTATGCCATATGAAAACACAGTAATTCTAGAAACAAACAAGCAAACAAACAAATATTAGCAAACAAATATTAAGTCCTGGTGTATTCGAATCCCAATGTAATTTTTCTATTACACATACATTTGTATGGTGATAGACCAAAATGGCTGAAGTGATACAATTGAGGAATAAATATAAATCATTTAGGAAAGACATCATTTCTGCACTTCTGTGTTTAAACATATTCTGAAATGTGAAAAGAGGTGAGAGGGTAAAAACCTGGAACCTGACTTTTCCTTGTTTTGAATAATACTGAGTATTGAGGCATGATGTAGCTTTATATCATCCATTACACTCTTCATCTTGAACAAAGAGTAAACCTCATCTTTGTGATTTTTGGCTAAGGGCATTTTTAAGTGAAGTCTTTAACATATTCCCAAGAGATTTTGAAAAGAATTCTGGGGACCAATTTTTAAATGGAACATCTTGAACAAATTACAGCAAAGGAAAATTTGAGGCCCTGATAATTTAAGTGTTATTTTTACTACTAATGTGAATTCAACCCTAGCAAATTAAAACAGGAAGAATTAATTGGATATGCAAATGAGATTATTCAGTATATAAATCTAATTATATACCAATTTGCTTTAACAGCATGAAAAAAGAATAAATTGTTCTATGTAAATTGATTGTCTTAAATAACCACCTGTAGCCCAGCAAAAATTGTCTTGGAAAAGCTATATTGTAAGTGCAGACGTCTAAGTTAATAACATAATGTTCTTCACAGATCTTGTCACAAGAACCTCTTTACAATGAAATTTGCTTATACTCCTGATGTACAATAAGGTATTATCAGGTTTCCAGAACATAAGGAAATAATGTCACAAGCTGGCTTTTTTTTTTCCCTAGAGCACAATAGATTGATAAGACATGTTGATTTCTGAAACACTTAATGCTTTCACACAGACTAGACTTGAAGTCTGAGCAATTTTCATGTCTGAAAAATGAGGAGAAAAAAAATGAGTAAAGTGTGCCAGTCTTTTTTAATTTGTCTGTGGCTCTCAAATCTATTTAATCAAATGCTTTCAATACAATCAAGCAACGCTCCTCCACCACTCACCTTTAACTATTTTTTTTTTTTGGGTTTTTTTGCCACTTAGTGTAGGTAAATGAGTCTTGAATACTTAACCGGGAAAGGAGGCATTAATTCATGAAGCCTGTGTCTTGGGAACAAGCAGAGTAATACTAGATGTTTGCAAAACACAAGATGAGGAATTAGTTGCTTTCCTTGACAGCAGTTAGAGTCACTGTGCTTACCTCTAGATGCAGCACTCACACACAGCCCAAACAGAAATATTAACCCAGCATACACAGGGTTAGCCACACTAAGACTGAGTCCATTTTTAATGACTCTAGGTCAGAGAGCACAAATGTCCTAGTTTCTGTGACTATCTTGCCAACAGACCATACAGGGCACCGTGAGTCAAATTTATGGATTAACTTATGAAATCCAATTCAACTATAGGCATGTGCTTTCAGGTGTAGGCAGGGGTATTTTGCAGAACACCACCAGATGAATAAAACATGTATCTGAATTGAGTGACGGGCAGACAGACAGACAGATGGACAGGCAGGTGTGATCTCCCTTTGTGCTCAGCATTCATTCTTGGCTCTGAGACTCAAGAGAGGTCCTGAACAAAGCTCAGAAGATGGTGAAAATGTTAGAGACCTAGATCTATGCAACTTGTGGTAAAGAAGACTGTGGATCAATTTCTCCAAAAGCAACTTTTCTTCTACTTTATTATAAGAACAAGTGTTGCTGGACCCCTTCTCAATCTCTAAAATTAAAACCAACAATGACAGCTGGTACTGTTGTTGAGAACATCTCAGACTAAGTGCTTTTCCTTTGGGGAGATAATTAAAACTTACCTGTAGGGGATTCCTCATCTGCTCTTCCCCACCTGGCAAGGAAGAACACACACTCGGGAGCAGGATGCAGGAAGAGAAGCCCTGGCTCTGTGCTTCTGTGCTTAGGCTACGGGAGATGGAATCATAAGTTGGTGATAGTGTCTTGGGATGAACCTGAAATCCACACCAGGCAGACTGTGGCCTTAATCAGAGTAGAATGGAAGACATGATGGGGTGACAATATACAAGAAGAAAATGAGTTTAAATTTGATGAGAGCAAATGAATTTGAATGAAAGGCAGGAAGCAGCTGCCAGAGAAGCTATAAGGTTTAGCTGGGGCAGCTTTATATAGGACGCCTGTGACCTTGTATATAGGCAGCCAGGAAGCCTTTGAAAGAGAAACTAACGCAGTAGCGTGGTCTCACCTTATTCTTTGCAACGTAGCTCCTAACATGCAAATCATAATGGAGACTATCACATCACCTCTTTTATTTCCTTCACAGCTCTTATCATGAAATATGCCATTTATATGTTTACTTGTTTATTATCTACCTTTCCCAGCTGAAAGGTAAGGCCGAGGACACCTTACCTGCATTTTTACTGCCACATCCTCAGCATCTAACACAGAGTTTGCCATTGTGGCAGTTCTATAAGTGCTCAGTAATGCAGAAGATGGGCATGCACACAAGTCACTGGGCTGGGGAACACATTCAGTGAGAGCTTTCTAAGAGCAAATCACTGGGATTTCACTTAAGGAGAAAAGATTAATACATGGGGATAAAAGGGGTTCCATAGAGATGACAGAGCTCAGCTTGCACTGTTTAAACCTTTCCTTTGTGGCAGTTATCGTGTGCAGTGTTTTAAAAGGCTTATTTTAATATAGCCTTACACCTGCCCTATGAGTCATACTCTATTACCATCACCATTGTCAAGTGGAGGACACTGACATTTGAAGTAGACAGGTCACTTGCACCAAAGCACACAGCCTATCTGCTGGTGGGTTTTGAGTTGGGACTCAAGGAATTGGAACACAGTATGCCCCTTGGGTCTTGAAGTGCCGACAGAGTTCCAACAAATGCAGATGGGAGAGGAAGGAAGAGCAGGAAAAAAGGCAGAAGGACAGAAAAATACAAGTTTCTATCTTTTAATTGCCGGAATAAATATATGTGTGATCACTGAGCAGGAGGAGAGAAGTAGGGGAGAGGATTCGTGAAAGACAGGAAAGCTTACACATATGAGATTTGGCTATGATGTAAATATTCACAGAAAATGTATACACATACCTGTTTCTAAGTATGCACACCTATACAAAAATATGGTCAGGCTGGCAGACAATGGCACCGAAGAGATGCAACATACTTTGTATAATTTATGTGGTTTATTTGAGGAACAAGTGCATTCCCCCCCCCCCAAGTTTTCATGAAATATTCTGAGATCCACTGAAGTTAAGGTGTGAAAGAAGTACAGATATAATTAAGTATATTATTCAACATAATACAAATATGGTTTGCATTCTGACTGGCTTTAAAAATTCCATCTGTCAAGACAGGCTATGATAGTATCCTAGCTTCTAAGCAATTTTCCTTGCTGGCATCAATAAGCTCTGGCAAACTAGCAAGGAACAAAATTTTAAAAATTCACCTCCAGGATACCAAATTGCATTGTTAGTCATTGTGCTGCAAAGCTTTGCCACAATTTTGGGGGTGGGCTATTTAGAGTAATCATATACAGCTTGTAATATTGACTGGAGTAATCTGGAAGATGGTATACAATGTATCAATTGTGGACCAATCTTAACAGTAAGACCAAAAATGTTAGGGGTGGGGGAAAATAAAGTAGATGAATTTGTCATTCTCCATTGGAGAATTTATTTGCATTAATTTGACTGATGTCAAGGTTGCTTAAATGAGATATTTTCTGCAGTTATGAAATAACCTAGATGTTTTAATGCAAAGGCTGATTTCTGGACAGTTTAAATGTTTCCTTCTTTCATGTCTCTGTGAAAAATGTGAATAATATGTCCTCCCTAGGAAGCATCAATAGAATGTATACAAATCATTTCAAATCTGTTTATAGATAAATTCAATAGAGTTTTTAATACTCATATGCCATAGTGGAACTACCTATAATAATTAATGGAACAATTTGGCAATAGCTAAACACATGACAGCATTCAATGTCATCCATCATTAAAATTTGATGCATTTGGTGCATTTTTAAAGAAACATATACTTAAAGTTGTATAGCATGTTAATTTTGAGGGTATTAATGAATACACTGAGTTTTAATGAGGAAACTGGCAGAATTTTTCTTAGTTCCATGCCAATGCAGGATTGAGAATTCAAGGAAAGCTTCATGACCATACTCCACATCCTCCAATTTTTCTATCTTCCTATTAAACACCCTTATTATTCTCTTCCCCTCTTCTCTGTCCAGCACTCTGATGTTGCCTCCATTCAGAGAGAAATGTTACCTGACAAATATAACACATTTAAAAAGAGTTATTGATGAGACCATATAATCCTAGGAATAGATGCATTGTTGGAAGAAACTCTCTGCTTCTGAACTCAGTCATCAATAAAGGAATTATCAATCAGGAGTGGAAAATTTGACATCAAGAACTGAATAGTGACGTTAGTATTTTTGATCAAAGACCTTCCTAGAGCTCCTCATATACACATACGAAGTATGTGTGTGCACAAGCATGTGTGTGTATATGTATGTGTATGTGTACATGTACACTCACATCCATGGACATTAAAGAGCTGTTCATTTATGTTGCAGTCACTGTTTGGCTCTGTTAGAGTTGCAAGGCATATTTACCATCACCCGATCTTCCTTTTCCTAAAGAATTGCATCAGATAACCAGTGGTTCTTTGCTATATTTTTCCCTCTTTCACATCCTAGTCTTTCCACCAACTCACCATTTCGTAATTATATTATCCCCGGTAGACATATATTTGTATAAAAACTGTGTATCTCCTTTTGGTGGAAAGCTTTATTCTTTCCATGCTAACTCTTAAACGGCCTTACAAAACTTCTGAATATAGACAAAGCTGTGTCCTAAAAACCACTACATTGTTCAAGTATAGCTTTTGGTCTGTTGTTTTGACAGCAATTTCATGTGTGATATGTTAGTGTTTGCTTTTGTTACTCAATTTAAACCCTTCAGCTTGTCATACTTCTACCATCATGTAATGAATTTCCCCACACTGCCATTTGAGAGTTTAGAAAGCTTGCATGAAAAGAAAAGCAATGTCAGATTATTTTCTTACTCATTTCTAATCCTTTAGCCCCCAGCTACATCCCCTTTAAGCCAGACAAAAACAGATTTTGTTTTACATATAAATGTTGATGATTTTCACTGTGAGTATTTTTGGTTCATTGAATTCAATTAACTAAATTCTTTAAAAACCAAGTATGTATTATGTGCCTTTTTGACAATTCTAGCTCTAGCAAGGGGAGGTAGGGTGGAAGTCAGATAGCTTAGTTTTTCCTTAAGCTATTATAAAAAATATGTCCAAACAACCAGTCGATTCAGTCAAGCATTCAATCATTTGGCTTTATCTGCACAAAGCCAGATAACTGGTGAGATTTTCTTTTCCCTTCCATATTGCAACCTTGTCTAGAAATAGCAATAGTAATAACCCTCCCTCCAGCCAACAAAACACGAATGTATTAAACCTTTTCCAAATGAATTTATTTCAGATAAAGTAAAATTCATTCATTCACGTATTATTCAATCAGTATCTCCTAAGTGCCTGCTCTGTGCCAGGCACGACTCTCAGGGAACACAACAAAGGTGACTACCCTTGAAGAGCTTATAAACAAATATAATAAATACGTAAAACATATATAGTATGTTAGGAGTTTATACATGTTACAGAAAAAAAAGAAAAAGTGGAACAGGATAAAGGTGACCCATAAATGTGGAGGGAGTTGGGTAAGGCGCAGTAGGAAATACAGTGTTTAGGACAGGTCTCCGGAAGAAGGCAAGATCTGAGCCATGCCCCAGGGAGGAGACGGAGCTCAATAAGCGCGTATCTGAGGGAATTGTACACCTGCCTCATGGCAGGTATAGGCCTGGTGTGTATACAGGTGGGGCAAGGTCGCCGGTGAGACTGGGATAGAATGAGACAGGAATAGAACAGAATTAGGAGGAAAAGCATGAGATGGTTGGGAGGGGATGCAGTACAGGCTACGAGAAGGACTTGGGCTTACCTCTGAGTAAGACGGAGTGTCCACACAAGTGTTTGAATAGAGAAACGCCATATTCTCGTTTACTTTTTAAAAGAATTACTCCGATGCTTGTACTGAGAATAGACTGTAGGGAGTAAAAGGTAAAAGCAGCCAGAGCAGATTGCAGAATAGATTGTAGGGGACCAACGGGAGACCAATTAGGAAGACGCTTTAGTATTCCACAAGAGAGATGCTTGCTGCTGCCTCAGACCAGGATGGCAGCATGGGAGATGGTGAGAACAAGTAGGTGGATTCTGAATATATTTTACAGGTAAAGCCACAGATTGGCTGAGGGACATGTGAGAAAACAAGGAAGTTAGGAGGAATTTAATTTTGGTCTGAGCAATGGAAAAGATGAAGTGCCATCATCTGAAATGGGGAATTGTGCAGGTGAAACACATCTCGGGGAGAAAATGAGGATATCATGTCAACTTGCTGAGTCTGAGGTGCCTATTAGAGTTCACGCTGTGTACGTCTAGCTAAATGGTTTCATCAACTACATTTGTTTTCATACACAGAAGCTCACTCTGCTAAGGTTTTGGAGTTGTGAATAGAGTTACAATGAATTAGTATCAAAGCTTACTAATTATTGCACAAACTTTAGTCTCAGATAATGAATACAACTGGCCTAATATCTAGTAATGGACACTTTTTCTCTGAGCCAGGATTACCATGGTATACAGTGAATTGTCACTCTAAGATGGCATCTGCCCAAGAACAAAACAACCCAATGTCACAAGATATGGAAGGTTTAGCAGATCTAGTTGCTTGAGTAATGGTTTCCAAATGCCTATGAGTACCTAACTTAAGTACCTTAATTCTAAAAGCAAATTAAACAATAGAGAAGAAGTCCATTAGCTAAGGGGAAAAAAAAGCTTATTGACTATTTCAGATTTTAAAAAACATAATGACATGTCTGAATGAATGTCAGAAAGTACAAAATGAGAAACAAATGTTTATTCATTCCAGAAATCTTTAATTTTTACACTTCAACCTTCTTTGATATAAATAAAATTCTATATAAATTTTAAGGGTTTCAAAAGCTCAGACTTGTGGGGGAGGGGGGGCAAGAGCATTATACGCAACCTTAACATTTGTACCCCCATAATATGCTGAAATAAATATTAAAAAAGGTGAAAAAAATGTTTAAGGTATACCCAGATCTTACTGAAATGAAAACCTTTTATTGCTATAACTGTGTTGGGGACAAGGGACACAGCAGTGAATCACATGAAACCAGAGGATTGAAAGTAAGGCTAGGAATGGAGAAGGGCTGTGATCAAGGGGCCCAAAGAGCCCTGAAAGATTTCAAGTATCTACGTGGACTCATGTATCTGAAGCCAAATGAGAGAAGGCACTAAGGCAGGAACTAATGGAGAAATTTTCCCAATAAGGTGGAAGTTAAAGTCAAACAAGAGGAACACAACAGCTACCATTTGTTAAATTCTTTTGAAATACTGTACTATGCTTGACACTTTATATAGGTAACTCATTAAAGACGTATCATTTATCTACCTCCATTGTAGAGGCAGAATTTGTTTGAGGGGATTAGCAATTTGCCCAATGTTTTAAAGTTTAGAAGTGCAATAGGTTTTGATACCAGGTATGACATCCAAGTTCTGGCTTTTTCTATTCCAACATGTGATCAAACTCAATAAGGGCGTGTTCTGTAATTGGAAACTAGAAATTTAGGAAATGCATTAGGCAAGGGTAGGCATGCGCGTTAAATGACAGGCATAGAGGGACATCAGAGCTCAGGCAGATAGCCCTATGTCACATGTCCAGGGACAACTGCAGTCAAGAATATAAGCTAATGGCCAAGAATCAGGGATTTATAGGAGTTAAATAAGCAGGGCAGCAATGATCAGGAGGAAGAATGCAAATTTCAAGAGACCTTGAGGTACTGTCAAAGCTCAGTGATGTTCCCTGTTGAGGCAGACACCTATCCTGGGATGACACACTTGGGCCTTTACATTGCACAATCTGAAGAACAACCGAAATATGCGTACTCTGCTTATTTCAGAAATAAAGCAAAGTAGGACATTAGTTTATTAAAACCATTTTTAAACCCTGTGTATGTAAAAATTATGCACTACAATTAAAAACTTATGTATAATAAAGGGAAGTATTGTCAATTCTAAAGCAACTGCCTTTGAGATAGTTAATACCGTTTTGTCTTTCAGCAGCATATACATTAAAATGAAATAGAAAATAGTCTTCATAAAATTTGATGCTTTAAAAAGACCTGTGCTTGTAAATTCTGTTAGGATTTTATAAGGCTATTTGGATTTCATTGTTGATACAGGGAGTGGGGGTCAGCTATAAAGTAATAAATGGGTATGAGTTTAGGTTGGGAAGCTTGGACAATGCAACAAAATTCATTAAGAAGGACTTTTATTTGTTTTTTAAACTACTTCATTTCCAGGATAACTCAGATAACTTAAGGAGTAGAAATAAATATTTTCTAGTACTTTCTCTCCTTCCAGTGAGCAGGTCTCTCTCAGATTAGAGGTTTTTCTGTAAAATGATTACATGGTCCCCAAAGGCTATAAATATTCTCTCTTCTATGCTTAATTTAAACAGACATATTCAATGTTGCTCAGCAGTAACAGGGGCACAGAGAGGAGGGGGTGAAGTACATCCTGATGCCTAATGAGGGGAAGTCCTGAGAGTAGGCGGGATTAGCTCTCTTGTCCTCCTTCTCCTGATGTGTGGTGGCAGCTTCCATCAAGAGGAAAGAGAAAGCTCTGAACATGGCCAGAAGAAGCCAGAGTAGGAAAAGAGCAGAGTGGATGCTGGTTGGTGACTCTAAACAATAAGTCCTGCTGTGACCACATTCGAGGCATCCTTGTGGGAGCTTCTGAAAATAACTGAAGGACAAAGGAGAGGAGAGTTGAGATCTGGTTATTCCATGGTGAAGGAGTCCTTAGACATGTGGGATAAAGATCATATGGATGCATGGATGTGTATGTTCCTATACACGGAGAGAACACCTTTTTTTTTTTTTTTTCTCACAGACTCTTTATTTTCAAATTCCCATTTAACAGGAGATAAGACCTGGCTAAAATTGTTAATAGAGAAAGCATGCAAGAATCAGAATAATTGAAAGAAAATACTTTGATTTCAAATTACAGTTTGGTAATTGATACTATTCTTTTTGGGTTTTTTTTTTTCCCCAGACTTTACTTTTAGCTTTCTTTAGAGATTGTTGGTTTGACCCATCAAATGTAACAGGCTATTTTTCAAGGAGATACGGAGAGGAAGGGATTTTAACAGTTACACAGAATGGGGGTATTGAATAGGTAGGTAGAGAGTGAATAGGTTTCAGTTTAAATGTAGTAGAGCAATATTGTTCACCAGAAAAAATTGTTCCATGAAAACTTAAAAATTCCCCTGGATGGTTCAGAGAGCTCTGTCTTGCTGATCTATATTTAGTTACTATAGAAAGTGAATCCCTTCATCCCTTCAATTAACTGAGCAGTGCATGCCATGTCTTTCCACTGAGAAAAAATCTTCATCCCAATTCTGGGTTTGGGGATTTTTTTTTTTTTTTAAGATTTCAAATAGTTAATGAATGTAATCATTTATACAATTTTTAAAAATAAGATCTTTCTTGTAGTATCCCATACAAAACTAGCAGAGAATATGTTCTGAGACAGCATTTTTTAGGAACTAATGCTTATTTGCTATATTAAACAAATACCACTGTAGACACAAATATTTTTTGCTACTTAAGAGAATTTTTTAAAAAGTATAATTCTCCAGCATTGAGAGTTTAAGCAGTGTTTGCATTATAGACTAGTTCAAGTGGAGTAACATCTAAGAGAAAATGCCACAGAGTGAATGTTAATATATTTATACATAGCGGCTAATACATTTTTCATTTAACTATAGAGTGGAAGCTAATACATTTGCGTAGTGAAACTAATACATTTTTCATTACTTAAATGCATAGTAGATGGTTCCAGAGTTACTAATGAATTTACATGAGATCCTCCAAAGAACTCGGAAACAATTTAAAGCATTTCCCAACCACTATGTTTGTCTGCTCATGAAAAATAATGATTGTGAGGGATAGGATATCATTTGTAGAGAGTAGGCAAGCATTTCTATATCTACAATATCAACAATGTCAAAAGGTAATGGGACTTAAAGTAGAAATTTCACCTTTTCACTGTATTACTTGACTCTGAGTATCCCATTTCTTCCTTTCATTTCCTCACAAGTGGCAAGCAAATGCTTTTTTCCCCCTTTCTCCTTCCTAACGGGAGGCAGATTTTGAGGTCAAGGGCAAAGACCGAGTGACTTTCTGAATTAACCTCATGCCAGCAAGGTTATGAACACAGCGCTTCTGCTTTCTTGAAGATTTTACAGGCTGTAGACTACTGTGATTGCTGAGAGGAGACTTTTGATCTAGCTGTTTTTATGATTACATTATCATCGCTAATAAAATAGATATAAAAGACGTCTTTAGAAAAATCCTCACTTAATTAATAGAAATACTGTTATTTTCACAATGGACTTAAGCCTGAAATCAAGCTCAGCTTTCCATATAAACATGAGAAATCAACACGTTTATGGGCCCAAAGTCCGCCAAGCTGAAATCTTCATGACTTAACATCGGACAGTGTGTTGGCATCTCTGTGGATTAAAGATGTACAAGAGGAGAATTTGGAGACTCAGCACTGAATGTATCTAGTGAAGCGTGATAGTTTTAGGAGTTTATCCATTTGACAAACTTTTTTGATGAATCCAACGTCTAGCCAGAAGGCAAGGACGCTGATCGCTCCACACTCTGCACGCTGGGGCAGGGGCACCATTTACACTGTGGTATATGAACAGCATTCCCAGATCTGAGCACGGGGCAGGCCTCGGCGGGCTGCAGCCAAGGTTTATACGAGACTGGGTTCCTTTGTACAACTGGCTGTCGATTTCACTACTTTAAATAATCCTTTGGATCACGGAAACAACAAATGTAGAAAAGAATAATTAAAAACACTTAAAATAAAAGCCAGATACTGTATAGTCTTAAATATATGTATCATTTGTAACTTTTTTGTCAACATCAACAGGTACTGGTTGACCACTTAAGACTGTGCACAGCGTGGTGGTTAAGAGAGTTTGTGGTCTTTAAATCCTGGTTTTGGCATTCATGGGCAGGGCGACCTTGGGCAATTTACTCAGCTTTTCTGCCTCTCAGCTCCATTACCCCTAAAACAAAGAGAGTGATGATATATACCTTGTGCAGTCTCATGAGAATTATTAAGTGCAGAGTTCATATAACGTGGCTGGCACGTAGTAAGTACTAAAGAAATGCGAGCTCTTGATCTCCACTTGTTAGAATGTTTTGGAATCATTGGTGAAGTTAAGTTAAATAACACCCAGAGAGGTCATGGGTAATCTTGTTCAGAATTCTTTGAACGCCGCACTATGGTCCACAGTGAGCATGAGGAGAGAGGCATAAATCTGAAGCCCTTTGAGTAAGTCTTGATCTCTTCATGCCTCTCAATGCTCTGCTTAGCGTGATTCTAGTGTATGAAGGAGCATATTTTACATACAACATAGTCCCTGAGGCTAAGAAAAATATTTTATCTAATGCTCAACTGAAAAACAGCCATTTTTTCCAGTGTTACGGGGAAATTCAGAAGTGTTGGATTCACTGAAACGTAACAGATCAGTCTCCAATATGGCCCTTGCCTAAAAGGTTCTGAAAAGTAATTTTGTCTCTGCACTGTTTTTAGAAATGAAACTCTAAATAAGATATGACTGCACTGGGGGGAAATGTCCTTGATGAGCACAAGGGGAATTAAACAATTAATAAAATATAGCCCCTGCCTTTTATAAGATGATAGATCAGAAAAGAAGGTATATATAATGCAGCTGCTGAAGAATGAAATGATTTTTAATATAGAACAAACTTTGAATTCTTACACACTTGATTTGAATTTTACTTTACCTAAGGCATCTTAGTTAATTTGACTTCTATTTCTTCAGATAAAAAAAATTTTCAAAATTAAATTATTTATATATGAAGCCCTTGGTATAGTGCCTGGTATATTGTCAAAACTGTGATCATTAAGACATGATCAAACCTGTATAAAACCAGATGGCAGAGATGACTGAACCCTCCTTAGGCTCTTAATGGTGCTGGGAATGACCAATGGATCTTGTATAGTACATGGTAACTCCTAAGAGGTATTTTGTTTTCACTGGGTTATGTGTTGTTTTTAATGTCAGATTTGTTTTCTTCTTATAGTGCACATGAACATCTAGCTAATCTCTGGGGGTTACTAAAACATTTGTGAGGTTCACTAACAAAAGCATTCTGCTAACTGCATATTGCTATTACATAATAAATGAAGCCTATCAAACCTAAGTATTCATCACAATAACCCATCATACTCTATGGATTTTAACCTTAGAGTAACTGCTTGCGCTTTTCCCCCTCAAGCTAATTTCCTGACCTAGTAACCTTGGCTTCCTAGCAGTCAGAAATAACAAATGTGGAAATAAAGCACCAAGAACTGTATCAAGACCATTACACTTAGAAAATGTTGTCAAGACTTAATTTTGGAAGAAGTAATGAGAAACTTGGCCTTATAATATTGCTACTCCCATATCCACCAATATGAGTGAGATCTCATGGGAATGCAAACAAAACATTTTGTTATTCAGTCAACCAGTAATAAATAAGTGAAGGGTTGATAAGATGGATGTGAAATATGCTAAATTTGAGTGAACTTGAAAATTTGCCTGATCAAGTACAGAGAATGGTTGTCTTTATTCAGGTAAATTTTTACTAAATTTAATAAGACTCCTGTATTATGAACACTTATATAATTTTAAATTTTACACATTTTTTAAAAAGAGAAGCCTCTCAATAAATCCTAATGTTCCTAAGAGTACATTAAACATAAAGTATGTATATATATATACATATATATATACACGTACTCCTAGGTCAAGATATCATACTAATTTCTCTCCAATTTTACTATAATTTAAGAGAAAAATATTTAATAATATTAAGTTTAATTTCTCAGCATTATTTATGACTTATATACTAAAAAGAGATAGTATTTTGGGACTTTCAAGCAAATAGATTAATACACATCAGGGGTAAGCAAACTTTTTCCTTAAAGTAAATATGTTTTTATAGATAGTAAATATTTTAGTAATATGGGTATGTAGGTTGTAAATATTTTAGGCTTATATTGTCTTTTTTGCTCTTTGGCAACTTCTCAATTTTGTCATTGTAGTGTGATAAAAAAGTCATAGATAATGCATAAGCCAGTTAATAGGGTTGTGTCCCAATAAAACTTAATTTCCAAAAACAGATGGAGGGCCAAATTTGGCTCAAGGTCCTAATTTTTGGCCCCAGGTAAAGAGAAAAAATAACTTAGCAGAAGATGAACGTTATCTCAAAAAGAAACACAGAGAAAATCATCAAATTGAGCTTCTGGGACAGGTTGTGGGAGGAATGTCCATGGATTAATACTAGTTTGTGGCATCACTGGTCACAGAGTATCATAACCTCTCTAATAATCCACAAGTTTCCCTTTTAGTAAAACCAAAATAACACAGCATCAGCTCAAGCAGCCATCGCATATGAGTCAACCAATTTGGGGTATGGCAAAAGCTAGAGGCATGTTTCAGAAATCTTAGAGGCCTAAAGAGGAACCATGGACTGTGTCAAACCAAGGGGGCTGGTGCTATACCCTGGGCTTTCTATTTTCGTATTAAATTTACAAAGCCACATCACCAGCCTCCAAGTGGGTGCACCCCCAGCAAGGACCAGAAGTCAGTCTGTGAACCTGGGATGTGGAGGACCAGAGTTAAAATTCTTCAACAGAAAATAGAGAATCTAATTCAGAAACCAAGAGGTGATCATCAGATCATGGGAAAACGGGGTATTTGAAAATGTTTATTTTAAAATTAGATTCTGTATTGGTCTGCTTGGGCTGCCATAACAGAATACCACAGACGGAGTGGCTTAAACCACATCGATTTATTTTCCCACAGTTCTGGAGGCTGGAAGTCCAAGACTGAGGTGCCAGCAGGGTTGGTTTCTGGCGAGGGCTCTCTTCCTGGCTTGCAGGTGGCCACTGTCTCTCTGTGTCCTCACAAAGCCCTTTCTCTGTGCGTGCATCCTTGGCGTCTCTTCCTCTTATAAGGACACCAGTCCTATGGGATTGGGGCCAAACCCTTATGACCTCATTTAACCTTAATTACCTCTTCAAGGCCATCTTGAAATACAGTCACATGAAGTCTTCAATTCCGAGGGGATGCAATTCAGGCCATTACACTTGCCCACTTCAGATACATTTTCTTAAGATAAAATTTCACCATAGGCAATGACAATTGACCGAATTAAATTATTCTGAAGGTCCATAGTTAATAGCAGTCGGATTCTTACTCTGACAGGCATGCTAATCTATTTGCCACACAACTGGGGAAGCTTTTCTCAGAAAGATTATCTTGTGTGTTTAAAAAAAAAAAAAAAAACTTTTTGGTTATCATGACCAAATTATCATGACCCAGAAAAAAATATTTCCTGGTTTAAAAAGTTTTGGGGGGGTTATGTCCAGTTCTGCATTATTGCAAGAGTAGGTTTCTTTCAGTAAGGCAGAATCACTACTGCCTACGAATCAGACATAGAACTACAGGTTGAAGGGTGTTCAAGTCATTTTTGGAGATTCAGAACTGATTTCTTTCCAATTTGGGAGAATAGAGAGCTTTGTTCTCATTTCACTGACACTGATAAAGGCAACTAGGGAAAAAAAAAAAATCCCACTTCATCACTGCCTACTGATGGCAATCAGAGAAATTTGGAAATCTTCTCTCAATAGTCACTTAGATTGGCACAAAACTACATCAGATATCCATTGCATTCTATCGAGAGTGGGAAATACTCTCATACATCAAAGCTGTTAAAGACATTTTTTCTTGCCCAAGATCAGGGCACTGTGGAGAAGCAAAGTTGGTCCCTGGAGCCATTTCTCTTAAGGTGCCCTATTCCGACTCTCAGATGTGCTGCTGCAACCTTTCGTCCCCACTGCTCAGTGTTCCTGACCACGCCACCTACCTGGCTGCCTCACAATCTCTTTCCTGTAGTCCAAATCCCTTTCATCTAAGCTGTCACTTTGGAAGGCAGCTGATAAAATAATTTATGTTATAAAAGGAGTACTAATCAAAACTATATTAATATGTTGAGCCTCCTCAAGGCATTTGTGTTTTAGAAGGGAGTGCCGGAGGAAGAAATGTCTTAACCAATGGAAAGGGAATCAACTGATGGAGTGTGAGGTACTCACTAGGCCAAAAGAAGAAATACTTATAGCTGAAGAAGCCATTTCAGCCGCCTCTCAAATTATACTAGGAAGCACAGCCCTCATCAATTTTTACAGAAAAATGTCACCTCCTGGATAATTTAACAATGGCAGAAGACGTGATAGCTATAACTTTTGTGATCCTAGGAAGAGATACTTACTTAATGACCGAACAAAAACTAAATCGGTATCTTCAATTAAAGTTTGCAAATTGTTAATTAATCTGCCAATAATCCTAAAATTCATAATAAATTTGTTTTCATTAGTAAACTTCTATGCATTTGTGAGAGTGAAAAAAAAAAAAAACATGACCACTAATGATAACATCATTCATACAAATGACAGAATGCTGTTGGTAAACAAAGTCTACCACTGCCTTAGAGTTAGTAGATTAAAGGAAAAAAATTAAACATATCTAAGAAAAATGGCAGCTTAATGAAATCATAAGCTACAAAATAAACATAACTTGCAAGAAAGAATAGGATCCAAGTCAGAGCTGAGTACCTTTCAACTTAACGCAAAACCCATTTTAAAACTACTGACCACCCGTAAGTACTGTGAAAAGAGGTGCACACCATACAAAGATGCAACATACACAGTCCTTGCCCTCAAAGTAGGGTGTCCAACTTGTCCCAGCTGTGTGGGGCTTAGTTTTAGCATAAAAGTCCTGCATTCCAGGAAAACTTCCAACCTCAGCCAAACCAGGATATCCTACGCCTCAAAAGTGTGTTCAGACTAGTGAGAAGATGAGGCACAAAACAAATTATATAAGTATATGAGCAAAATGGATCATGGGAACCAAGTGTAGTCTGAGTATGGACATATCAAATACGAAGATTATAAAATGAAATACAGATATACTTCTACGTATCACCCTTCAATTGCGTCCCTGTGACACGCTAAATATGAGAAAGGCTGTCCAGATATAGAGGCCCAGACACAATGCTTCCTTCTTGTAACAATTTTTGTATCTTTAGCATCTAGTGCATTTGAGTCAAAAAACAGTGACCTAGACTCTTTAAGTTAAAGTGAGGTGAATGCCACAGCAACATTAAACTTTTATTAGCTTAAGATTCTATCTAAATGATCTGGGTAATCACAGGTAATTTTCTGGTTTTTACCCACCGTGTAGCCAAAGATTTAAAATGTAAAAATAACCGTTTTCAAACCAAAGGAACCCTTTCCTCTTTTCTTAGGTCATAATTTTCCCTCTTAAATGACATAAAGTGGTTTTTATTTGATCCATTTCACTGCCATGAAAAATAGACTATGGAATTTTTTACATAAGACACAAAGCACAGTTATAAGGAAAAAGCTCAACAAGCCCAATTATATTAAAATTAAGAATTTCTGCTCTTCAAAAGACTCCAAATGAGAATGAAAAGACCAATAAGAAATGGGGAAAATATATAGGGCTGACAAAAGATAGTGTCAAGAATACATAGTATTTCTCTAACTTAAGAAGAACACAAACAATCCTGAAGAAAAATGTCAAAAGACTTGAATAGGCAATTTACAGAGGAGAATTCCCACTACTGCATATCTACCGAAAGGAAAATAAGTCTTACTATCAAAAAAACACCTGCACTCAAATGTTTAATGCAGCACAATTCACAATTGCAAACATGTGGAATCAACCCAAGTGCCCATCAATTCATGAGTGGATTAATAAAATGTGGTATATGTATACCATGGAGTACTACTCAGCCATAAAAAGGATGCATTAGTGCCTTTTGCAACAATTTGGATGGAACTGAAGACCATTCTCCTAAGTGAAGTATTTCAAGATTGGAAAAACGAATACCACATGTACTCATTATTAAACTGGCACTAACCAATGAGCCCACATATGCACAGAGGGAAGTAAAACTCAGTGGAAATCAGGTGGAGGAGGGAGAGGAAGGTGGGGAGAGGCAAAACCCCACCTAATGGGCATAATGAACACTATTTACGTGATAGGCACACCTATGGCCATGACTCAAGCATTAGAAAAGCGATCCATGTAACCAAAAACATTTGTGTACCCTTAATATTTTGAATAAAGATGAAAATAAAGATTGCAAATTAAAATCATATTGAGATACCATTTCATACTCAACAAATCATCAAACAGGCAATATCAAGCCTGACAATATCAAGTGTTGTCAAGAAAGTGAAGGAACTGAAACAAGGAGACACTGTTAGAAATGCAAATTAGAACCTTTTGGAAAAAAAAAAATTAGTATTATCGGGTGAAGCTTAGGATGCCAATACTTCATGACTCAATAATGCCACTTCTTAGAATCAGGTACAGCAGGAGGCATACTTGACGATATTCATAGCAGCACTTATTGCCAGTAGCAAAAAGAAAAAAAGAGTCTGCCAGTAGTAAATGGATAACAAATTGTGGCATATTGGTATACTCATTCAACGAATGATGATAAAAAAAGTGAAAATAAAATAAACTGATTAGAGCTAGTTGTAGCAGCATGGATGAATCTCAGAAACTTAAACTGAGTTAGAAAAGCAAGCCACAAGCTTCGCTATAACTCCGATCATACAAAGTTCATATTTGGACATATGTGTGGTAAAACTATGAGATCAAGGCATGGAAGGAATAATAAACACAAAATTTAGGGTAGTGGTGACATTTGAGGAGAGGGAAGAAATTGGCATCACAGAGGAGCATTCTGGAAATTCCATAGCTAATGGTAATGATATTTTGCTTAAACTGTCATAGTATCTATTATATTGTTATTTTTATGCATACTTTATAAATATTCTTGTATATGGATCCAATATTTAATGAAAACAATTTTAGAATAGAATATATAAGCCATCCGATGAGGTAGGTACCAGGATGCTCAGTATCACAGAAGTCTGCTGTTGTGGCATTCTGGGGGTGTGGGTATGGGTTTTAGGGACCTACTATATTTTTGGAGAATGAAGATGGTGGTGGGTTACAATTCTTATTAAGCACATAATTATAGTATGTACTCAAAACAATATGGCAAGTGGGTATTAAGCATTACCATGTATTTATAATGCTTTAAGTGCTCTACTATTTCATTTAGCCCTTACCAGAACCCTATAGGTAGGTATTGGTATTTTTTCCATTTTTATAAATGAATAAACTGAGGCTTAGGGGTGTAAAATAATATACCCAGTTATCACACATCTAATTAAGTAGTGCAGCTAAAAAGTTGAGAACCAGAAATTCCAATTAAGAGACAGAACTCTTCATCTCAATGCAAACTCCACCTGTAGGATAAAAGTAAAGGGAAAAGGGAGCTGGATTAGCACTGATTAGTCTGAAAATCATGCCATGGTCCCATGTTGGCATCCAGGTTGCAAGGTTTGACAAGTGGAAGGTAAGGCATTATTCCCCAAATTAATTTTTATTCATGGTAGATACTGACTTGTGGCAACATGTATTGTACTGAATATATCAAAATGGAAATTTTTCTCCCTCAAGCCATTTTTAAAAATTATATCCTTAAAAAACTAGATTTTACCTAACATTAAAAACATCAACTGTAAGAGTTCATAGCTTTTTTTGTTCCTTGGACTCTTTTTGCTGCTCTGGTGAAACCCACAGATGCTTTTTCAACGTAATAATTTTTAGTACATAAAATAACATACACAGAATTACAAATGAAACCTTTTATGCTGAAGTAAAAGTATAAAAAAATATTTGTAAACTTTGTAATAAAATACTACATGTGTTTCTAGTGGTAAGTGTAGTAACTATTGAAATTTCAAATTAGTAACTGTCATAAATAAAATTTTGAGATTTTTTTTAATAACTGTAATATATGAATAATTGGCGACTTTTACTAGTGGTAAAGCCACCATAACTATCCTAATTATGTGATTATTTTCTTCATAATTGAAGGAACTATTAAATTTCAGTTAATGAGTAATGAACATAGAGTTTTTTGTTTTCTTTTTCTATCGGTGAATGCTGGTTAAGAAACTCTGATGTACTGTGTCTTATTTTGCTTCTCCTGGCTCACCTCCCTGTCACTGATCTGGTTTTCCCAGTCAGGGGACCCTGCTGGCTTCTCTTTACTGTTTCATTCAGGCTGATACAGATACTATTGTTTCTCACTCTGTATTCCCAAGTCCTGCGATGTATCCAAGCTACCATGTTACTGCAGCAGTTTCTATGCTTGCTCTTTCACCAGGGAACCGTTTTATGATTTATCATTCACGCCACACAGCCCTCTCTCCTAATATATAAGTTTGACAAAAGGCAGAGCACTTTGGGAACTAGCATTCATCATGCTTGTTTGCACAAACCTGATTTATGTTTACCTATCCTCTGACCTCCCCCGCCCCCCTTCTGTCTAGATTCCACCAGGAAACTCCACAGTAACAGCTAAATACCATCCCAGAGCCTTGGTAAAACTGCTGTGTGTTCAGAGAAGGATTAATAGCATACCACCAGAATATCTGTGCAGTGATCCATAAAACTCAGAAATGATTGCTGAGCTTCAGGACGAAAAGTTAAAATGACAAAAATATATGGACCATGAATGGGCAAAACAAGGGGGTAGAAAATCAGGAAAGAAAACATGAGAATGAAAAATGGAAACAAAAAAGAATTAGTCTCAATAAAAGACCCTTCAAGAAGCTAATGTTTAGTGCTTGCAGGCCCACCAGAATATCACCCTTGAATAAAGTGAAGATGAAGAGATTTCGTCATATTTGCATGAGCAGAGAAGTAGTTTTCTACAATGCTTTGCACCATTTATCAAGGTATGAGCAAATATGCCCTCCAAAACACAGCATGGATCTCTAATTTCATCCATTCCTTTGCAGGTAACTCCTTGATAGCTATAGGAAAACTACTTTACTATGTGTATATACAGAATTAATTTTGGGTTAAGAAGAAAAGTAGCTATATGCCTCCATCATTCATCTGACCTACTTTTCACAAAAGGAAATCTATTTCTTCAAGCACTGGCTTTTGTGTCAGTGTGTACTGGTTTCAAATCCCAGCTTTTCTACACAAGCTGTGTGATGTTATGTGAGATAGCAACCTTTCAGAGCTTCTGTTACTTCATCTATGAATAACTATATTAATGCACATCCTTATATGGTTGCTTTAGACTAGGCTAACATAATGTATATTGAAGAACTTTTCAAAGGGTCTGGCACACATTAACCATTCAATAAACAGTACTACTTATTATTTCTCCATAATTATCCAAACATTTCAGATTTTTTTTTTTTTTTGAGGCAGAGTCTCACTTTGTTGTCCAGGCTAGAGTGCTGTGGTGTCAGCCTAGCTCACAGCAACCTCAAACTCCTGGGCTTAAGAGATCCTCCTGCCTCAGCCTCCCGAGTAGCTGGGACTACAGCATGTGCCACCATGCGCGGCTAAATTTTTTTTCTATGTATTTTTAGTTGGCCAATTAATTTCTTTCTATTTTTAGTAGAGATGGGGTCTCACTCTTGCTCAGGCTGGTTTCAAACTCCTGACCTTGAGCGATCCACCTGCCTCGGCCTCCCAGAGTGCTAGGATTACAGGCGTAAGCCACCGCACCTGGCCAACATTCCAGATTTTTAAGACATCTCCCCTGCTTCAAAACTTGTCTTACTTCTATACCACTTCCATACTCTCAGAATCATTCTTGCAGTTATAAAACTAACAAATAGTCCTCCTAATATATCAATAATAAATTATACTAACTTCATTTCTTAAAGTTTCTCATACAATACCCATAATAGATCATTCAACATCTGTATAAAGACTGTTAGGTATATGGATTATTACTCAGCCATAAAAAAATTGGTGAACTTTCTATTGTATTATTCTGGATGGAGCTGGAGCACATTCTTCTAAGTGAAGTATCACAAGAATGGAAAAACAAACACCACATGTACTTACCATTAAATTGGTACTAATTTATTAATGCTTATGTGCACATATGGAAAGTAACATTCATAGGGTGTCGGGCAGTGGGAGGGGGAAGGAGGGGATGGGTAAACTCACACCTAACAGTGCAGTGCATGCTGTCTGAGGGATGGGCATGCTTGTAGCTCTGACTCAGGCAGTGCAAAGGCAATTTATGTGACCAAAGTGTTTGCACCTCTGTAATACTCTGAAATTAAAAATAAATACATAAATAAAATTTAAAAATATATTAATTAATTAATTAATTAAAAAAGACTCAAGTATGGGGAACTATTCTCAACAATTATTTATTGAGCAACTACTTTATTGATTCTCAGCTCCATAGCTTTTCTGATATTTAGTAACATCACATCTACTGCAGTCAAGTGTCTAATAATGCTACTTGGACAGAGTGAAGTCTTTATCTTCTTGTCTAATGGGGACTATGTCTTCAGCTGCAAGTTACTCTTTCCACCAAAAGGTAATACATATTTTGTATAATACATATTTTATCTTCTCTTACTGTCATGGTGAGTATAGAACACACAATAAAAAGCAGAATCCTTTAACAGCAAAGCAAAAGACATACAGGCAGAGCAAGGATAGAATGAGAGAAAGGGAATGGTTTCTAACAATTAAAGTGTAGATGAAACTGAAATTGTCTCAGCAATCTATCTGGCACGTGAATTTCCTGAATTCAAACACATAGCAAGGCTGCAATTCTGCAGAGCAAACCAAGAGTCTGGACATCAAAAACCAATATGACAGCACATGATGCTCTGCCGCAAGTACTACGCGGGACACATAAAGGACGTCAGCGAGGACATCAATCTTCTGAGAAGTTAAATCTGAATTGAATCAGAATGGGTATCGTTCTCTTGGCCATATATACTTTAGGCTTTCACAAATGATTCCATGAAAGGGACAACCCATTTTCACAACCCATTGAAAGTGTGTTGCCTATAACTGTACAAGTTAAATGCATATATATATACACACACACATATATATATATATAGTATTTGGTTCTCACTCCCATGAGGGTTCATTAAGTCATTATCCACTTCTGATTTTGGTGTTTTTATAAAATACAAGTAAAGACCGCTCTAGGTGTTGTCATAGACAATTACTGTGATGGGGCAGAACAACACATCTGACAATTAGGATCAAAATTCTGATCAGGAGGGTAGGCAGAACAGAAGGTTCCCTTCCTGAATGTGTTCAGGCAGATTTGGTCTAGTTCCCTTGCTGCATGTTATTCTTTTATACACCTTAGTGATGAGGAGGTGAGGAGGAAGTGGAGGAGAACAGGGATTGCTAATATGAACTGAGAACTTTCTATATGTCCAACAACATGCCAAGATTTTTGCAGGAGTTTTCTCATTTAATCTTCCAAACAACCTTATAAGGCAGGTATTATTTTTATTATTTCAAAGGATGAAATTAAGATTTGGTGAGGTACAGTAACCTATCCAAACTCAAATACGTAATTTCTAGTACCGAATTTCAAGTCTTTCTATTTCATCTTTAGGTTTGTGTGTCTTGAAACATGGTCTCACTTTGTTCAACATCCAGGAAAGGGTTCAAAAGTAAAAATCATGGCTAACCAAACTTCACTTTTAACAGAGCATCCTGGAGTTAGAATGCCTTATTTCAAAGGAGGAATATTGATATGGGAGGCAGGGGCTATTATAGAGTCCAGCGATGTGCACATTTCTGTGTAAATGAGGTTTTCAGACTTTCTAAAATCCTATTTATTCCATGCACAAGGACATTATTGTGTAAACAAAGTTCTTCACTTAAATCCAAGCAATTATAAAGGATTAAATTCAACCTGTAGCAATGTTTATTTTATACAGCTAAATCTTTTATGAGTAGAATAAAGATATGAAGTTGATATTTTAGCCTACCCATTTTCGTATAACTTAGATTTCTCTGGGCCCTTAATAAATGAATGCCTCTCTTAAATTCAAAACCACTTTCTGCATCACCAAAGTAGCTCAGCTGAAGTCATGTTAAGTGACAAATAAAATATGATTTCATATGTCTATGACATTGCCCTGTTTTCAATTATTTAACCTTAATATAATCAAATGAATCACTGGCTTACTTCCAATTTGTATAGCTTCCCAGGGACTGGGACAGATTATGTGTCACTATTGGGGTACACATTTGGAGAGACAGTCATTTATGCTAGGAAAAACAAAAGAGCACCAGGTACAGAAACAAAGCATGGTCTCTGTCTTGGAAACAACATATTCCAGTGTTGAAAGGGTTAAAGCCATGAGCTCTGAGTATCGCTGAGGAAAGTGAAGGCTCTATACCCACACTGCAATGTTTTGTGGGCAGAGAAGATGTAGGCAGTTGCACCTCTGGTAGTCTATGTTGTGTTATTAGTGAGTCTGATCAATACAAAAAACATTTCAAGGAAACATGGTTTGTTCCTTCATGTTCTTCATCAGGCAAATAAAAAGCCTTCTCCCTAAGGATATAAAAAAGAGTCCTGAAATGTGCTGTGCAATCTCCTAGAATGAAATTCTACAAGACTTTCCCCTTCTCCCATTACTTAACTAAATAGTTTTTCTGACGTCCATCATTTTACAACTGTGATCCAACAGCCACCTTTTGTCTCTGACAAACAATTTTGAAAGACTTCAAGAGATAAAGGAAACACAAAATAAAGGCATATACAGATGCTGCAAATGTTTTCCCCATAGATGAATAATGTTCTGAATCTATTCTTCAAGCTATTCATTGGAAAATATTTACTCCCAAAGTGATTTCTATATTGCTTCTGTGCCTTTGAATAAGTGCATATTGCTTCTAGAAGGAGCACTCCACCGGTGTTTTACTCATAGTACAGCTGATAGCAAGAGCCCAAGAACAGAATTTCACTTATTACATTTGATCCTGATGACAACTCTTTTGGGAAACACAACATTTTCTATTCTTTTATACTTTACTTCTGCACTTATTTAATATGTGCTTCTGAGATGACCGGGAGTAGCCTAAATGGTGCTGAAGATACAAAGGTAAAAAAAAGGCATGATCCCTGCTTATGGCTTATGGAGAGATATTCAAGTAAACAGAAACTCTCAGGCAATGTAAGTGCTACCATCTTGTTATTACGAAGGCACAAAAGAGAGGTATCAGGTTAGTCAATGAGCATAATCCCTACTTTACAGATAACTTGTTCAATTAGCCAAAATAATTCCTCAAGTTCCTGTAATTATCTGTTGAAAATTTATCACTTCTCACCTAAGTCTCCAGATTCCAAATTTATCATTCTTTGCAGGCTGCAAATGCGTCTGAAAATACCTGACATTTTAAAAAGATGTATTTCAGAGCAAATTCGGATTGTTTTGTTAGATCGGGACACTGCATGAAACTTTGCAGGTCTCACTGATGATAGACAATTGAAGCCATACGATATGAAAACTGTTGATAATCAAAATTTCCCGTAGCAGATAGTAATGGAATAAGAGCCAGGACTCCAGAGACTGACTGCATCCTTTATCTCAGCTCTGTTGCTTATTATTTGCACCTTGAGCAAATGGTTTAATGTCTCAGTGCCTCGGTTTCCCAGTTTGTGGAATGGGGCCAATATAAATGCCTATTCTACAAGGTTGTTGTAAAAATTAAATGAATATGTTCTAAACACTATCCACACACATATATGCTCATTTAATTTTTATAACCTTATAGAATAGTTATTTATATTGGATAACCTATATATAGCCCGTAAATGTGTACATATGTATATACACATACATACACATATCCTATATATATATCCCATACATATGTGTGTATATATATGTTCTTAGAACCATAAGCACACTGTTTTAAACACTGTTCTAAGTGTGTGGATAGTGTTTAGAACAGTTCCTAGCACACAGAAAGTGATGTCTGCTATTTTGCTTAATATTTGCTACTTCCATTCAACAAACCACTATTCGTCTCTTGAAAATCTCAAATAGTTTCTTATAATGTGTTCAATGTGACAAATATTTTTGATAAGCATGCTTATCTAAATCTCAAATATGTTTGCCCATTTCCTCCTCAACTTTTTGAAAATGACGTCATCCTGCACAGATATCATAACTGACTGAGAAGAAATGGGAACACTGTCATTATAAAAGAATCTTATTTCTTAAATTAGCCATGAGAGAACTATCCCTAAAAAGAAATAAGGGCAGACGAAGAACTAGAGTTCTTAATTTTTGCCAAATAATGTACGTAATTACAGAGGAATTTGTGGCATTTAAATGTTATTTAAGGAATAGATTACTCCTAATCCTTGATTCATCCTGTCTACAATCCTGTTTTTGATGGTAGCTTTAGCAGATGCATGGAAACATGTAAGTGCTGGAAGAAAAAAACATATCAATACTTTTATAGGTCATTCCTAAGGCTAGGTACATCTCAGCTTCCTTTGCAAGCTAATTTCGAAACCATTATGGATAAATATGTCCAAACTTTAAAATTTCCTTTATTCTAATTATATCGTGGTAATTATTGCACAGCTCTATACATTAACTTAAAATCATTAAATTTTACATTTACAACAAGTGAATTTTATGTTACATAAATTACACTTCAATAAAGCTTCTTAGTCCTCTAAATTTATTATTTTTAGGGTAAAATAATTCATGAACTTCATTCCATTATCTTAATCCAAGAGATATCTCAAAGATTTAGTTAAGAAGAGGGCTTTTAAAAATGCAAAGTGCTTTAAGACACTGAAATCCCCTTACCTACCTCAAAATAGATAGGGGCTTTAAACATGTACAGATGTGAAAATGATCTGGGGGAATTTAGACACAAAAAGATTAAAGATTCTTTCATATCATCACTGACACCTGCAAGGTTTAATTAAGCTGAAAGTCACCAACTTCTCCTCAAAATGCTGACTGGTGGCTTGTTAATTAGTTGCTTTTCTCATTGATTAGCAACTTATGGAATACCCTGTTATAAATGGCTGTAATGCTTGCCTTGTTTCAGAGCCTAATTAATATGATATAGACTATTTAACAATTGTGTCCTTGTTTGATTTATGAAGCAAAAGCACAGAATTTTATTGCTAACTCAAAACAGTGATGTGCAAAAACAAATTTTCAAAGCAAGCCACAGCTGATAATATAAAACTTTCTTTGTCTTTTAGGGAAACTTTGATGAAATGAGCCATCACTGCTTGTCATGAGCTATCAATTAATTTCTCAGCAATTGTGGTGTCAACAAATTTTCAAGACAAATGTTTCAATAAATAAGTATGCATCAATTTTCAGTTACCAAATTATACTTTAGAATGCTCTGTGGAATTAATTAAAATAACTGTGTGGGCATTTCTCTGCTTTTTTATAATGTAGATGATTCCCAAATCTATATCTCCAGGCTCCATCTCTTTCTTGAACTCCAGGAGGATGTATCCAACTGTTTATTTGGCATCTCTACAAGGATGTCTTAATGGGCATCTCTACTTTAATAGGACCAAAACTGAACTCTCAATTCTGTCTGCCATCTCTCCCAACAAACCTGCTTCCTACCCATCTCAGAAAAAAAAAAAAAATTCCTCCATCCACTCTGTAGCTTAAGCCAAAAATTTAGAAGTTATCTTCTTTATATGATTTCCTCATTCCCTATATCCTATCTCCAAAACATCCTGAATCTGTACCCTTTTTTGTACATTTCTCTAGTGCCACCGTGGTCTTACATATTACCACCTCTCTGCTGGACAACAGCCTAAATGTACGTCAATTGTTTCCCCATAACACTGTCCCCACATTTCATCTGGTGTGTTACCTTATCACTTCTTGATCAAGTGGAGCTTCCCAGTGACTTCCTACTATATTTAGAATCAATACCAAATTCTCGTATCCTGGATTACAAAATCCCACACGACCTAGCTGTCGTGTTTCTCTCTGACCTCTCCTTCCTCTTTCCCACTTGCTGGCCACATTTCAAGCTTATTCTCACCTGAGAGTCTTTGCACCAGCTATTGTCAATGCTTAGAATATACTCCCCTGAGTATATTTGCATGCTGGCTCATTGTCATTTTTTTATCATTTCGATTTCAGCTTAAACTCCACTTCTTCAAAGAAGACTTCCCTGACACCTAAAGTAATCACCCATTGGCTTGACAACATGTGCTTCTCACGAGCTCACTTTGTATGATTTTTTTTTTTTTTTTGGTTGACTTATCTGGCAATTTTCTTTCTTTCTGCAATAGAATGTTATCTCCATGAAAACGAGTACCTTTGCTCTATCCATAATGATTAGAACACTGGTGAGCACATAGGTGGTACTCAGTATCTGCAGGCTGAGTATCTGGATGTCTGGATAGGTCTGGTGAGGTTTATTCAATATAGAGTAGAAAGAAACTTTACACTGTTTTCCTTTAAAAAACATAAAATTATCATTTAAGTTGTTAACCGAACTTTTATAACAGGTTCTCTATTCATCCTTAAAACAAATGCTTATGACACATCTGATAATGGTAAATTATAAACCAAGGCAAATATTGATATTAGAGTTGTCTCATCTTATGCATAGGTTTTAGTGTAACTTCAATCTTAAAGCAAAAATCTGAGTCAAAATTAATCCCACAAAAAGCCTTTATATTGCTCATAAAGCATAATACACATGGTCTTATGTATACCATTTTACAAATGAATATGAATGCATAAATGTGAAATACAAACAGTGCTTTACAGTATATTAATAAATATGTTGCAGAACCTACATAACCACTATTTACTTACTCCCTTTCCCTTTTCTGATGCAATCCAGAATTTTTCCAGGACTGGCCATGTGCATCAAGGAAAATAGGCCCATCCACAGGCCAATGGTTGAATCTTGATTGATCTAATTCCATCATCATCATACCATTTTCCTTGCCAGGAATTAGTTTGGTTATGTGATGCAATTCTTGCCAACAAGAATCGAGAAGAAACAGGTTGGGGAGCTTAAGGGAAAAGGTGGCATCACTAATAAAATATATGAAAAGAAATAGAACTTTATCCACTGGACATGGAGTTGTCATGTGAGCCTAGAACTATGCAAGCTATCTTAAGGGAAACAAGTTGACACTCTCAGAATGACAGAACTAATTAATGATAAAAGAAAAATCTTAGGTCATTGATGATGCTATTGCAGCATTGATATGCAGCCAAAGCCTCTGCTACAATATGCAAAATATACTTCTAAAATAGTGTGTCTTTAAACATAATGCTCACATGAAGCACCTTAAGATGTTCCCTCTAGTCAAGCATGAAATAAAATGAGATCTACTGAGTGATTCACTTCTTCTATCTCAAGGTCACTAAGGTCAGTATGCTTTGGGTGAAATAGTGTGAGAAACTGCTCAGGCTATTTAAATTGTTATATCTCCCCGCCCTTTCCTTTCCTTTTAAGTTTGCATAGTTGAATTTGACTAAATTAAATGCCTGCATGTTGGCATACTACTCTATTTTCAATTGTAATAAAGACATTATAAAGAACATGTTGATTTCTTTAAAGACTAAGAAATAAGAAATGTAGCGATGTAGCTTATCACATAAAACCCTAATTCAAAGAATCAAAATATCTTTTATCTACACCGCTCTACCTGGCTGAAAGCAATATTCTCCTTACTGAATTCCCTCAGCAATAATAATGTACCTCACCTTGTGAAACTTGTATTAATATATGTTGTATCTTGACTTCAAAACTGCTGCAAAGCAACTGTGTGTGTTCCAATTCTTTCTCTCTGTCTCTCTCTCTCTCTCTCTCACACACACACACACAGATGGCCCCCAAAAGTGATATGTATTTGCAGAAACCACACTTTGAGCACCCATGCAACCATTCTGTTTTCCATTTTCAATAGGGTATTCAATAAATTACATTAGATACTCAACACTTTATTATTAATATAAAATAGGCTTTATGTTGGATGACTTTGCCCAACTGTAGGCTAATGTAAGTGCTCTGAGCACATTTAAAGTAGTCTTGGCTGGCTGGGTGTGGTGGCACATGACTACAATCCCAGCACTTTGGGAGGCTGAGGTGGGAGAAGCGCTTGAGGCCAGGAGTTTGAGACCAGCTTGGGCAACATTATGAGACTCTGTCTCTACAAAAAATTAAAAAACATATTTTCTTGGTGGGTTAGGTAGCTGGCTTGTACCTATAGTCCCATCTGCTCAGGAGGCTGAGGCAAGAGGATGGCTTGAGGCCAAGAGTTCGAGGCAGTAATGAACTATGATTGGACTACTGTACTCTAGCCTGTCTAAAAAAAAAAAAAAAAGGTACGCTAGGCTAAGCTGTGATATTCAGTCAGTTTAGGTGTATTAAATGTATTTTCCACTTAGGATATTTTCAAATTATTATAGGTTTATTGGATGTAACCCTACCATAAGTCGAGTAGCATCTGAATGTGTGTGTGTATAATTGGTTACAATAAGTTGAATAACAGGTTTTCATTGAAAAAGAATAATGCTCATCTAACATTAAAAAAATGTGATTCAGATTTTTGTAGCCACCCATACAAGAGTTGCCACAGGCAACTGCACTGCACAACAGAGAACAAAACACCTTTGCTAGTCTCCTCGCCCACCTCTATTCCCCAAATGCTCAAGACAGCTTCTTAAAAATATTGTTCTTGTCCCCCATCCCCATTCACCTTCCCTTTCGCCTCTAGATTCGTTCTTTCATGAGTACCTTCCTGCCTTTTAAAATACAAAACAATTAATGTTTCCAGGCTCCTTCTCATTCTGTATTCCCTCCACTCATTGGGTATTAACAACCAGGTCAGAGCCAGGTGGACACCAGGTAGACCAGGGAAGAAGGGAAAGAGAGAGAGGGTGTGAACATACTAAAGTTACATTTATTTTTGGAGTTCACAAAGTGAATTAATGTAATGGGTAGGCGAGTAGTACCACCCATTCTAGAGAAGAGGAAACCCAGATTCGGAGAAGAAAAGTGACTTCCCCAAGGTAATATGCTAGTTACATTCATAGCTATGTGGCATTAATTTCATTACTTTGAAATCATTAGATACCAAGAATCTGTTATGAACCAAGGACTGTGATAACCTTTGGGGAACACAGAATAATAGAATGCAATTTGGTTCTCTCCAAATGTGAGCCTTCTGTGTGGCTGCATGATCTACTCTTTGCTGAAGCTGGACACATCAGGCCCATCCCAAAGCAGTACCAGTTTCTTGCAAGGGCCAACAATCAAAGTACAGAGGCTAGTTAGCTCTTCCCTACACTCCCGGACCTTAGGCTGGGGAAGGTGTGTTGCTCTCATTGGCTGATTGGATCATCACCTTACCTCCGTCCCATGGTTATCACCACTCTTGGAGAAGTCTTATCTGTGATGCAGGAATTTTTAATAGATTCTTTTTTTTTTTTTTAGTCCCAGGTGCTACGAGTACTTTCCCCCCCTAAACTTTCTGCTGTTCATGAGTTGAAAGGCTGTACACATGGCAGGTGCCATATGATTATTTAATGAGTGTTGCAACAAAATCAAGGTGAAGAGTTTCAGGTCTGTCACTTTCAATCAACATGATTCATCTAAACATCTGGAAATGTTGCCTACAACATCTGTAAAATGGGGACAGCAGCAATATCTACTGAAAACGGGCATAATGTGGATCAGGAGAGATAATACATATAAAGAAAATTATAATGGAAGTATTATTATAAGATTTACATGAAAACAGCTCTGGAGAGAAAGAGAAAACTCCTTATTCACATATCTTCATATAAACAGAGCAAAGTTAAGCATCCATTTCAGGTCAAATAACTTCGTGCATCATATACCTGAAAAAGTATTTTCCCCAAGTTATTAATGGAACACTACGTCAATGGCAATAGGAAATACCACCTATTCTCGGACAATACACTCTAAAAATATCCATAATGGTTGCTCTCCTCTTGGCTGCATGTTTTTAATTTTTTAAATATTCTGATATCAGTCATATGAAATACCTAATACATTTCTCAGAAAAGTCACATCAATAAAAATAAAACAAAACATCTTCATGGTCTCTTTTCTACCTAAGTTTGTTGTTAAAACAAGGATTTGTACAATTTATAGCACGCTAACCCGCCCCCGTAACGGCAAAGTGCACAAAGTGTAAGGTTTTACTCGATGACAAGTTGTCATGAGTTTCCACAAGGGCTAAAACATGACTCAGTGAAAATAGCTGCAGAAAAGGTGAAGATAACAAACACACACACATAAAAAGCAGTGCCATCAAAAAGAGATGTTGGAACTGATTAAATGAATCATCTTGGAAGACTACAGATCTAAAGTTTAACATGTATAGCAACGGCGATTTAAAAATAGCCATAGCTTTCTAAAGACCCAGAAACCGTTCCTTCAGGATGGCAACCAAAGGAATAAAATTATCCCATCATCCAAACAATAACTAACCTATCAAAGATGCCCCTTACACATTTTTTTTTCTTTAGTAAGAGAAGATTACAGTCTCAAGAATGGAAGTGAGAAAACTTCCCTGGAACATAGAACAATACACAAAAAGCAGATTTTCCTAAAGTCTAGTGGGATAAAAATGATCATCTCTCCATTTGGAAACAACACACTTGATAAGAAGAGAGGAAGTAAATTGAGCATATTTTCATAGGAAATACTCAAAATGCTCAATTTCGTATTAAAATCCTGGGAGAAGAAAATTAAAGAAGGATTCCTATTCCTTGCCTTTCCTTTAACCATCCGCTTTAGAATTGTCGCAAATCTGTATTTGGTCATTGATTTAAAAATCATAACATGCTTATTATGTGACAGGCAATGTTTTAGAATGGTAAAACAGTGTGGGTAATAAAATTCCTATTTTCTTGGAATGTACATTCTATGGAAGGAGACAGACAAGAAACAAACAAGTAAATGCATAGCATAACAGATACTATCTTAATAATAACTTATACTATGGTGAAAAAGTAGGGTGGGAGCAACAGACAACATGTTGAATATATTATATATTGTTAAACTTAGAATTCTATATTTACTTGTAATACAGATACTTTTAACAAGTCAACAGACACTTAAGTACCTATACCATATGCAGGCACTGTGCCAGGGAGATACAGAAAAATCAATGAGATATCATCCCTATCCTCAAAGGGATGAAGATAAATAGTCTTTTTTTTTGGTGAATATATTTGAAATTAAGTTGAAAAAAGCCCACAAAGTTTTATGCCTACTAAATCAGTGATGATATTTGTTTAATGAAACAAAATGATGCTATATGGAAAGTTATCCAAATCTAACCATTTTATTAATAACAAAAGAGAATTTATTTGAAAATTATAAAACAGAAAATTTTTAAAAAGAAACTATGTAATTTAATTATAGGGTACCTTAGGTGCTACCCAGACCACTCTGGTAATATATTTTACAACATTTAATTTTTAAAGTCCCAAAGATATATTTTCTTTAGAAAAGAATAAAGAGAAGAAACTAAAACTCATCTGTAAACCATAATTTTTAATTAACTCATTTAGAGATAAGTTAGAGAGCTATCCTACTGAACATATTGCTTTTGAGAACTATCTATATTTTGTAAGTACAAATAGCTATTTCATTGTTTGGAATTCTATCTTAGTCTATTCCTGCTGCTATAGCAAAATAACTGAGACTAGATAATTTATAAATAACATGAATTTTTTTCCTTATAGTTATGGAGGCTGAGAAGTCCAAGATTAAGGCCTGAGCAGATCTGATGTCTGGTAAGGGCCCAGTCTCTGCATCCACGATGGCACCTTGAATGCCACGTCCTCAGATGGCAGAAGGCAGAAGGGCAAAAGGGGCAACAAGTCCTAATCTACTTCTCTGCAACCCTTTTATAAGACACGAGAAAAACTATTCATGAGGGCACATTGCTTATGACTTAATCACTTTCCAAATGGTACCACTGCTTAATAAATCCACAATGGGGGTTAAGTTATGACAGGAATTTTGGAAGGGACACAGTCAAACCATAGTAATACCTGTCATCACATGAAGCATATGTACTTATTTTCTAAAAAAGCCTAGAAGAAAAATCTGTTGCTACAGAGTGGCTCAATGTGACTTGGCTAAAATATTAGGGGGTTTCTTAAACTGCTGTTGTTGATTATCCTTCCTCATTAGATGATAAAAAAAGAGCAAGACCAGACTATTTATTGACTATAAGCATCATCCGGCGTGCCTGTCTCTAGAGGGAAAATCTGCTCTGTGGAATCTCCTAATGATGGAAGAATAAGGGAATCAGTTCCTGCCATAACTCCCTTTTCTACCCTTTGCACGCAAACAAATGGTCTTTTACAGAGAGCCTAGTATTAATAGTGCTCAATTCAATGGTTCATGTGTATGGGCTGGGACACCTGGTATAATTGTTTTTCTCTCCCTTGTATTCTACCAACCCACTCAGAGCACACATATTCATCTAATATTGGCTTAAAAATTGCATCATAGGCTGGACGTGTTGGCTCACGCCTGTAATCCTAGCAGTTTGGGAGGCCAAGGTTGGAGGATCACTAGAGGCCAGGAGTTCTATATCCTTTTGAAATTTTCTATTTTCACTTAACATTACATTTTTACAGTTATTCACATTGATACATGTACTCTAATTCAGTTACTTTATCATGTAGAATTCTACTGTATGAATAAACAGATTATTTATTCATTCCCCTTTTAATGGATAGTTAGGTTGCTTCTATCACTTTATTATTACAAATAGTGCTTTGGTGAACATTCTAGTAATGTGTCTTCCTGTGTACACGCACATGTTTCTCTAGGGCATATATGCAGAATTACCATTGCTGAATTGTAGGGAGCATATATTCAACTTTAGTGGAATGGTCAGATTACTCTACAGTATGACTATCATAATTTGTACTCTACTTTGCATTCATAGGACAGCTTCCAGCTACAAGAGACCTAGTTTGAACCAGATGCTAAAAGAAAAAAGGCCTCAGAAGAATATGACAGTCACAAAGTCCATATAATTTACCCAACAAGAGAGGCAGCAGTGCAACAGGAGAGAGGCTTAAATGTGTTTTGAAATCCTGGATATAGGAGACTGTGAAGTGAAGCACAAGGACATCACAGTCAGGAACCAGGGGTAAAACTCCTGGGTCTGGAAATTTGAAGAGTCTCTAAGGTCATCAGTCTGAACTAATGCTAAAACAGGGATGAGGCAAAGGAAAAGGTTAGGCCTATTCATGACCCTCCATTTAAATGGTGAGTGCATATTAAACATTCACAAAATTTTTCATTTAAATGGACCACATGATATTAAAAATGTAGAGCTTAAAGGGGGAAACTACCGCTATTTGGGAAGTCATCTTACGTGGATCATTTCATTCTCTAAGAGTGAGGATGAGTAAGCAGTGGTAGGAGCATAAAGGGGCAAATATTTATTTCACTTTAAAAGCAAAATTAACATCAATTTGTTGTATAAAGATAAGAATGTGGAATTAGTCATAACACAGTAGCCTCCTAAATGGTTTCCCTGTCAAAGTCCCCTTAAAATCCATTCTCCCCTCAGCAAAGTGAATTTTTTTTTAAAGATAAACTGGGTTATATTCTTCTCTGTTTGAAACCTTACAATGACTTCTTATTGCCAAAGAATCCTGATAATCTAAAATGACTCCCTGGTCTGAAAAGCTCAATGCAGAGCCACTTAGTCCCCTCATTCTATGTTTGAACTATAAAGACATATTTTTCCCCCTTTGCTAAGCCTCGGGGTCTTTGCACTACATGTGTGTCTGCAGTCTCCTCTCCCAACTACAGTCTCTTCACATCTGACTCCTCCTGGCTCAGGCCTTAGCTCGCTAGGCCTTGTCTGCTGACTCTTCCCAATGTAGACACTTCCCTCGCTCACGTCCCCATGTTTAAGTTTTCTTTCTATCACTCACTACTTTCTATTATCTTACTAAATAGTTTTATTTTTCACAAATTATTTATCATTTTTCTCCTTGAACTAGAATTAAACTCCATGAAAATCCAACCCCTGTAACCCCAGTTCTGGAGCAGCCCTAGCCCCTGACAGGCCAGCAGTTAGTTTTGTGGTATAAATGAACGGCATCTATGCAGTAATGATGACTCTGCTAAGCTCACATCTCCCATTCACTCCATTAGCAAATCTGAAAGTTCCGCCTTCAAAATGCATCCAGAGTCCAACGCTTTCCCCAACCTTTCCCTCCACCACTTGGGCCTAAGCCATCATTATCCTACATGGATTACTGTAACAGTTGCCAGCTATGCTCCCGTCTCCTGTCATTGCTGTCCTACAGATACGCCAGAGAACACTGAAGTCATCTCATGATACCTCTTTGTCCAAAACCCTACGATGCTTCTCCTACCTCGCTCAGAAAAATATCCAAAGTCCTTACTTGCCTACAGGGCCCTGCAGGATCTCACACTTTGTTATCTCTCTGATCACTTCTCCCACTTCCCACCACTGTCCTCCTCCTCACTCACTGCATTCCAGATGATATGCTGGGCTCTCTCTGCTCCTCTAAATGCCTAGCAGGACAGTCATGCAAGATAAATCAGTTCTGGAGATCTTCTCCACAAATTGGGGCATATGATTAATAATACTCTATTGTCTACTGAAAAATTTGCCAAGAGGGTAGAACTTATAGAACTTACGTTTTCTTTTGTGGCTGTAATCACAAAAGCAAAACAAAACGAAAATGACAAAAGGGGTTGGGAGGACAGGAGGAAATTTACGGAGGTGAAGGACAAATTTATGACATTGATTCTGAGAGTGGTTTCATGGATATATACTTATCTCCAAACACATCAAGTTGTATACTTTAAATATGTACAGCTTCTTGTACATCACTCATACCCCAATAAAATGGTTAAAAATGCCTAGCAGAATCCTGCTTATAGGCTCTACATTTGCTCTTCTACTTCCGGAACAGGGGTGGGGAACCTGGGCCTTAAGGCCACATGTGGCCTTCTAGGTCCTCAAAGTGCAGCCTTTTGACTGAATCCAAATTTTACAGAACAGATCCTTTTATTTTTATTAATACATGTTTGTCTTTTATACCTTTATTTTATTTTTAAAATAAACATATTTAAAATACCAAAGAATAAAATAAGTTTCAACCAAATAATCCTCCCAGATTGACCGGCACAATTAGAACATTAGTAAGCCATAAGGGCTAAATTGACCGCTGCTACACCCATGATTTAGTTCTAACCCCTTCCTCCCCCCCCAACTGGCGACATTACCACACAAGGCTGTTTGATGAGAGTTTAGGGGGGTCAAGTAAACCAGTCTGTTATCAGCTTTTAACACTGGTGCACTGTGTTTCTGTTTGAAGTGGAATTTGTGAATAGTTGCACAGCTCAACAGAATTTTTTAATTCTGTCTGGTTAACATCATCATCTCAAAGAAGACCAAGAGAACACTGAAGGAAGAAAACAGATTTTTAAATGAGGATTGGGAATTGAATAGTATCTTGTTTCTGCTAAAGATAAGATGATTTTCTTGCTTTGTGATACTACAATATCAACATTAAAGAAATTCAATGCTCATCACCATTATAACACTCATAAGGACCACAGATATTTTAAATCAGAGGGAGAGGCATAAAAGGTTGTACTGCAGAAATTTAAAGATGAAAAGCAAAAGCAAAGACAATTCTCACAAGCAACATTAAGACCAGTGGAAATAATGTCACTGAAGCAACTTATAGAGTAGCTTATATATTCAGGAAAAAGGGAAGCCATTCAGTGATGGAGAAATTATGAAAAAATGCATTGTTGAAGTTGTAGGATGCTTAGACTCCTTTGTAATGTTTCAAAGTACAAACTTCCTCTTTCAAGGAGAACCATAACTGATCAGCAGCATGAATTAGCCTTCAACTTAACAGAACAACTTTATGCAATACTTCAAAAGGAAAATATATATTATTCAATTGCTTTAGATGAATCAACTGATACTACTGACTCCATGCAGGTTCTATACTTCATTTAGGTCATAAGAGAAAATTTTCTTGGCTACGAAGAGTTACTTGCTTTAGGCATACTTAAGAACAGAACATGGGGAATAGATATCTTCAACAACTTCCAGGATAAATGTGAAGTTGGACTGAATTTGGTAAATTTAGTGATTGTATATACAGACAGTGTACCTTCCATGACAGGAAAACATGAAGGGATTATTGTACAGATAAAAAAATAGCAACAGATCCAGATGCTCTCATTTCTTTTCATTATATCTTGTATCAGCAAAATCTCTGTGCTAAAGCTACTATTTTAAGTGACACTTTCCAACAAGTTATAAGTATTGTTAGCTATATGAGTGCAAATGCAACATGGCATTGTTGGTTTTGTAACATGCTAAAGTTGAACAGTGAGGCATTCAGTGTGGATTTGTCATGTCATTCTAAAGTGTGTTGGTTATTGCAGGGACAGGTGTT
>VBSM01000316.1:5008657-5046911 GCA_008086735.1 Cheirogaleus medius
ATGGCATTTTAAAGTCAGTGATGATCAGAAAGATCCAACTGAAATATGGAAAAATGCAGAATACCCATGCTGTTGACAACATGTCCGAAAAATGCTTTCTTGCTTTTCAACCACTTATTGCTGCGAGTCTACATTCTCCTACCTAACCCAAATCAAGGTATCCTTAAGGTCACAAACGACTGATGCCCATCTCAAGGATCAAATGAAACTGCAGACCTCCATGCTGCAACCAGATATTCAAATGCTTTCCAACAAAAAGCAGACATAACAAAGTCATGAAAAGGTTAATTAACTTTAAAATTAACCAATAGTTTTCATTTGTTGAAATTATTAAGTACACAGTAGTTAGAGTTTTACAAAATAATGTGCATTTTTAAGTATATCTAGTTGAAGTTTCTTGAATGCTGCCTTATTTGATGACAGCTAAATTAATGTGGCTTTCCAACAGGAAAATGTTCCCCATCCCTGCCCTATACCTTCCCGATGCATTTCTTCCATTTGGCTGTTCCTAAGTTGTATCCTTTATAATAAACTGGTAATAGTGAGTGGGGGGAAAATGTCCAGAGGGGGGTCATGGGAAGAGGAATCAAGTCAGGGAAGTTATCTATACTTTTTAATAACAGATTAGAATAATGAAGCCCAGATATATTAATAAATTTACACAAAATCAGACGGCATGGTAGTCATCCGTGATGCCTTGCTGAGCATGAGCTAGGATTGTACTTTCTTTCTGTTTGACCATGTGTCTTACACTGGAAGATGAAATGTAACAGAATTTACGTGTTTCTTCCAGGTAGAAATGGAAAGAGCCTGTACGACTTGCCATATTTCCTTTCTCGCTGCTTTTTGTTTGTTTGTTGCTGTTGTTGTTTTTTGAGACAGAGTCTCACTCTATTGCCTGGGCTAGAGTGCCGTAGCGTCAGCCTAGCTCACAGCAACCTCCAACTCCTGGGCTCAAGCGATCCTCTGGCCTCGGCCTCCTGAGTAGCTGGGACTACAGGCCTGTGCCACCATGTCCTGCTAATTTTTTCTATTTTTAGCTGTCTGGCTAATTTATTTACAGTTTTAATAGAGATGGGGTCTTGCTCTTGCTGAGGCTGGTCTCGAACTCCTGACCTCAAGTGATCCTCCTGCCTTGGCCTCCCAGAGTGCGAGGATTACAGGCGTGAGCCACTGCGCCCAGCAATTTTCTCACTGTTGATGGAGTCTGAAGCAGGTGTTAAGAGCAAGTCTCTATCAGCCCAGGTCTCTGAATGACCCACCAGCAGAGCCCCTTTGCCAAATCTCCTTGGATGATAGAGTACATGTGAAATATACACATGTGTGTAGTCTTGTGCCACTGAAATTTTAGAGAGGATTTTTAGTGTAGCACAACTAGACCAGTTATATATCCTAACTGACTCACATAGCTATTAAGTGGAAGAAATGGAACACACATGTACGTTTCCTTTGTATCACAGTAAGTTGCTCTGTGATAGTAGACAAAGCCTTGATAAAGAAGGAATATACAAGCCCATAATGGACTGTTTTCATTCCATCGGTGCTCTCATACGCACTTCATTTTGTTTTCAAGGATAGAGAATAAGAAAAAAAGTCTTTAAAGCTGTATGACATGAAATATAAGTCATTAATCAAAAGTTTCCAAATTTGATATTTAGAAATTACGATTTCTTCTACTTACACGCTCATTCTTTTTATTTACCTAATCCATTCTATTCAGACACTTAAATCAGCAGACTGCCAGGATTATTTTCGGTAGGATTTTGTTTCTGTAAAGATTTGATTATCTGCTTCTCTTACCACAGAAAGATGTCTGCAAACCAGCACTTCCATAATTTTACAAGAGACTGACGATTTATAATGATTTTCCCACACTAGGACATGTTAAAGTACCTTCTGAATCGAAGACAAAATTTCATGTTGTATATTTTCAATATTAAGAAATACATGGCATTTCAAATGTCATTAGTCTTCTATGCACAATGCTGGGTATTCAGTAAATGCTCAAAAAATGCCAGTTATTATTAATAATGTACTCTGTTGTATAGATGTAAGTCTGTTTTCCTTAGATCAGAAATGATTTTTAAAACCAGGGTGGGCGATGGAGGGAGCCTACTTCTCCCATTTGGAAATATCCTTTAAATAGGGAAAGTTATTACCATTAGTAACAGCTTGAGGAAATTTGTTCAGCTACAAAACCAAGAGAGTGGATCTTTATGCCCCCATTCATGTACATATGTTGGGACAATGTTTGTACAAATGCCATAGCTTTACATACACAAATAAATACATCAACTAACTAAATGGATTTGCAAAGTCTTTGCTGCTGGCAGCTATGTATATTTATTTGCCTTTAACTCCTAACTTCACTGAATTTCTATTAAACTACATAGGTTTTCTTATATTTATAAATTATAGGATAAAAGTGGTACATATAAAATCAAGGAAGGAGTATATGTGAATGTGTGCACACACACACACTCTCTCTCTCACTCTTCCACACACACACACACCCTGAATTCAATTGTAAATAGAAACATCAAATTGAAATTGGTTCCTGAAAATTCCAATCCTTGGTGATTAGAATATCGAGAGGCAAACAGAATTTGCTTTGACTTTTTTTTTTTTTTTGCTTTCCTCTCTAAAGCATTTTATCCCTTAAAATAAGTGTGAGACTTCCTGTATAATAAGGGTAAGATGATTCAGAGTGTGCAATTGTACATGCTAATACCACTGCAGTTTATGGAGTGTGGAACTCCTCAGACCTCCTAACACTGCAAACTGGGCTCAGTGATAGGACTAACAAGGTTGTTCGGTGACACAGCAAGCAAAAATTAAAATTGTAGGAACAATCATGTTTGATACTGGGAGGCACTAAAAGAAGCCAGAAGAGAGGCAATAAGATGCTGCCAGGCTTGAAGCACCTGCTGAATTCAGAAATATGTTGCAACCTCAAAATAGCCCAGTAAGGGAAGGCCATAAAAGAGAATTACAAAAATCAATTCTTGAGGAAACCAAAGCATGAATAAAAATTTCAGCAGCTGCCTGGTTAGAAACTGATGGATGCAAAAAAGTTCATTAGGTTGGGAGAGAGGAGAAGAAAAAGTGGCAATTGTAATACAGTGCTTTTTTCCTCCCGTGTGTAGGTCGTTCCTATGTGTTTGCTTTCAGAAGTATTTTCTTACACAGCAAAGTCACTGGGTTATATAGGAACAAACAGGCTGTTTTAAGGGACAGGTAAGAACACTGTCGAGTTGTTCTCTGACACCGCAGGCTTGAAGAAGTCCCGTTATCTTGTTCGCAGTCCCTTGATATGTGTGCATCTTTACACTGGGGGATGGTTCAGCTTAAGTCTGTACTCCTCTGATTTGGCTCTTCCACAGGGACACAGCATCACTTCTCAGACACTGTCTGTTATGCCTTCGGGCTGCTGATTCTCAATTTTGCACCTTTTCTGGGGAACAGCTGGGATGCCATCACCAGATGCATCGTGTTGCTAGAGCTCTAGGCTGGAGTTTATCAAAATTATGACTCATGAGCCCTGTGTCAGGACAGAGTACCTTGGCATTTTTATTAACTTTCTTTAAGGCTCTCTCATTGAGATATAAGGTGCTACCTGCCAAAGACCATTTAAAGCTCCTAACACTTCATATAAAGTGTTAATGCTGAACATAGAAGGCACGTTACAAACTCAGAGAAGGCATTGTCCCTTCCTTTGCAACCTAATACTGTGGTCCACATTAAATTTCTAACGAAGTACTGACCTCACTGTGATTTCTGTAACAATCTCCGAAATCTTGGCCACGGAACTGGGAAGGAAGCGGATCGGGAGAACAGTAGTAGCTGCAAACGTGTGCAGGTACGTTGGAAATGCTACGGAAAGGACAGTGGCTGCCAAGAGTACCCACCACAGCAACTGCAAACTGTTAATAAGTTTGAGTGACCTGCACTTTTATCCCCTTCCCACTATAAAGCTCAAGATATTTTGCTCAGTGAGATTCCTAAATAAACAGTTTCTGAGTTTATATGGACTATATGTGAAAATCAGAGAAACTCAAATAAGAAAATAGGATCAGAGATGTTTATACTTGTCCTAGATATAGTACCCAAGAAGACATGGTTGGTAATCAGGTAAGTAGCCAGTTCACTGCAGATTCAAAACTCAATCTTTAACAAACGGCCAGCTGGCCGGGCGCAGTGGCTCACGCCTGTAATCCTAGCACTCTGGGAGGCCGAGGCGGGCGAATCGCTTGAGATCAGGAGTTCGAAACCAGCCTGAGCAAGAGTGAGACCCCATCTCTACTAAAAATAGAAAGAAATTAATTGGCCAACTAAAAATATATATAGAAAAAATGAGCCGGGCATGGTGGCGCATGCCTGTAGTCCCAGCTACTCGGGAGGCTGCGGCAGGAGGATTGCTTGAGCCCAGGAGTTTGAGGTTGCTGTGAGCTAGGCTGATGCCACGGCACTCTAGCCAGGGCAACAGAGTGAGACTCTGCCTCAAAAAACAACAACAACAACAACAACAAAAACAAACGGCCAGCACATAGCGTTTATTGTATTCAAATCACATGTACAAGATGATCTTACAATTTACAATATATGCAGTATTGAATTTTGATAGAGAGCATGAGCCTTTAGAGTCAAATTTCCTAGATTGCAATCCTGCTACCAGTAGCAGAGTGATTGGGGTAAATTATTGAACTTCCTTATTTCTCAGTTTATCTGAAAAATAATTATAGAAAAGAACCTACCTTCAAGGGATGATGTGTAGATTAAATGAATATATATATTAATATGTGCATGTAAATATATATATATGTATGTATAGACAGATTGATATAAACACATGTAAATATGTATGGATTGATTCTTTACTATCTACAGAGTAAATACTCAAAAATGATTGCTGCTGCTATTATAAGACTAAGCTTCAGATTATTATTGTCAACATTATCATGTTTATCCAAATGAAAACATAGAAAGAATTTGGAGGGCAACCAATGTCCATTTTACCCCAGTCTGTTAAAATGAAATAAATATGCTTAATGTATAAACTATAATGTTTAGTAAATTCATTTATAAGGAAATCAATATTTATAAGAATTAGCATTTATTCAATATGCTTCTCTCACCTGCTTCTCTCCAAGACAATATGTAAATCAAGATGGTTATAAGGTCTATTTTTAATACTTAATCCTATATACAGTCAAACTGTAGGATCCTTAAAGATATTACCAATAAATTTAATGTGAGTAGGAGCATATATATTCATTTATTGCTTTTAATTATGCCTTCATGTAAAGGCACATACTATAGTGTTATTATTTATTCACAAAGTTTAGAGTTTGAAAATGACATCATCTCATAAACTCCTAGAAGGGAAAAACCATGACAGCTTCATTTGTTTTATCCAGTATTAGCTCAGTGCCACCCGCATATGACAGATGATGATAAATAATCCTCCTGGTGATTAGAGAGACTTCCACTAAATGATGAGACTCTAAGAGGTGGCCAGCTTTGAGAAAATGTTATACCTGCCTGCTTGGGGATCATGTAAACCTTGACCTATTTAAATTTCCCTAAAAAGCATGTTCTCTAGTCCATGGTGTGTGACACTGTGGAATTTTCCCTGAAATCTATGGCATGCATATAGACTCAGATAGGACCTAACTGCCAGGGCAACTATGGACAATATCATCTTTAACATGCCAAAATAAAGTCATTTTTCTATAGGATTTATTGGCATTTGATATTAACAGAATGAATGCATTAGCAATACTTGGTAAATTGTGTAATATTGGCCAACATTTTGAAGGAGCTAATAAAAATATACCAATGAAATCTTAAAACATTCAAAGATAGTATAGTGTCACTATTGAGAGATGTACCATACCCATTAATATATAACTTGGGGTTCTATATTTTCCTGGTCAAAGGCTGGACACATACTCAATGTGAAATGCAACTGTAACTAATGTGATAAATAATACTTCTTTAAAAAGGCTATGACTTTTCCAATTATGGTTGAATCTCAATTGTTTCCACTAATAGATTGGGACCAGAGGCAAAGGATATGTGAAATTTATCACATTTACTTTTTCAAATGAATAAGGAAAAAAACTACTCTAAATGCAAGTGCACACACATACACAATTACACAGAGGTACAGATACACACAGACACATACACTCTTCTTCTGACTTAACAAGAAAGAACTCTCCAAGATCCAACTTATTATATCCTGGTCAACCAAAAACCTCAGAGCAAAACATTAATAATATTCTATCAAATTATCTATTTATAAAATGCAAAGAATTTTTGTTTTCATGAAATCAATGGATAAGTATGTAACTTGTGTACAGAATTGACCTCAAGGGATCCTAATCAGTAACATTTCAAATTGTCAACAAAACAGTTTCTCAGGAACTTTGTTCAACATTACTCCAAGAAAATATAGCTCGCCAATAAAATGACAGACTGAGAGCACAAACTATGTAAGCAAAGTGATGAATTATGCTCCCCAAATAATCTCCTGCTTGTGAAATTTATCTTGAATGTATGCCAATAGATTTTTGGGCAGCCAAATTTGCATGCCATTCCCAAATAAGTCAAGGTCTTCAAGGTACTATATTTTTGGAATACACAAATAATGAGACTATCTGGAAACACCTATTTATGTAAAAATATGCAATTCTTACAAGGCTGCAATATTTATTGAAATATATGGCTTTATATAAATACAAGTATAACTATTTGGGACTGATTGGGACATCACAGGAAATGCAATATATGTGACTACTTCAGATGGTGATAGTGATGATGACATAGTCTCCACTTCTCTTCCTTATACAAATGATTAATTTTTTATCAGATACTTTCAGCCACAAGAAAACACTGGCTTTAATCATTCAAACTAGAAGCATATGAAACAAATCCATCAACAAATATGTTCTCTTCCCTAAAATATTTTCAATACGTCTAGCTATGGTCTGTGGCAGTAACACTCTTATGGGACCTTCATATGCTTATCCCAAAATATGACCCCTTCCTTTCTGTCAAAAATACTCAGGCTTGATTCTAAGGCCAAACAAAAATCTGTAATTATATGGACTTAAAAATCAATAACCACTGCCTGATCATTTCAAGGCCACAAACACTAGTTTCAACTGCAACTCTGCTACTTATAAGTGGTGTTATCATGGGCAAGTTATGCCTAAACTTCAGTTTTCTCATATATTAAACAAGGATAACCTCAATGTATCTATCTACAAAGAATAATTATGAAGATTAATGGAGGTAAATTCACTGAGCAGAGATTTTGTCTTATAGTAGGTGCTGAACAAACAAGTGATAGATATTTTTGGAGCTGGATATTTGCATGCATGTGGCATTTCACTGCCTTGCTATTTACATTTTAGCCACCTTTCTCCTTGTCAGTCAATAACCACCAAAACATAAAAAATGTTATCAACAGAGTTGGACAATTATATTGTGCTTGTTACATAACATGGATGTTTCCATACATTCAGAAAATGTATAGACCGAACATCTGTTTTCCTTTTTATGTGTATTAAAATTGTGTGGGAAAATTCAACATGTGAGTTCAGAGAATGTGGAATGTATACCATATATGAGCAGATATATACTAGATATGCTCAAATTAGAGCTAGTAAAGGAGGGAAATCTGCTTAAAGATATCTGATTCAAATGCAGACTTCCTATTCTGATGCCACTTCTCTCCAGAATACAGTCACCTGATTATAAACCCTTGGTACAATACAATAAATACAAAAATAGATGTGCACAAAGCTTCTATTCTGTTGCATACCAAATATAATCCCTAACATCTGTGTGAGCATTTCTAAGGCTATGAACTTTAACAATGAACAACTTTTTACCCACCCATGAATAGACCACTCCAGATAATAGTTGAACCAATCCTCTCTTTAGTTTTAGAGAAGTTAAAACACATACTTTGAATTATATTTTTATTTTCCTAACTTCTTTATTTGAAATGATATAAATCATGCAAAGATAGGCAAAGATTTCTAAAATATTCACATGTTCCCTTATCTATCAGTGTCATATTAATTGTCCGTGAGGCAAAGCCAGGAAAGTAAAAAGTCAGGGCCAGGCTAAAAACTTTTAGTGATTGCTTCTCAATCTCTACTGAAATGTTGATCAGGAATGCTCACTTTTCTTTACCTCCTGTGTTAGTCCGTTTTGTGCTGCTATAAAGAAATGCCTGGGGCTGGGTAATTTATACAGAAAAGAGGTCTATTTGGCTCACGGTTCTGAAGACTATACAAGAAGCATCACGCTAGCATCTGCTTCTGGTGAGGATTTCAGGGAGCTTCCAACCAAGGTGGGAGGGAAGGAGGAACAGGGGTGTCGCATGGTACAAGAGGGAGCAAGAGAAGAAGGAGGTGCCAGGCTCTTTTAAACAACCAGCTCTCTGGTGAACCAATAAAGTGAGAATTCACTCATTATCACAGGGAGGGGACCAAGCCATTCATGAGAGATCTGCCCCCATGACCCAAACACCTCCCACCGGGGACCACATTCAATGCTGGAGATCAAATTTCAGCATGAGATTTGGAAACAACAAATATCCAAACTATACCACTTCCCTTACATGAGATGCAAATTGGGATCTTGTTTTTCTTTGCTTATGCTTCTGAAATCTACACCTTATCCTTTTTGCTCAATCTCAGAAAGCTACTTTTTAGAAAAAAACCCCACAAATCTACTTGTTCTTCACAGGGCAGCCACCACAGCACCAACGTTATGCAAATCTCCCTGATACCCCTAACTGCCTCAAAAGTACCTGAGCACTTGACCTGTATCTGTTTAAGGGACCTTGTCAGCTTATAATAAGATTAATTATTCATTTATTCAAAAAGTGTATTGAATATCTCCAAGGTTCTGAGCAATGTGATCATGGAGATGTAGCAATGGACTCGACAGACATAATCTCTCTTCACCTGGAGTTCACAGTCTAGATGGTGAGACACACAAGTGAGTTGCTGCAAACTGAGATCAGAACAATTAGCAATGATAAATTGTAAATGTGATGGTCTAGGCCATGTGTTTAATTTAGAAAATAATGGAGGATGCTCTATTTGAAGGGCCATGAGGAATCTTTTGGCGGTGATGCATTCATTATTTTGATTGTGGTGATGATTTGTATACCTATGGCAAAATACATCAAAGTGTACAGTTTATTGCATGTCAATTATACTTCAATACATCTTTGTATTTTTTTAAGAGAAAACAAACGAGAGGGTGTAACCTGAGTCTTATCAGGAAAAGTTTTTTCTGTTGGACAGGTATTTAAGCAGAAATCCAAAAGATAAAGCCAGTCACAGAAAGGCAAGTGGGAGGGGAAAGACCCTTCCCAACAGAGTGCACAGGTGCGCAGGCCCTGACTGAGGAAGAGGTGGACATGTTTCGGCCATGCAAAGAAGGTTAGAATTCCCACTGAGCTAGGGAGAGAGTTGCATGAGATGAGGTTAAAGAAAAAAGTGGGAAGCAAATTATATAGGACATTGTATGCCGTGAAAAGTCCTCTCAATTTCATTCCTTGTGTAATAGTAAGCCACTCGGTTAAGATGTCTCATCTAGGTAAGAACTGATGATAATTTGTCCCAGGATGGAAGCAAAGAAGAGGAAGAGAAGTAGATTGTGGTAGTTCAAAACTATGTCCAAAAACACTTTGACACTCCTCCTTCCAAAAAGATGGAGCTTAATTCCCTTTCCACGAGTGTGGGGCAGAATATAGCGAGTTGCTTATAACAAACAGAATGATGTGGAAATAACAATTGTGACTTCCGTAACAAGTCACTGTGGCTTCCTCTTGCTTTCTCTCTGGGTCGTCTGCTGGGGGCCGTGTCACGAGGATGCTCAGGCTGCCGCGTGAGGGCCCCACGTGGTAAGGAACAGAGGTCTCCCACCAGCAGCAGGTGCCTACCAGGTAGGTGACTGAGACAACGTGATGCTCCAACCCCAGTCAAGGCTTCAACAACTGCAGCTCCAAGTGACATCCTATTGCAATTTCCTAAATCAGAACCACCCAGCTAAGCTGCCCCCAAATTCCTGACCCAAAAATCTTGCATGAGAGAGTAAATGTTTGTTACCATTTTACAGAGGGGAAGAAAAGTTGAGAATGACCCTCACATTCTTCTAATGCCTCCAGAATTCAGATATCGTCTTTGTGGTGGGCCACAGGGGTAGAAGATGTGTAGGAATGGCTTGAGTAGTCCTGTTTCAGGAGGAATTATACTCCAAGACACACAGGTTTGACAATAGCAATGATGGCCGAAAACAGAAACAAGACTAATCAGTGAAGAAAAACACACCCCAAAGAATGTCAAAAATAAGGCACTGAAACCAAGGAAACTCATGAGTTGTGTTTTTAAGAGCCAACTGGGCTCTCTAATACTTTAAGAATGGTTTCTGTGTTAAATCTCCCACTACTAATGCCACAACTACTCAGCACTCTGTCAAAATACTATGTGTTTAAAAGGCCTCTAGTCACAGTAACATTATATGCCAGGATGTCCCTGTTCCAGGGCTCCAGTGTAAAGGCCAGACTGGCTTGGGGTTAGCTATATCACTCATTGCATGATATTCTAGATGAGGAGGGGTAAGTAGTAAAATGAGCTGTAGATATACTACCGTGTTTCCCCGAAAATAAGACAGGGTCTTACATTTATTTTTACCCAGGAAGACACCCTAGGGCTTATTTTCAGGGGATGAGTTATTTTTTTTAAGTACGGTACAACAATCTACACTTATTCAAATATAGTTAAGTCGTCTTCTTCTGGAACATCATCATAACTCTCCAAACCCCGAATTCCATCCTGAATGTCTTACGACTCTATTTCCTTTACAACCATTGGCCCCAAGCTCTCATGTCAAGCCATAGAGCTCTCATGGGGCAGATGAGAAGGGCTGCTCGTGTTCTTGACCACTCCGTGACGAAATGCATGGGTTGTGCAGATGCGCTGTGTAGCCACGCCCATGACTAGGTCTTATTTTCGGGGTAGGGCTTCTATTGCTCAAATGCTTAGAAATCCTGCTAGGGCTTATCATGGGTAGGTCTTATTTTTGGGGAAACACAGTACTTGGGAAGCTTTTGAACATCATTAAATTAAAACACAAAGGCAACAATGTTGTTACATGTCTTTGTCCCAGATGGATTTAGACCACCTTTTCCAAAGCAGTTAAGTTTAAATATATAAAAACAAACGTTTACAAATATGAAAAATAATGCAGGAAGAAAAAGTAATGACACAAATGATTCATCTGAATCATTATTGCCAGGGTGCATTCGATATATCATGTTGGGGCATCGGAGCATCCAGATTTTTAGGGCTGGAAGGTGTCTTTCTCTACATTAGCATTTCCCCACATGCTGGGTACATAACACTAATGTGGGATGATTTTTACATTGTAAAGAGATAAAGCAGTTAAATAATACTGACTCACTTAAGAATAAATCACTCCTCCTTCAGTTAATTCTCTTTGAGTTCTTCTGATTAAACTAAAAATAAAGTCTCAGTTGGTGCCGGCATGTCTTTAAAACCTCACTAACATTTGACAGTCTTATTTCTGTGGAGAAATATCAGGGCTCAGCATCAGAGTCTTCTGAGGACAAGCCAGGCTTTAATATGTTTGTCTCCACAGTATTTATTTTTATGGCTATTTTTTATTTATAACAAGTTATACTGCTGTGATAAACTTGCTTTAGGTAAAAGAAAAATGTAGTTTATAAAAAAATTAAAGTGAGTAACAGTAGCAAGTGTACAGTTTGAACAACAGTAGATGATCAAATTTTGGGAAACTCTGGCCTAGAAAACACATTTGGGCTCCATTTCATTATTTTACTTATGCAGAGTCTGAAATCCTGAGAGGTAGAGTGATTTGATCATAGTCATAAAACTAGAAAATAGCAAATATGGTTCTAGATTCCACTGGTTTCTATTACATCATTAAAAGGTAAAGGCCAAAATTCAGAAGTGATTTCTAATCACTGAACAAAACACATATATATGTAATATATATTTACTTTTAAATTTACTGAATTAAAGGTCAAGTTTAAATGATATCAAATCCATACAAATTATGAAATATAATCGATAATTTTCTTTCCCTTCCCTCATCTTAAACACAACTAAACAGAGCAATTAGCTGAAATCTAAGGGAAATATAAGAAATCTAGAGCATCAACTTCAAATTTCATTATATCTAGTTAGATAAATATTATATTAAAACCAAAGTTTTTCCGAAAATATCACAACACTGGGGAGGAAAAGCATTCCCATAAAGGGTGTCCAAGAATACTGCTAAAGGTAAAAAAGGGGATAGGGAAGAATCTATTTTTACCTGAAAATTTTTATTTTGCAAAGAGCATTTGTGTGCAGATCACATTTGCCCATCTTTTCAGTTGTTCATAACTTCTCATTCAAATTCTTTAGAGAATATCACATCAGGTTCTGGCAAGAACTGTTGACCCTGATAAATACTGCTGCATTTTTATTATTTACTCTTTTGCTCAGAGAAGATATGAATTTATTTTGGTTTGGATTTGTTCTTTGAATTATCAAAATTCCCTTGCAGGATTGTGATATTTTTTTTTCCTATGGACAAGACTTTATTAGAAAATTTCACACTCTCCTTTAAAGAAACACAGAAAAGAGTGTAGATGAAGTATATGCCATATATGAATATATTAGCCTAGTGAATTTTAAACAAATACATCAAAACTTTACTCATTTTAACTCAGAGAAAGCTGAACAGTGGGGTTTGAAGTCATGTTTAAAGACAATTACATTAGTTTTAAGTCAATATTCTAAGCTAAGATAAAACTGAAAGCAAAGGAGGGAGGAGGTAGGGAGAAAGAACATACAGTAGGTCAGAGGGAGAATGACTGAATATTGCCACAGGGCGTGGAGAGAAAACAATGTAACAATTCAAAGAGATAAAATGTTAGGAGTTGGAGGACGGATGTCTCTTTGGAGGGAAAGCAGAAATCACCAGACTGAGGTTACGGTTAAAGACACACAGTAACTTTGGGAGGTAACATCTGCACAGTTTAGTTTGTTTTTTTCTGTAGTAATATGCCCAATCAATAACTGGAGAGGAAGCTGCTGAAGGACTGAGGTGACAGGCCCTACGGAAGGGGCGATGGTTTGAGTTTCTGCACAAGAGTGTTGCTGTAGAAGGAACATGGTAATGTCTGAGGCTGATGCTGGCAAGGACAAGGAAGATGGAAGATTTCTGGTGAAGCCCTACTTGCATGATCTTTAGCCAATTAACCCAATTCATCTGCCCCATCTATGATACAGAGATGACAATATTAGCCATATTAGAGCTGCTCTGAGCCGAATATAAATTATATAATGCATTTAAAGCATTTAGAGGAGAGGAAGGAGGACAGTAAGTATTGTTGTTTTTAATGTTATCACTACCATTGTTAGTGATGAAAAGTTGCCTTGGACTCTAAGTCATGTCTTGATATTAAGAAATATAAAATAATAGTTCTTCATATAGTTATAGAGTTAATGATAACATATTAGATGGGTGATATAGTATTTTCCTCCATTTCTCAAATTCTCTAATTCAAATATTAGCAGATTGCTCAATGGATTTGGTAAAAATACAGAAAACATGATTATATACATTATATATCTATCTATCTATCTATGACTACAGAGAGAAAAAGATACAGATTTATTCTGAAAATAATACAATTAGGTAAGAGAAATAGCCATTCATCTTGTTTTCTTCTCCTTCCTTTTAAGTGTAAAGCATTATTTGAGAATGAAGGAAACTGTGACCTGCTTCCTTCTTAGTCAACTTTACAATGAAACTAAACACCCTCACTTTTGACCTTCCTCCTTGATTGTATCCATGATAGAAATGCCGAAGGCATGCCTGCTTGTGGTATTCTCTTTCCCACCCACTCCCACTATTTTATTTTTTCTTTATTCCTACAGTGCAAATTAGGATCCACTAGGTAAAGTAGATGGAGGTGTTTTGCTTGCACTGGGGCTCAGTGGTAATGAGGAAAGAAGGTCGTGCCCTTTTATTATTAATAAATGATTACAACAGACATTATTATTAAGCCCTGATTGTAAAACTAGTCACTGTGCTAACTACTTCTGTTTTCTCAGAGAATTGAGCAACTTCCTCAAGCTCATACACTTACTTAGCAACTATACCTAAAGGTAGTTTTTTTCTTATTGATACAAATATTTGTACATATTTATGGGGTACATGTGATATTTTATCACAAACATAGAATATGTAATGATCACGCCAGTATACTTGGGGTATCCACCACCTTGAGTATTTATCAATTTCTATGTGTTGGGAACATTTCAATTTCTCTCTTCTAACTACTTTGAAATATACAGTGTTGTTGCTAATTATAGTCACCCTATTCTGATATCTAACTATGTTTATACCCATTGACCAACCTCTCTTCATCTTCCCCTCCTACCCACACACCCTTCCCAGCCTCTGGTATCAGTCTTTCTGCTCTCTAAGAGGTAGATTTTGAACCCAGATTTTTCTCAGCCTCAGGACTATGATCTTATTCACCATAGGCTGTATCAGAGCAATAGTGTCTGATATTGTAACACTATGATTAATTGATAGAGATACTGTATTTTTCACTTAAATCTAGCAGAACACATGTGTTTGAAAGAAATTATTTTGGCCCACAAGATTATAAACTCCTTAAATCCCTAGACTAAATCACAAATATCTTCATATGCCCAATATCTATCAATACATAGAATGTAGTAGACACTTAATAAATTGTTATCAAATAAATGGATAAAATAATAAATGAAGAGTGTGTAAATATTTTCTAAGGAATAAAAAATTCTGAAGTTAAGAAAGTAATCTCTTCTTAAAAATATTATTTGTCACTGTATCATTATTAGCCAAGTTCCCTAAAACTACCATCTAAAAACTATTGACAAAGCCAATCAAAAACATTTGAGTAAAAATACTTCTAAAAATAAAACTGGTGCCCATTTATATAAGTAGAGTTCAGACGTGTCATGATGTAACAGAAAACAATTATCAAGTCCAATGCAGGAAAAATCGTTACTCTTTTTGATAAAAGTAAATACAATGTTCCCAGTATCTGATTCTTGCTCTGAAAGCAGTTAGCCATGTGAACTTGGGCAAATGAATTAATCTCTTTGCTCTTCAGTTTTCTCATCTTCCCAAAGACAGGCTGGACTGGATAACAGTACAACTGTGACAATCTGTGAATCTCTCACAGTTGAAGAAACATATTTGCTGCAGTGGGTTGTTATGTTAACCGTGGGCCAGATCTTCAAAGCTCCTTAGGAAAGAATAAAGCAAATCCTTCTTCTGTATCTCAAGTTTATCCTGAGTTGTTTGTTTTGACATTTGTTTTCACTACAACAAGAGGAATGCATTTCTGGTTATGTTAATTTTTTCCTGGTATAGATGTCACATATGGGCAAGCAGTATAGTTGAAACCAGGGTGTTTACATTGATTTCTGTTTCTTTTTACTTAAGTAGGTCAAGTAACAGAGACAATGCTGCATTCCTATCTTTTAAATCTATTTAACAATATTCTTTCTTCAGATACTCTTTCTCCATGAAACTGCCTTCCTTTTTTGTATCAGAACTATTTTTGAAGCATTGGTCTGGGATAGAACCCTCAGGTTGGGGGAAGTGTAATCACAGCCTCAATATGGATTTTTAATTTTGGCCGCCAGGTACAGACAGGAGGGAAATGAAAAGCTATCCTGCTTCCTAGGGATGCAATCTGGAACAAAATTGAAAAGAGGTAAAGTTAGCGCCTGTGCTGCCCCTTCGAGATCAGGCTCACAACACAGGCTCCCTCCTTCCTCCGCCGGAAGTCTTCCCATCTTCTGCTCGGGGTGGATTCCAATATCACACCTCAGGTAAATTAACTTCAGAGAGTTCGCTCTCCGAGGCAAGTTTATGCTTCATTCCTTTTCTCTTATTAAAGAAGCTGCACTTTGTGGGAGTACGGGGTAGAGACAAGGAGCCCCCCTCTCCCCATGAGGGCAGAACACACAACTGGGAGGCTCGGTCATAGGGGGTTGGAAGAGAGACTGGGATTATTACAGTTTGGGAAACTTGGAATCTGCTTACACCACTAATGAGCCATGCGACTTTGGACAAATCAGTGAACTTGTCTATAAAATAAGAGAGCAGGGATGGGCCTATAATTCTCTAATACTGTTTATCATGTATGAGGGAAGTTGTCTCTTAGTAACTGACTTCCTGACAGAAGACAGTCTCTCAGGAGCTAGTGCTACTTCTTATTTCTTTTTATGGGAAGATTTAATTATTTTTTGATATATATATAATTTACACATCATACAATTCAAACTTTTAAAATATACAGTTAAGTTGTTTTTCGTATAGTCACAAGGTTGTGCAACCCTCACCACTATCTAATTCCAGAATATTTCATCACCCTAAAAAGAAACCTCATACCCAGTAACTGTCCTTCCTTCACTCTCCCACCCTCTGCTCAAGACCTGTAAGAGAATACATTTCTGTTGTGTTAAGCCACCCAGTTTGTAGTAATTTGTTATGGCAGCCCTAGGGAACTAATTTGGATTTTGGTAATTCAGTTTGTACTAGCCAGTTTTCAAGTGCTCCATAGCTACATGCGCCTAGTTTCGGCACAATTTAAAAATCTTCAGAGGGGGCCTTCTTTTGTGGCCATTTTCCAAACCTTGCTTTAGAAATGAAAACCTTGAAAATAAGTCTTAATTCATATCGAAAGAGGTGAGACCTCTCCCTTGGAATCAATTGTTTCCCAAACAAAATAATGTTACCTTCGGTAAGGTAAAGTATTCTTGATTACTTTATGAAGACACAAAGCAACCCGGCAATCCACTAGGGGTTTTGCAAAATATGAAAATGTTTTTCTTTATTCTCTCTAAGCACAGAACTCACACATAATAACATGTATATTATTGTTTACCAAGATGATGAGTAATTGTACTCTGTTTGTAGGCTCAGGGGACACTTTTCTTTTCTTCTACCCAGAGATTTTGCAACATAGTTCTATTTCTCTTTAAAATTAAGGAATATAATCTTTTCTGCATTCATTACATCATAAAATGAAAATAGGGCACAGGCCAATATCACACTTGGTGGTGCTTTACAGGCAGTAAAACAAGGCTTCTCAGAAAAATTAAATTATTTCAATACTCAGGACACCTCTTGAATATAAAAATCCTTCCTTTTATATCATCGGCTAGTCATAAGGTGCTCTGAAAGCCAGGCTGACTTGGGTAAAATTGTAACAAATACCCCAGGAGAAAAACAACTCCCTGGATTAGGAATCAGAAAGTCTAGATCCTAGCTTTGCCATTGGTATCAGCAATGTAACCTGAGCATGTTACTTAGCCCTCCGATTTTTAAATGTAAAATTGGGATGATGACAATTTTTGCCCTGCTTGCCTTTCAAGAGTGTTTAGTGTGGTTCTCAACCTTTCCTGAGCATTGGAATCCCCTGAAGGGCTATTAAAACACAGACAACCCCACTTACAGAGATGATCATTGCAGAGGTCTGGGACGGAGCCCAAGAATTTCCCTTTGTAATAAATTACCAGGTGATATTGATGCTGCTGGTCCATGGACTACATTTTGAGAACCACTGGTTGACAGTATTTTATAAGACGGCGAGCTTTATGAAGACAGGGACTCTATTTTGATAGACCTCATAGCATAACAGTAAAAAACCCAGGCTTTGGAGCCAGGCAGACCCAAGTTCAAATGTTGCTTTGGACTTGTACAAGCTCTGGTTTCTTAGGCAGGCCATGTAACCCCTCATCTGTGAAATGAGCATGCTATGTCTCTCAGAGGGTTGTTGTGAGGTTAAATAACACAGTGCACACAAGAAGGTGGTGCTATTCTGGCATGTAAATGCCCAGTATATTTTTATTCTTGCTATTATTATTGAAGTTACTATTGAAGCCTAACTCCTGACAGGCTTCTTAAACAGACTGCTCAGTAAATATTTTATAGACTGAGAAGAGCTAAACAAATTAAAGGCATTATTAAGGCAGAGTGGAGCCACACCATCATCCAATGAAGGTCTTCATACAGGTGAAATATCTGGTTGAAATCAGCAAGGGGGTTTAGGAGTGGAGAACAAGAGCAGCATATGGTACAAAGGAGTCTGCGCTCCGGCATATTTCACAACAGGAACACTAGGGGCTTCCGTGTGTTCTTTGCTTTATGTTAGTTATTATTGTTATTGTTGCTGCTGCTGTTGTTGTAGTAAAATAAATTTTAAAAATCTTTCATCATTTTGAATCACTAAATCCTTCTCTGTTTGGAACTCTTATCCTCTTGCACCTTGATGAATTTCTGGGAGCCCCAACATTGGAACTTCCCTAGCTCTTTCCCAGTGCCAGGCCCTGAGACGAATGTCCCCAAGTGACACCTGTCCTAGGTGCCTTGCTGCCAGGAGGCAGACCCTGAATGTTCTGGCTGTCACCAATGTGAAAATAAATGATACCCACTGGTTTCCTGCTGCTGCTAATGATATTAACAGCAACTGATACTTAGTCCATATACGAAGACAGACACCTCCCTGAGTGCTCTGTACACATACACAAAAGCTTAACCAATTTAGGTATTTATTACTTATAGGTATTTATTATTATATCCCCATTGCATAGATGAGGTGACATTTCAAAAAGGCAGAGAAAGGGAGACAGATGTGCTATAAACTCTGCTGTACAGCCTTCAACCACTTAAGGATGTACCAAAACTAATGTTCTAAGAAACTGATATTGGCATCCTCATCCTCATCATCACAACAACAGTAACTATGTTTAACTTAGAACTAAGCTATATTCTTAGGCATCTGCACTGGCGGGTCCTCCATCCTATGTTAAATGACTCAATGAATAATAGCTCACATTAATCAGGGTTTGCTAAGTATCATCCAAGTGCAAAGAATGTATACATGATCTCGATCCTCATAGAGACGCTAATGAAGTAAATACTGTTATTTTGCCCATTTTACAGACAGAAAAGAAGCAACCCATGACTTTGGGGGATCACACATCTCATAAGCGGCAGACCTATGCATGTAATTTCAGATTCCATGTTCTCCACCGTCAGCTCTGCTTGTCTCCAGGTGGTGTTTCTGGCATGGTACCACCTGCCACAGGCTACTCTTGCACCTGTCATCCTCAAGCTTTGAGGAAGCATCATTGACCCCACATTTCAACAGAGAATTATCACACCTTGGTATTAAGTCCATATAATGTTTAGATTTCCACTTGTCTGTTTTTCTCCCCTCTTCCTAATTTGTTTCATTCAACAGAGTTCTATCATTTTTTCCCTAGATACAATATGTCCTAGACTCTATCCCTAAGGGAGTTTTATTTATGGTCCAGCATGGCTGAGCATATCTAATGGAGCCATTAATGATTTTGCTTTGGGAGAGGTCTTAAATTGAGTATCTCTAACAAACTTTTGGTTTGCATGCCTGCTACTATTGGCCCATGCCTATGGGGATATAAAATCACTATCAGTTTCTCTATTTACCTCAACATCTTCATTACTGATTAATATTTTCCCATCGTAAAATGTATTTAAATACTTAATTTGATGTTGAGAAGAAGTTTTCCATTTGCTATTTATTATTTTCTGGGCATACTTCTCCTATTCTTGTCCTCACTTTTCATCAATGTAGTCAGTGTTTTTTAATCTAGTTATTAACTCTTTTCTTGGCTCAGTCTTTCTACTACTTGGGCTTCATTTTATGGTCATGGTTATGAGAGAGCACAAAGGAAATAGGAAATCCATGCTTTGGCTTCAGTAAGAGCGATTGTAAAAGCATTGGCAAGCCAGTTTCTTAGAAAGGGAAACAATTAAATACAAGGTAACTATAGGACTATGTTTTGCAGTAACTAAATGAAAACTGACATTGACTCAACTCTCTTTTGGTCTTAATTGAATATTTGCTACTTTTGCAAGAACAGAGGCAGAACTAGGTTTGATATCTGTCTAGAACTCTGAGATATCTGAATGTTGCCTGTTTTTCTGTTTATTCTGGGAAAAAATAAGAGAGTCTTGGGAATTGAAATATATTTGACCACACAGTGAGGTCAAGACTTGAAATTCACTTCTGTGGGCTCACTCCGTCCTGGTGGGGACATATGGGGTTTATGGAAGTGGGAAAATAGTTGAGGGCTGGCCCTGAGCTTTGCTGAAATATTTTCATGAAGTGGAAAGTTGTGCTCATTGGGTTCTGTCATCAACAATAAATACTGAGAACTCCTATTGCACATTTGTGCTCTCAAACCCTAGAATAAGACCAAACCAGACCGCCCACTTCAGTGTTAGTGATAGCGACTTCCTGAGTATAATACATCTTCTGAGCATTCTTTACATGCGACCTGATTGCAGGTATTGGCCTTTGGTTTGCATTTTTTTCCTATCATAGACTCAAGCTACATCCTGTGATTGACTATTCAACCCAGGGCTCCTTCTTGTTCCACTTTTTGTGAACGCTCACCAATGTCAGAATGTCTCCCATGAATTATACAGGACCTTTTCTCCACTGCTTACCCCCAAAGATGCAGCTGCAACAGCAGCATAGATTTTGTGAGCAAATCAACAAAATGGATTTGGGGAGGATGCACTTTCTCAAGAACAGGGACAATTGCTGAAATTGGTAAACTGCACCACAGATATGGGAATAAATTTAGCCTCCCTGAAAACAAGATCAATTGAGAATGCATCAAGCATACATTTTTGCACTCATTCACAGAGAGTTTTTAAATGTCTTCACGCCTTTTGCTGTACATGAACATATGGGCCAGCCATTTTATTCTTTCTTTCAAATGCTGCCAATGTGAACAGAATCAATAACACATGGTAAGGCATATGACCTATGTGAAATTTCATATTAGCTGAATAAAATTCCAGGCTGAGCTCTAACCCTATCAGCATACATATCTGCCTCTCAAACCATGTGTATAGATAGAATTATAAATTTTTAGAGTTGAAAGGGACTTTAGAAACCATCTGTTCAACCCCCTTTTTGTACAAAGGTGTAGACTGAATCCCAGAGAGGCAAAACTACTTGTTCAACATCTGGTTAATAATAAAACTAGCAAATAGTAAAAAGAGGAAAACTATCCAGTTGCAGGACCCAGATAATGTTTACGGACATAAGTATATAGTGGTTTGTGTACATGTATTTACTCAAGCACATGCATATATATACATATATGGATCTGCATACATAGCCAACTCTTCAATAATCTCTGTTAAAGCTATGTTTCCTGTCTGGTTTCTTCCTAACTACCGACATGAACCAATACTGACTGGGTGCTGCCTCTCTGCTATTAATTGGTGTGTGCATGTTCTTGGTTTGGATTCCCCCAAAAGCAGAAGCTGAGAAAAGGACTTCAGAGCAGTTAGTTTATTTGGGAGGTGATCCTAGGAAGCAAAAGTAAAAAACAAAATAAATAGAAAGAGCTACTGTGAGCAACTGGGACTCAAAGCTGTTGAGAACTCCTAAGAAATTATGTTGAATGTGCCTAAGAACTGCCTTACCTTAGGACAGGAGACGGAGGCATTTATCTACTGATTCTCACACCCCAATGGTTGGAGACTGCCCCCCAAGTATGGGGTTAACTTCTCATAATTCCCCCTGCTTGTGACTCAGAGAAAGACCTGAAGCACAAAAGTCCAGAAGGGGAAGAGTCTACCCCAGCTGTACTTAACATCAGAAATGGGCAAGCAGGTGTTGCACCAAGATATAGAACTCAAGGCACACAAACCAATTTTAATACTTTAGATATTTGCATCTAATTTTTAAAAAACTTGTATGGATTAGCCTCACAGGTGGCTAGTTCACTGAGTTAGCATAAAGGTGACTATAGAATACCCTGGGTCCATTGTACAGCTTGCAATTAAAGTTTTGTGTTTTTTTTTTTTTCTCTCTCTCTCTCTCTCATGACTGGCCAGGCTGCAGCATTCATTCATCCAACATATATTTTTTTGAATGGCACTATGTGCCCGGCATTTTCCAGATGCTGGGTATATAGCAGTTAGCAGCAGACTAAAAATATTTTAGCAGTGGACTAAAAATAAAACAAAATACAACACAAAAACAGAAATATCTGCCCAAACAGAGCCTACAGTCTAGTGGGCAAAGATATTTTGTATAATAATAATAAAGGAAAATATATCATTATTCATATATTATTAGGAGCTCTGAAGAAAAATTAAACAATAAGAAACACAGAAGATGTTGGCGAAAAGGAATATTGCTATTTTAATTTATTTAGCAAGGTCAGGAAACTCCTCACCAACTAGATGGCATTTGAGCATAGATCTATAGAAGGTCAGAGGGTGAGTCATGGGCACATTTGAGGCAAGTGTATTCTTGGCAAAAGGAAGAGTTCCTATAAAGGCCCTAAGGTGTAAATGTACTTGGTATCATTTCTGGGTTTTTTTCTAATTTTATTTTTTATTGATATATAATAGATGTACATATTTTTAGGGTACATGTGATAATTTAATGCATTCATATAATTGATAAAGACCAATTCAGTGAAATTGGGATATTCATCACTTTAAATTTTTTCTTTATGCTAAAAGCATTTGAATTATTCACTTCTAGCTATTTTGAAATACACAATAGATTATTATAAACCAAACATTTGAAATAAACTTTGCAAAGTGGTGGACTAGGAACTGTATGTAGCCTGCAGACCATTTTGTTTGCTTTAGATAGGCCTTTTATTTTAAAAAATAATTTGAATTTTTTATTCATAATCATGATAGCAATGTGAAAGAATTAGGAGATTATGCATAAAAATTTCAAAAACTGGGAGAAGTGGCACACAGGAATAGGGCAGGGCACCAGTTGATATCTGGGTGGGATATGTTTTCTCCAGTTTAACAGTCGCTAGCCTTCCTTATTATATTGTACATGTTTAATTCTTTAGGAATGTTTTATTCATTTGTTAGCTTTTTGTTCTTTTAGGTAGTATGGTTTTGTGATCTTGGGTTTAAACTGGTTAAGAAAGAGAACAATAAAACTGATCTTTATAGTGACTGAATTTTTAGACTACTAGCATCAGTATTTTTTTTTTAATTTAAAATTATTGCCAGAGGCTGAGTCTAGCAGTTAGCAAAAAAGAAGAACATTCCCACTGTACCATAAATTACTAATAAATGTCCTAAAATAATTATCAGACCTTAAAAGATGCATCCCTTGCAGGATTAACCTGCTTATATATTTGCATCCTCTGTTGTACTTGAAAAAAAATATATCAGAAAAAGGCATATTTGAGATTCGCAGATTATGGTAAACATAATAAATATAAATATATTCTTTGCCAAAAACTCACTGAGAAATCTAAGACTAAGGAAGTATAGAAAAGTCATGAATGACACACCAAAGGAAAACAAAATGAGTAGTTAAAGCAGTTAAGAAAATCAAAATTCAGAGTGCTGAGTGCTATGTAAATTAATGAAATCAAGACAAATAGCAGGAAAACAAAAACATTAATTAAAGCTTGACTTTACCTACACTGAAGGAGGCATATGGTAAGGGAATATTAATGCCATGTAAAATAGTTTACAAAAAAGGCTCACAAAGCAATCAATATACTGATTCCCTACAAAAAGTTAAGTCAATAAAAAAAAGATACAGGTACACACCCTAGGTGAGAATTCCAAATTTTTCAAAACACAACTGAAGAGATTAATGACTTCCTTAATTTTCAACTCTTTAAATCCTCTGTATCTACTTAGCCCATTGGGTTATGTAAGCACACTGCTGTAGCCAAACACAAGAAATCAATTCACTGCCTTATGGTTTAAAGAGTATCTTTATACCAGAGTCATTATGAAGAGTTAAAACTCAAGGTCTCAGTTGAATCCTTTAGGAGGGTCAAGATGCCAGAGAAAACCAGTTGAGGCATTAGAGCCTGGGTCATATTGCTGGAAGGAAGATTTAGGTTCTGACCAGATCAGGGAAATAAATATCGGCGTCTCTAAAAGAGATGCCAAAATGTTCACAATCCTGGAATAGTGAGGATGCTGTGAACTCAAGGCAAGAAGTTTGGAATATATGGGTAGAGTATTATAAATAATATAAATATTATAAATAAATGAGAGCTTACATTTATAAAAACATAGAAAGAATGAAAACCAAGATTTCAAAACTAAATTTGCACTAGCCAAATCGACTGTATAGTATGATGGTCAAGACAACAGGCTGCTTGAGTTTGAATCTTAGCTCTACCATTTCTTGGCTTTGTGAACTTGAGTGTCTTTCTTAACTTCTTTAATGTGTCATTAATATTAACATTAACAATGATTATAGTAAAAATAAACAATAAACATGTCCTAGGGGTCATGGAGAAATGGAATGAGATAAAGTACACCAAGTGCTTAGCACACAGACTGACATGGAGTAAGTGATCCACATGTTAGTATTACCATTACTGCCTTTGACTTGATAACAATTGCAAGCAATCTGCTGTAATGAGTTTTCAGTAGCTATAGAACTCAGCTAACAGAGCTCTAAGAAAGCAGTAGCATGTCTGTCTTATTCAGGAATATATTCCCAGATCCCAGCACAGGGCTGGCTGGTTACAAGGTACTCAGTGATATTATTTGAGTGAATGCATAAATCAAAATAATGGTGATTCAAAAGTCATTTTTGTTTCATGTTGCAAAAATGTAAATAGATTCAGGAGCCCCACTTGGACTTGACACCCTGAATAACAAAATAGGTAAACTAGACTCATTGCAAAAGGACCTAGAAAGATGTACACCATCCCAAACTTGAAACCAATTCCCAGTGCATGCTGGACTTACAATGCATCAATACTTGAATTATGTATATCAACTGCTAGGCTCACATCTTCCAGAAAATTGAGAAAGCAATAAACAGCATGTTTAAACTTTTAAAGTCCCTTTTACAGTAGTTGACCATGAATGAGTATATGATAAAAACTTCCTATCTTTTGCTTCGTAGCTCCTGCTAAACTGCAGGTGCACTGAAATGAAAAAGAAAGTCAATATCAAAAGATGGAGCCATATCAACAAAGATGTTGAAAGAGTTACCTAGATAAACTTCCATCCACCGACTCTATATTATCGGTTTTATTGCCCAACATCTCTGTACAATTGAACACTTGGATGAGCAAAAATAACAACTTTCAAACTAAATAATGGCTCAGATGACTCTAAAAGGACCAGATAGACAGGTGAAACATCAATGTCTATCTCTGGCTACAACACCCTGAAAAGAGCCGCTAAAAAACCATCAGGAAGGTGTATTCAACAGCATCAGCAAATAGTAGTCATAGTAGTGTGCGCTCTTACAATTTTATCATTGCCATCTAAAGTGAAGGCCCACTTTGGAATTAGTGTGAAATACAGTGGCATTTTTAAATCAAAAAGTTTTAAAATGACACTCTACCTGCAAGGCACAACATGAATGATTGCAGTACCAGCAGTTCCCATGGCAACCTCATCTTCAGTTTCCGAGGTCAAAGGAGTTTCAAGTCCAATAACAAGTGAATAGAATCGTTGCTTCTTTTAAGTTCTGTACAACCTTTAATCTGTGGGAAAGAAGAGACGTTACAATGAGATTTGGGAATACTTCTCCTCATGGTTTCTGCAAATTTATCTTTACTTGAATATAAATAAAATTCACTTGTGGAAAAGTACCATTGAAGGAGATGAGAGAAGCATGTTAAATTATCAATATGAAGCAAATAAGCCTCCCATTCTTTTCTTGCAAATAATACTCTGGGAGGGATTGGAGCCAGTGTGCCCTGTGGCTACTCAGTGAAGACAAGAACAGCTTCTGATTTGGCATGAACCAACCTGAAGACAGGGAATGGACTGAGATTCACAAGTTTCCTCCTAGTCCCTTTGTGTCCAGTCCCCATTTTTATTTACTTTCCGATTAGCAATACATCCAAAAAAGCAAATACAAAAAAAGTGCCCCAGAACATGATAGACGGAGTTAGCACTGGGGGTCTTAAGGAGAAATTCCCAGTTTTTAGAATGGAGTTATGAGTGGGAAAATTCAATCAATTCAAACATGTTTTCCCCCTAAGCTCCATGTTTCTTTTCTAACATGCACCAGAAATGTGCAGCTCCGGTGTCTACTTAGAGAAATCCACCCAACTATAAGCAGGCACCTACAAGGTTCATTTGGATAAATCCAGAGCATGATTAAAAACAGCAATACTTCGGTTAGTTAGGAATCTTAAAATAGGAGAATTCTATGATAAAGAGAGGCCACTCATTCTGTGTATCAAAAACTATGAAACGAGTAACCAAACGAGTGAAACCGGTGGGCGGACACTGGCATTCTTGAGGAGAGAGGCATGTCCTGGCAGAAACAGGGCAGGTGCTCTTCTGCTCACACAGATGAGCCACCTATGGGGCATAGGCCCAGGGATACAGGAGCATCTGCAACTTTTCCAAGGAAAGTTGAAAATATTATTGTATTTTGAAAATCTCACAGTTTTAAATGTTGGAAATCAGTTTAAAATATTTTTGAAATACCACCTGACTCAAACAAAGCCAAACAGCCCATGGTGCTGGAGGTTTGTAACATGACCCCGGTGCAGCAGAACTCTCACTGTGCTTCCTCCCTTCCACCCATCCCGTCTCCCACCCATCCTGCCGGCCAGCCACGCATGGGTGCATCCCTGGAGCACCTTCTGCTGGCCACACATGAGGTGCGGACCTGCCCAAATGAAAAAGACACCATCTCTATCCTCCAGGAACTCCTACTCCAGTGGGGGCAGTTACCCACAAGTTCATATAATTGCAATATGATAATGCCATGATCAAGGAAACATTTTGCCTCGGAGTCTTCAAAATGGACATGACCCCCCCGCCCGGGTTTGTAATTTTTTTTTTTTTTTTTTTTTTGAGACAGAGTCTCACTCTGTTGCCCAGGCTAGAGTGCCGCAGCATCAGCCTAGCTCACAGCAACCTCAAACTCCTGGGCTCAAGCGATCCTCCTGCCTCAGCCTCCTGAGTAGCTGGGACTACAGGCATGAGCCACCATGCCCAGCTAATTTTTTCTATATATTTTTAGTTGGCCAATTAATTTATTTCTATTTTTACCGATAGTAGAGACGGGGCCTCACTCTTGCTCAGGCTGGTTTCGAACTCCTGACCTTGAGCGATCCTCCCCTCTCGGCCTCCCAGAGTGCTAGGATGACAGGCTTGAGCCACCGCGCCCAGCCCGCCCTGGGTTTGAAAGATGAGCAGGATGCTGTCTATTCATCAGTTCATCAAATAGTAAGTGAGAAATCTAAGGAACTGGGAGACTTGCGTTCTATTTGCAACTCTGGCAGTAACTAAGTTGCTTCTGTGTGGTTCTGGGAAGGCCATCTCACCCTACCTCCCCTTGAAGCTTATTTCAAGGGAAACCTCCTGGGTAAGCAAATGAAACCTCTTTGAAAACTACGCAACACCATACATTGCCAGATACTATATTCATCTCGATATACTTCTTAGCTTTCATATTTGAAATATTTTAAATTTATGTTATGAAATTGATAAATAAAAATTGTATATATTTATGGTGTAGCATATGATGCTTAGATATATGTATACATTGTGGGAGCCCTAATATTTTTAAGCTGATAATAACCTGTAGCTTCTCATCTCATTTCCACTTACAAGAAAAACACCTGAGCAAACTACAGGCGTCCATGAAAACATGGACCAACACAAGCTAGTTAGTTAATCAAGGGTTATTAGCATTAATTTAAACCACATGGTCACTGAAAAGCCTTTGTGTTTACCAAGAAGCTAATAGAAAGTGAAGAACCATCATTAGAGAACTCGCCTTTCTTTTGTGCCCCAAAATAGCTCAGTTTCTGATAAAACCAGACTTAATATGTTGTGAAGACAAAAGGGACTCTTAACTTCTGATCTGCTGATGTGGCTGAAGGCAGGTAGCATCTCTAATTGGATATGTTCAGATACTCTTCTGACATGCATGGTGATTAGGCCATTTTAGATAAACAGGATGTGCTGATCAATGAAAACTATTAATGTCTTAAGCAAATGATCAGGGTATTAATAATTAATTTTGCGAGGGAAATGTCATCTCAGACCTGAGGATTGATCTACAGTGTTAAGCAGTTTCTTGAAGCAATTAAAATTAGCTTGGGAAATGTATCCAATTACATGATAAAGAATTAATTCATGATATGATACTCTTTACAGTACATGTTTTGGTAAGAGCTGTAGATTTGTAAGGATGGAGAAATTCAAGAACCCCACAGGCATTTATTTACATTCAGGTAGGTAAGGTTCACCCTCACTAATCAGAAATAATGGGGTCATTGACAGTCATTTGTCTAGTGGGCAGTGGTAACCCAAGCACCATGTTTCCTGAAGGGAGCTGAAGATTCATGAATCTCAGGTGGCTGTGGTGCAGGATACAAAGTTTCATAATTCCCGTTTTTCTGCCAGAGCCAGAGAGAAAGCTGCAGGATGAGCGGAGAGTTATGGTGGCAATAGATCTCCCCTGTAGCACTGAGCCCTCCCTGGATTATCCGAAGGTGACTGTAGCAAAGGTAGTGTACTCAGCACTGACTTTGAGATCTTGCCCAAGAATGAGACTCGTAAATAAATCCTGGGAAAGAAGCCACATAATGAAACAGGACTTGGTTGCTTTCTCTGACTGAGCTGGAAGGAAATAAATAACCAAGAACTGTACAAGATATTTTTTTCACATTCCTGCACGGAATAAAACTTCCTTCAACCCTTCAAACAATTCTGGTACTATTAGTCATTCTGAAGACCTCAGTATATAGTGCTGGGGAAAAAAACAAAAAACAAAAACATGATTCAGGCTGGGTGCCATGGCTCACGCCTGTAATGCTAGCACTCGGGGAGGCAGAGGCAGGAGGATTTCTGGAGGCCAGTAGTTAGAGACCAGCCTGAGAAAAATAAGACTCTCTCTCTCCAAAAAAAAAAAAAAAAAAGAAAAGAAACAAAGAAAGAAAAAGAAAAATTAGCTGGGTGTGGTGGCACATGCCTATAGTCCCAGTTACTTGAGAGGTTAAGGCGGAGGATCACTTGAGCCCAAGAGTTTGAGGTTGCAGTGAGCTATGATCACACCACTGCACTCTAGCCTGGGTGACAGAGTGAGGCTCTGCCTCAAAAAAATAAATAAAATAAAATAGGCATGATTCAGTTTTCCTTTAAGAGTCCTAGTTTCCAAGAATCTATACATAAGTCCTGGTCACATATTTATCTGTTTTGGCACTCTGCCAAATTAAAATTTTGCTGGTACCCAAATAGTACTCATTCAGCTCAACAAAAAAAGTAACTGTGCTTATTGTGTGGCAGAGACAGTGCTAGGTGTTGGGTGTGCAGGTAAGGGAGGTGTGGGCCTTGTCTTCAAGGAGCTCACTCACAGTTTACTTGGTGAGAGAAGCAAATAAACCAGGAATTATCATTCAGTGCAATGTGTGCAGTATATCCATTAAGTATATGGTGCTAATGAAGAAAAAGAATATCATCTGAGCCAAGAGGTGGAGTGGGGAAGGGGCTTCAAGAAAGCTCTCCAAAGGGGCTAACAGTTTGAACTAAGTCTTAAGAGGATAAATACGAGAAAGGAAGGGCGTTCTAAGCCAGGTGTCAAGGAAAACAGGCACAAAGCTGTGAAACTTAAGAGTATGTGTTCAAGTCACGGTAATGCAAGATAATGAAAAGTGCAGTCCGCTGAGTCAGACTCGTGCTCTAATCCTGGATCTCGCATTCTCTAGCTGTGTGGTTCATCTACACAATACAGGCAATAAGACACATCTACCAAGCCTGCTGTAAAGATCAGTCAGAATGTAGGGAAGGTTCTGAGAACAGGTACCAGCACGGTTGACACGTTGTAGCTATCCTTGTTAGACAGCACAGCACAGCCTAGACTGAGGTTGTGAGTAAGAGCTGAGAGGAAAAGAGGCTAGAAGATAAGTCAGTTCAGGGTCTGGTCTCTAATCAACCTTGAATGTATACTAAAGATTTTGGATGTGATTATGAAGGCTAAGAGGAAGGAGGAACAACTTTAAACAGAGAAAGGACCTGAACAACTTTGATCTTCCTATGTGGAGATTTGCATTAAAGCACACAATATCTATTTTACCTTTTTTTCTTTTTTCCTCTGATCAACAAGTTAGTTACATCTCTAATTACTAAGTATACTTTCAATATATAACACATTTTTAAGGCCTCATGGCAGCAAGAGAGAGCAGGAGAACACTGGATTTGAAATCAAGCACAAAGAGTTCTTTCTTCCTGGTTTGATCACAAATTATCTGACTTTGGGAAAGCCACTTAATCTCTGCAAATGTGTTTGCTTGTCTGTAGGTTGGAGAGCATGCCATAAACCCTTACTGTAAAGTTCAACTGACTTGTTTTGTAAGTAAATATTATTATCATTGTTCAGACTTGGGATTCAAATTCTGCCCTCTGCACCTTGCCAAATAGATTTTTAACTTTATGAAGGTAGGGAATCTCTGTTTTTTTCATTGATATTTCTGAAGCACATAAAATAGTGAATGTCCAGAGTAGCCAGTCAATCAACAGTTGATCTAGATGAAAGAATAAATGTAACTAACATCTTTTGTGGACCTACTTTCACACTCACTTCTTGATTAGCCCTTATAACAACTTTAGGGTTCAGGCATCACCATCCTCTATACAATTACAACCTTGAAAATTAGAATATGAGAGGCTACGAAATTTCTCCAAGGTCAAATCTCTAGAAATCAGTAGAGCTAGCATTCAAATTTATGCCTTCATATTTCAAGTACCAAACTTTGCCCTAAAAGCAATAAACTCTTGTAAAAGCAATGTGTCTTTTAAAGAGTGACATAACATTCTGATGGTGACTCTTTTCTAATGCTTCTTTTTGTGATGTCCTTCAGCAGAAGCGAAGCCAGATGCCAGTAAGCCAAAGTGCAGTATCGATAACATTCACAATGCAAAGGATAGCACGGATTTTGGAGCCGTAACTGTCAGGTGGCTACATATCACTAGTCTTAGTTTGGAAGTCTTCTTATAACAGTATAACCATGAATAAGTTCCTCTCTCCCTAAGTGTAAGAACAATATGAGTGTTTGTTTTCTTGCTAATTATTTATTTAGAGAGCTACCATTCTTAAGGCAGGAATTTTAAAAAGGACCATCCTCTGTTCCCAGTTGTATAGGTGAGTGTTTTCTAACTCTACAATTAGCTAATGAGGGGTGTAGTCAATCACAATGGCGGGGAAGCAGTGAACAGAATTGAAAGCAAGAGAGAAAACAGGCTTCCTTAGAAAGCAATGTGCCAATCATTTTAAGAGACAATGGCATACAGTCAAATCTTAATGTTCAGTCAACAGATACTTATTGAGTGTCCATTATTCAAATGGTAATATGCAAAAGACAAAGAGTTTTGGGTCAAGGTCTCTGCCCACAAGGACACTACAAATCAGCTAAGTAGAAAAGATTACTGACTATATAAGTTGGTTTTCATGTCAAAGAGTAGTACAGATAATCTATACTTTCTGTGATTATGGTAGCAGGCCTATAGATTCTTCTTGGATCATGAAAATTCATATTCTTTCAGTCAATCAAATTATTTACTAGATTTTCTCCTTTTATCAGCTTTATACTTTACTAGAAAGGACCCATTTTCATTCCTCCAAGTGATGTCTTCCCTACTTCACTGGAGACTGCAGTCAGTCGTCTGCTAGGAATGGTGAGAAAATGTGTGTTATTTGGTTTCTCTCATTGGATTGCTTGTCCCAAGCATCTAAAAGTATGAAGAGAACAGTGAAAAAGAACAGAGGCTATAAAGGGACTAGATAATATATCTGGGAAACTGTATCTATTAACCAAGAGATAGACATGTATAAGATGGAATCCTTTATTTAGACCCTACTCACCTACCCAATGGCTGATTTGGACTGTTTCCATCATAAGACCACATTAGGGAGGACCTTGAAGAATGATGGAAGGTCAGCTAAGGTACACAAGTTCCCCTCATTTTTAAAGACTTTCTAGGCAAAATAGTGTCTGTCACTTATGACGAGTCTAACCCAGAAATATAAAGATTACATTAGGCAGACATCCTCTGGTACAAAAGCCAGCCAGCGAATATATCATCATTTCAATTACTGAAAGATTTCTTTTATGCAGTCTCTGAGAGCCAACAGAGTTATACAGATTAATTGTGAAGAATCTTTTACTGAAGTTTCTCAAGTATATATCCACTACCAATTTCTCAATACACTTTATGCTTATGAAATCTTATTCTACTTTCATGTTGGACCTTTACACTTTGCTACTGAGGAAACACTTTAAAAAAAAAAAAAAAAACAAAGTCATCCCAATAATCACAGGGTGGGTATTTCAAAAGATCACTGGATTAAGATGCAGCATAACTGGGTTCCAGGCTCAATGCTGTTATTTACTTGCCGGGCAAGTTTCTTCACCAATATAAGAGGGGACTGACTGGGCCAGGCAGTTGCTAAGGATTCTTGAAACTTTGGGTTGCATTATTTTATCACAGAAAGGTTGCATATTCCAAAGATAATCAATTAGTTAAATAAAGGGTGGTCACCATGCCTTTGTCATCCTCAGAGCCATCTGAGGCTTCTAACAATTTCTCAGATTACATTATCTTCCCATCCATCAAAGTTATTTGAGATATACTGCTTTAAAATTCTATACATGATGCTATTACTGGAAATTTAATCCTTAGCCACAAGTACACATTATCTATCCATAGCCTCTACTAAGAGTAATCACTTATTGTGCACCTTTTTAAAGTTTTATTTAATTTTTACTTTTGCTAAAGTAATACGTGAACATAGCTTAAATACTAACTCTCATTCCTTCGAGGGAGTTGTTTCCCAGGGGAAACAAGCTGTTTTGGGGTATCTCAATATTGATAATTTTTAAAAAATGCATAAGCTACTACTATTTCTTGATTTTTTGGTCTATGTGTATTAGTGTCTTTATAGACGATGATAATTCGGCTCTCTTACATAATCACTCCCAATGACAGACACACATACAAGCGCAAACATACTTTGCTACACTGTTGTCCCAATTAAGTGATAGCAAATAATGTGGTTATTTTTCAGCTGAACCTAAGAGTATACTGCTTACATTCCCTTTTCTGTAGATTTTTTTTCTTAGAGTTAATAATGTCCCATTTATTTGCTTAGGTTTCTAAATATGTATCACACAATTCATCCTAAACATGCTGCCATATCTAATGCTTTCAATATGTTCAAACACGCCTTGTAAGTCCACCAGTTTTAGTAAGTATTATTTATTTAGGGCATATAGATATTGAAAACTTTAACAATTCAGTTGAAAAACAGACTTGAATGGTTCAACTCTTCTAACATAATTTAGCTGAAAACAGAAAAAACATGTATTCAAAGCTATGTTTTTTTCCCCCCAAAATTATCCATATACATGAAGCTTAGGTGTTTGTGAGAGTATACAGTACAATGTAGGCAGTATATCAACAACATAAAAGGATATGTGATTAAACTATTAAGCAATGTCGGAGGCAATGTAATGGTAGAATATAATACAAAATAACTGAGGAAATAATAAATAATAGATATTCTTTACAGAGCATTTACTATGTAGTAGTCCCTGTGATGAACTAACTCATATAATCTTCAAAACAACCCATTAAGGTAGAAAACATTATTTTCATTTTATGGGTTAAGTAAATTGCCCTCAGTTAGAGTTTATAGGAAATGGAGACAGGACCTTAACCCTGAATTATTCCCCCTAAGTTTACTGAGGTATATTTTACATATTGATATGCATCCTTTTCATGTGTAGTTTGATGAGATTTCAAAAATGTATACAGTCATGTTACCATCACCCTCAAAATCAATTGTAGACTATTTCTATCACCTCCAAAATGAACCCTGAAAGTTTGACTTCAGAGTTTGGATACTTAACCACTCTCTTGGAATCGGCCCCAATAGCTATATGTAGGCTTATTATTAGAATAGCAGGCAGTTGTAGTATATACAACATATATGGTGTTTTCATCTTGTATTTAAACTGCTTCTCAGATACTTCATCCTTCCTTTATGATGAAATTCCTATGTTATTACACTGTCATTATAATAAAAAACAAGAACAAAAATAGATCATAGCTCAAGACAGTAAAATACATGGCACCTCCTGCTCCTCCTTCCCACTCCTAAGGAAAGCAATGCTAATTGATTATGGCACTCTTTCCTGCTTAGCTCAAGGGCAGCCCCAGAATCTTACCAACATGGCATTTCAAGTAGACATGACAAAATGAATACAGGTTGCAAGCAAAATAAAAATTCCTTTGCTTCCCTATGGTGGTTGGGATCATTGGCTTTAGAATCACACAAGCCTGGTTTAAATCCCAGCTCTGCTACTTAGCTGCTGTTTTTGGGCAAGTCATTTAACCTCTGTTATCCTCATTTTCCTCTTTGGTAAAGTGACAGTGAAGATACAGGGTTGTTGAAAAGAATATGAGGGAAAATCCATATAATTGGATTCTACTAGAAAAAGTTGAATATGGCTTTGTATAGGCAAATTCTTTAGGAAAAAAAAATGATGGGCAAGTGGTGGAAACATCTGGCTCTGGAAGGCAACAGATGCAGGAAGCACACTGTGCCAAAGGGTGAAATCCATGAGCCCTTGGATTCCCCACTGAGCACTGGGGTGGCGGGGTGCAGGGGACAAGGGAGAAATGACACTCCCTCAGAGACTCCTAGCCATGTTTTCTGGGGTACTGGGAAGTAAACTTTGCAAACTCTCTCAAGGTTCCTACCGCCAGAGCAGGAAAGAAGGATTTCTTAGCAATCATCTCACGTCTGTTTTCCTTCTGCCCACTGGCGTGCTGCGGAGTGCCAATTCTGCTAACCTCCCAAATAAATCACTGTTAATGAAGCATGCTGCACATACAGACAGCAACAGGCATTTTTTAATCACCTAAACTAAAGAAGAGCTAAAGGTAAGCACAAAACACTCTAATACCTAATATATTAGGTGTCAGATTTAAAGTGGCAAGAACCGTGTGACTTTCAGGGCTTTTACTTGGATACACTTAGTGGGGAAGTAAAGCTTACTAGTATATTCATCATTATGCACAGCTTGCCGATTGCTCCAACAGCCAAATCAGATATCTGGTGGCCTGAAAGGGAATCTGTATCTACTCCATCAGAAGCAGAAATACGATTTCAAATACAAAAACACAAATTATAATAGGCTATACAAATAAAGGGCTAAATAAAATCTATTACACTCCATTCTTTACTCGCAAATTATTAACTGAATTTCCAGTAACTGACATGCAGTATGATATAGTAATGAATAAGACAGGGTCTGCCCTTATGGAGATTGTTTTATTCTACTGGGGGAAAAATAATATAATACTCTAAGGCAGAGGTCCTCAAACTTTTTAAACAGAGGGCCAGTTCACTGTCCCTCAGACCATTGGAGAGTGCGCACTGTGGGCCCGGGACGAGTCAGCTGCTAAGCAGGACAGGCAGCGGCAGCAAAAACACCCAGCGGGCTGGATACATGTCCTCGGTGGGCCGCATGTGGCCCGCGGGCCGTAGTTTAAGGACCTAGACCTCTAAGGGGTCTAGAACAGTGGACAAGTGTGTTAGTATTAATAGAGAATATATATGGTCTTTGGAGACAGGTCTAAGTTCAAATCTTGATTTTTATATCTACTGATGAGTTGTTTTAGACAAGTTATTTCTGATCCTCCAGTTTTTCATCTATAAAATAGAGACACTGTCACCTACTTCAGAAGTTTATAGAGGAGTAGATGAGATAATGCAAGTAAAATGATTAGCACCATAATGCAAAAGCAATACAATCTTAATATCAGTTTTGCCTTACGTATAAAGAGCACAAAAGTCACTCTCTTTAAAATAAATGAAATGTGTGACATGAAACCACCCTACTCTTTAGCTAAGCCTTAATATGGGATCTGTATATAAGCCTTCCGTCTCACATAATGGTAAATAAACTATGTATTCAAGATCCTGTGCTATTATTTATAGAACAAAGTATTATATTAGAACATTCATCTAAAATACTTGTTGAACACATGCAATATGTAGGGCACTATGCTAGACACTGGAAAGCAATGTAAAGTTGAGAAGTCCACCATAGAGCTTGCATTCTGGTGTGCCTTTCCAGGTTTATTTGCCCATGAACCCATATTCTTGAATAATAGGCCAATTTCCTTTGAAGCACACCTCAGTATCATTGTCCTTTAGTCCATCGATCCCCAGTATTTTCGGCACCAGGGACAGGTTTCATGCGAGACAATTTTTCCACAGACCCGGGGCAGGGTTACCATGCATGGTTCCGGGATGATTCAAGCGCATTACATTTATTGAGCACTTTATTTCTACTGTTATTACAGTGAGACATATAATGAAATAATTATACAACTCACCATAATGCAGAATCAGTGGGAGCCCTGAGCTTGTTTGCCTGAAATTAGTCGGTCCCATCTGGGGGTGATGGGAGACAGCGACGCCGGAAGTGTGTTGCTTATGTCCAGCCTACTCCATAATCTCATTTTGGTTGCAGTCACTGAAGAAAACCCTGCTTCACAGAGACAGAATGTTGGAAATAGAAGCAGGATTTTCAGCGCTTTTGTGGCAATCTCAGAATATTCTGCCTTGACTTTAATCCAGAATGTATGGAGATTTGAAGTTGTCTAACACACTTTTAAGGCTGTGGTCACTTGAGATCTCTAGCAGCTGATCTTCTTCCAGCATGGACAAAGTTGATTCACCTGGCTTATTCACAAATGGGTCACGGATCCCTTCCTTCCCAGTTTGGGGGTCTTTTGTGGTTGGAAAGTAGGGCTTAAACTCTTTTGAAAACTGAGACAGGTGATCATGCACCAGCTGGGAGAAAGAAGGCCCTGGCTCAGTCTCTTTCAAAATCTCTGCTAATGTTTGAAACATGTCAAAAATCCCAATGTTCACTTGCTGCCCCCATAATTCCAGTTTCGCTTTGAATGAAGCCACTTTAACTGCAGACTTGAACACAGTTGTCATTCTCCCCTGAAGTGACAGATTGGGTTCGTTCAGCAGGTTGAGTATGTCACACAAGTAAGCAAGTTTTGTGACCTGTTCTGTGTTGCTGAAATGTGCTGCCAGGCACTCTCTGGAGAGGCTCTCGTAACTCAAAAACTCTGGCCAGTGATCTACCTTTAGAAAGCTGTCTCACTTCTGTGTATAAGAGAAGACATGTGTGCCCTGCATCCATCTCCTCACAGAGCTGTGCGAGCAGATGTGAGTTAAGAGCATGTACGTTAATGTGGTTGCAATTTTAATCACATCCTGAAAAATGTTTAGGTGACATTTTTCGGCTAGCCAGCATTTCTCTATGGATGATACAATGCATAGACTCATATTCAGAAGGGACATCCTTGAACCAAGTAGTGAAACCAGAAAGCCATCCAGTCATGGCAGCCGCTCCATCCATGCATACAGCGATACAAAATGACCAATTCAGTTTTCCTGATATCTAATCATTCAAAGACTTGAATAGTTATGCAGCTGCGGTGTTGGTTGGCAACAAAAGTGCACATAACATAAGCTCATGCACATCCTCCTGAAAAATATATTGTACAAAAACAAACATTGTTGCCCTGTTGTCAACATTGGTAGACTCATCAACCTGGATTGCATACCAGGGTGATTCATTAATCTTCTCTAGCAATTGTGTCTGAAGATCCTCTGCTATTCCATCAATTCATCTAGTCATGGTGCTGGCCAAAAGAGGAACATGTGCCACTTTCTGAACTGCAACCTCTCCTAAAAGTTCATGGAAAGTGTCCTTAGCAGTAGGCAGGATCAACTGTTCACCAAAAGTAAGGGGTTTTTAGCTTTAGCAATATGGTTAGCCTCTAAAAATGATGCTCAGTGCAGACACATTTGATGAAGTGGTGGCATTCAATAATTGCTTCTGTTCTTTGTGTTCACATTTTTTTCTTTTAAAAGCTCCAAAGGCTTGCCTTTTAATGCAGGATGCTTGGTCTCCATGTGCCCAAGCTGTTTTGATGGTTTCTTGGCTTCCTTGGATAGCCAGTTACCACATACACAAAGCAGGCTTGGAGAATGTGAATCACCTGTTGCAATGAACCCATAATTTAA
>VBSM01000316.1:5047011-5082872 GCA_008086735.1 Cheirogaleus medius
TAGTAGGGATTGCATTGACTCTGTAGATCACTTTGGGTAGTACAGACATTTTAAGGGTGTCCAAATAGGACCAGAAGAGATCAAACTCTCACTCTTTGCTGATGACATGATATTATACCTAGAAAACCCCAAGGATTCAACCAAGAGACTCCTTGAATTGATAAACGAATTTGGTAAAGTCTCAGGATACAAAATCAATACACAGAAATCAGAGGCATTCATATACGCCAACGACAGTAAAAGCGAGAACCAAATCAAAAACTCAATTCCCTTCAAAATAGCAACAGAGAAAATAAAGTACCTAGGAATATATTTAACTAGGAGGTAAAAGACCTCTACAGGGAGAACTATGAAACACTGAAGAAGGAAATAGCAGAGGATGTAAACAAGTGGAAGAATATACCATGCTCATGGGTCGGCAGAATCAACATTGGCATTTTCTTTTAAATGCAGCTTTCATTTTGTTGGCCGTCTTAGAGTCTTCTGCTATCTCATCATTGGGTCTTTCCTCCTTTTAAAAGAAGCTCTCCAGTGACGTTTGTTTGTTACTCATTTTTGCTAGGTTAGCTTGTGGGCTTACCAAAACTGTGTGACTGAGACAAGTACGTGGAGTGGGAAAGAGGTGAGCATGGAAGTGGTAAATAAAATAGTGGGCAGGCCACGCACGTATTAAAATAAGTGTCTGATTCTGACTTAAAGCCTGCCACCAGATGCAGCTGTACAATTGAAGTACATCAACTCACTTGCCACTATAAAGTCTGCCACCAGATGCAGCTTAATTGTAACTTGCCACTCACTGATAGGGTTTTGATAAGAGCCTGCAAGCAATTGATTTATTATGGACTCTGTGCAGTCAAACCTTTTTGTTAATCTGTATTTGCAGCCACTCCCCAGTGCTAGCATCACCACCTCAGCTCCACCTCAGATCATCAGGCATTAGATTCTCATAAGAAGTGCACAGCCTAGATCCCTCGCATGCACAGTTTATAGTAGGGTTTGTGCTCCTATGAGAATATAATGCTGCTGCTGATCTGGCAGGAGGCAGAGCTCAGGCAGTGATGGAAGCGATGGGCAGCAGCGGTAAAAACAGATGAAGCTTTGCTCACTCACCTGCTGCTCATCTCCTGCCATTCAGCCCAGTTCCTAACAGGCCACGGCCAGTAGTGGTTGGTGGCCCAGGGGCTGGGGCCTGCAGCTTTAGTCCATGACTACATGCAGATGATGGAATATCATTGGACAAATCCTACTGGATTCTTATTTTGTATAAAATAGTTTTTCAGAAACTTCCTGCAAATTAAACAGAAACATTTAGGCAAGCCTCACCTCCATTTTCTTGTCTTTTGCACCCAAATCTGATTATCCTCAGGCATGAAAGATGGTAAAGTGATAAAAATGACAAGCTGGGTTTTTCCTTGAGTACTCACTGTGGGTCAGTTACTATGCAAAAATTATCAACATCCTCACAATGACTTGAGGAGATAGGAATATTGTTATTCCCATTTGTCAAAGAGGAATATGGGGGTTGGAGGAGTATGTGAGCCACATATTTCTTTAGTATATGTTAACCTACCTACTTAATTCTACACCTGGCAATGGCCAATTTGCTCATGGTGTATTATGTCAGGGATGATAGCACTGACATTCAGAAAAAAGAGTAGAAAGTCTGTAAACCTCTTTTTAAAGATTGCCGTCATTCTCTGCTCTGGTGGGGATACTTCATCACCATGTACAGATTAATGAGACAGAATTACAGCACATGGATCCAGAATCATTAGCATGTCAAGGGACCCCCCCTTATATAAACAGAAAAAACTGTGAATGTGACAGTTTTTTAAAAAGTTATTTATTGCCCTTATCAATGGGTGGTTGTCCATCTAGTTAGTTTAACAGCCAACATAGGTGGCGAGTGATAAATGTGTTCTTTGTTTAATCAGGCTGACTTAGGCTAAATTGGGCAAACACTGGCTGCTTCTGAGAGAACCAGATTTCAGGCCTGGCCTGTCACATATATAGCAGATGTCCTTGTAGTTCTGGATGTGAAATGAGCACATGTTGCCAATCTACTTTTAACCGTTCTATTTATGTTCTTATTTAAAATGAGATACAGTGATCATTTCCAGTTAAAAAGTGACTTTTATCCAAGAATCTCCAAAGGACAGTGTATTAATTCTTAGCACACTAGTTGAAATGAGGGATAGGTTCCAGTATAATAATATTTTAGGCAAAAAAAAAAAAAAACAAACCCTGAGACATAAAAGAGTATAGTGAATACATAATATTAGTAAATTAAGAAGAAATACATGTGTCTTTGTCTAAAGCTAATGCTGAGGGAAAATACTAGTTTTACAGTGGAGAAACTCAGCAGACTCCACCTTAACCAAGTGGCCAGGGTTGGCAGCAGCAGTGATAAGACATCTTGGCCCCATGCACCTTATGATACAGTGCACTAAGAGGGACACAGTACCCTTCTGTGGCATTTTGCCAACAATGCACGACCTCAATATAATCATGAAAAAACATCAGACAATTGAGTAATAGTCTATGATATAATCGATCAGTAGTTTTCAAAAGTGCCACAATCACAAAAGGCAAGAAAAAACTCAGGAGCCGTCACAGAATAAAGGATAAATGACTATTATAAATTGGCAGACCCCAACTTTTTGGCACCAGGGACTGTTTCATGGACATACAGGAATAACGTTTAGCGGGTGTCACGCAGGTGGGAAGGGGGAGGAGGGGATGGGTATATACATACATAATGAGCGCACTGTCTGGGGGATGGTCATGCTTAAAGCTCTGCCTCGAGGGGGGAGAGGGGGCAAGGGCAATGTACGTAACCTTAACATTTGTACCCCCATAATATGCTGAAATAAAAAAGAAAAAGAAAAAGAAAGCAAGACCATGTCTCTAATAAAAATAGAAAAATTAGCCGGGCATTAAGGCACGAGCCTGTAGTCCCAGCTACTTGGGAGGCTGAGGCAAGAGGATTGCTTGAACCCAGGAGTTTGAGGTTGCAGTGAGCTGGATGAGGCTACTGTACTCTACTCAGGGTGGCAGAGTGAGACTCTGTCTCGAAAAAGAAAAAGGGTCTGGAATCTAAGATGCAATTAATATTATCAATGTAGATATTTCATCGTAAATTAATTAAAATTAGACTGCTAAATAGTCAAACTGAGGTATAAAAAGAATCAAGCTTACCATGCTTATCTTAATGAAGAAAAAAATAAAGCCAGAATTCTATACTTCTTGTATGCTAAAAATATAGCATGCAGGTTTTCCCTAAATTTGCTTATTTACTACCAGAGTGAGCTTTCTGCAATGAAATGTGAGATCTAAGTAAAGAAAGATAAAAATATGAAAGTGGAAATAGCTACAACACTCTAATTTTGCTTTTGTTTTTGTTTTTTCCTGACATCAAACTTCCTCCTTAAATTAGTAGTCTGGGTCTATTGTTGGTAGAAGAAACTGTAGTAATTTTAGTTATCTGTGGAAACTAAGAAATGGCTGAATCACCTACAAAAAAAATTTGAGAACAGGATTCTAATTAGCAATAATATAAATTTTGAGACTAGGGCTATTTCAGAGATCTGACAAAGAACAAAAGAAAAACCTAAGGAGTTGAAGTTACTTTAGGAAAATTCAGTTTCATGATTTTTGTTAAAGGTACATGCCTACACAGAATTTAAGTTTTTATTTTATTACCTGCCAGCCCCTCTCTTACTACATCTCAGCTTCAAGTTTCAGAATAGTATTTTCAAGTCTAGGAAAAAACTGGGTGAAATATGTCCCTTTGGTGCCTATGTTTATATAACTATAAATATACCAAAGCTCTTATCTGATTTTTTCTAGCTTCACATTGCAGGCTCAGACTGTGTCTTACGTTACCTATGGAACCCCTATGTAGAGGAAAACCAAAAAATCCCCTGGGAAACAGTAACCTCGATGGATGGAAAAGAATAACCTATATAATACAATTATATTATCTTCCAAGTGTCCAGCCAGTGCAAGGAAGACAATTTTTGCTTACTAGAATTAAATATTTTTGTATATATTTTAACCCTGTTCTTGGCTCACAGTAAGCCATCACGTGGGGCTGGTGGCAGTGGTGACGGAAATGCATCAAGTTCTAACAACAGACTCGTGTCACTCCTAAGCTCTGGCATCAATTCCTCCCAAAAGATTCTACTTTCTCCTGAATTCACACAACTGAGGAATGAGTCTGGTAGCCATGGTGAACATGTTCAGAGAAGTCAAGGAAGGAGTTAGAGGAAAAATGTATTACTTATCTTTAGTTGATATTAATTTAACATGGACTCTGAGGAAGCATCCCTTTGATCCCAATCCCCAAATGTTACTGAAGGTTTTTTCCCTCCCATTTCTTTTTTAACACTCAATCCTCCACCACAACCACAATAGTCACTAATTAAAAACTCCACACACCTTAAAGTCTGGAGCTTAGAAGTTGCATTTCTAAGCAATGTTGAATAGACATTCCTCATATAGCCAGAATACAGGGAGAATACAGAAATCACACTTCTGAGTACTATATATTATATATGCATATATACATATACATGTATATGTGTGTCTATATGTATATAAGATTTTCAGGGCCCATCTAGTTGTTAACAGTATAATTTGTTCTATGGATGAAAAAGATTAAAAAAAAAAACTTCACATCCTTTTAGTGTTTCAGTGTGCTAGACTAGTAAGGTGTACATATTTCATATATAGTGAACACATTATGCTGCATTTTAATTGAGGATAACTTACAGAATTATCTCATGCATTTATAAGCAAATAGTACAGGTTACAAAGGTAGGCAGGGTGTGAAAGTATGTGTGTGTGTGTGTGTGTGTCTCTGTGTGTATATATATATATACCCCCACTAGTTGTGCTGTCTTAAAACAGACCTAAGGCGATTCTCTTCTGGGTTAATTGCTGTTTCCAAGGAAAATGCCTGGGTTTGCCTCAACAGTCAATATTCCTTCAGGTGTAACACTCAGGCTAGCCCCTTGGTGCCGATTTTTGTCTAACTAAATAATAAAACTAAATAATAAAACCTTGCTTGAATTTTTTTAAAAAACACTGAAAATTATTTGCTCTTTACAATCTTTTCAATACCCCCAAATGAAAAGAGAGTTTATTATTTACATTAGCAAACAGATGGTTTCAGGGGAAAAAAAAACATTTCCTGGCTCTTGCTTCTTATCATAACCTAGGAGGCTTGAGAGCACATTACCTGTCTGAAGTCAGAACCTGGAGTGATAGGTTGCCAGTGATAGACTCCCTGGGGAAGCTTTATAGTGGCGCAAGAGCCCCATCTCTGAGCAGCCAGCCTCTCCAGTCCATTCCCCACACTCCGGCCACAGCCATATCGCCATAGCACTACTCTGATCAAGCAATTCCCTCCAACTTTCCACCGACTTTTACAAAGCCAGGGAAGACCTGCTTATTCCAACTCCCACTCATCCCTGCAGCATAAATCTGTATTACAGTCACACTCCATGTGAACTGGATACATCAGGCAATCTTGTTTCCTTCCCTTGGTACCTGCTGCTCCCCTGACTCTTCCCCTCTGTGACTTGCTTCAAATTTGTAGCTTAGATGAACTCCTGCTAAAAGCTTTCTCTGATCTCCTAATATCAGTTTAGTACTTCTTATATGTGCTCTGACAGCATCCAGAATTTCTCTTATTAGAGACGTTATCACATAACAGTCTAACCTTTGTCTTCATCCCCTTTGTTATTATAAATGCTCTAAAGGGAGAGATAAAGTCTATCTCATTCATCAGTGTGCTTGGAAAATATGCACATAGTAAATATACGTTGAACTGATTTAAACTATAATGCATCTAATTACTGATGAAAAAGCAGAGTAAGGCCAACAGCTCAAATTTTAAGCAGAAAATGATGTAGCTAGAAAGGAATAATCAGAAAGTTACTCAGAACTATTTAAAGAGGTTTGTATTTCCCTTGGCTACCTTTGTGGACAAGAGTTTGTGAGTTGATCAGGCATTTAAAAGTATGCATATTGATAATCTGAATAGATATACAAATTATCAGTTTGCAAATTTGTTTCTAAATCACAGGTATCCAAATATGTCTAAAAGTTAATATGATAAAAATAATTTCAAGGTCATTATCTGTTTGGGGAAACTGAGTTAACCAACACAGATCACTTTATTGTAAGATGTCTTAGAGCCTTAAATAAGATGACATGGCATGTAACTATCTAAGAAGAGAGGTATTCTGAGTGGTGTTTCCCAGATTTAGTTTTTCATCCATGAGCATCCCATGGGACAAAAGTTGCTCAGAACTCATTTTGGGACATGTCTATCATCTACAGCAAGGATTGGCAAACTATGGCCTAAGGGCTGAAGCCCGTACTATGGGATTTGGACAAATCCCTTACAAATTATGGCCTGAAGACTAAATCCCAAAGCCTAAGGGCTAAAGCCTAACATCTGTTTTTGTAAATAATATTGGAACACAGCCACGACTCCTCATTGCAGCATTATCTATAACTGCTTTTGTGATAAGACAGCAGAGGCAAGTAGTAAGACAAAGATCATATGGCCTATACAATAAAAAATATTTACTACCTATTAGATTATTAAGTATGAAATGTCTGATTTCCTTAAGTACTGAGTTTGACAGTTGAAAGATATCTCTGACATTTCACTTTGACACTTGTTTTATTTTTATTGTGTCTTCAGTCTTTCCAACATACATTTTGGCTTGTGATTATCTTTCAAAATTTTTTTAGAGCAATTTTTGTGAAACCATGGATAAGTCAAAAATTCATGTTATTTTCGAATATGAGTTCCGTCACAGAACCAATGCAGCACAGACAGCTTGAAATATCAACAAAGTGTCTAGGAAGGATGTGGCTAATGAACACACAGTACATTGATGGTTTGAGAAGTTCTGTTCTGGTGATTTTAATCTTGAAAACGAGCCATGTGGGCGACCTGAGACCAAGGTGGATAATGATGAGCTGAAAGCTGGAGTGGAAGCGAATCCATCTCAATCTATATGTGAACTAGCAGCAAGGTGTGATGTTACTATTCCAACATATTGGGCCATCTGAAATAAATCAGCAAGGTAAAGAAGCTGGATAGATGGGTTCTGCATGAATCAAATGAGTGTCAAAAGAGAAATCCTCTCAAAGCTTGCGTTTCTTTGCTGTCACGACATAAAGGCAAACCATTCTACATCATATTGTTACATGTGATGAAAAATGGATTCCCTTTGAAAATCACAAGCATTCAGCACAATGGTTGGATAAAGATCAAGTGCCAAAACACAGTCCAAAATCGAACATTCATGAAATAAAGCTAATGGTGTCTGTTTGGTGGTCCAGCGCTGGTATTATCCACTACAGCTTCATGAACCCTGGTCAATCGATTACAGCAGATGTCTACTGCAACCAACTGGACAAAATGATGAGGATGTTTTTGATTAAGCAGCCAAGACTGGTCGCTAGATTTAGGTCAATCCTCTTGCAAGACAACACGTGAACACATGTTGCACAAGCAATGTTGCTCAAACTACAGCAGCAGGACTTGGTAACTCTCTGTCATCCACCATATTCACCAGACCTTGCACCAACTGACTACCATTTCTTCCAAGCTTTGGACCACTTCTTGCAAGGAAAAACATTCAATTCTCAACAAGCTGTGGAGAACACCTTTTGTGATTTCTTTGCCACTCACTCTGCAGGCTTCTTCACTGCTGGCATAAACCAGCTACTGATAAGATGGCAAAACTATGTTGATAGTTTAGGCGCATACTTTGATTAATCTGCTGCTTCTCCTTTGAGATATAAACTACACCTCCGATGCAAAATCAGACATATCACTTTTGATTCGAAATTGGACATTTCATATTAAATGTGTGTAGTTAACTACATGTGCTGTGAAAAAGAATAAAAACAAACAAAAACATACCTATAGAGGTATGACATTGCAAACAGCATATGCCCCAGAATGAGTTTTAGTTGGGCTATACACAAATCTAATCCACTATTCTTGTGGGAATTTTCAGTTCTCCTCTCTCTCATAACATGGGCATCTTCCCAGGCTGAGTAGGGTTCTTCTCTTTAGAGATACAAGAATTTTTATAAAATATGGTTCCTAAATTCAAGTCAACGACTTCATATGGTATTTAACCAATAACTTGGTGATCTTCCCTAAACCTGGAAGAAACACTTGTATAGAATCACCATGAGATGACACATTAGTCTCAAATGGGGCAGCACCATTTTCCAGGTGAGGAACATAGTTCCTGAGGAGGTCAAATGATTCTCCAGAACATGGAGTGAGTGACAGAGACGGGACTGAAACCCCAGGCTCTGGATGTCTACTCAGCACTTCACCACGACACAGCAATTCATCCTCCTCCTAAGACCACCTCCATTCAAAGTCTACTGACTTTTCCAGCCACATCACCCAGTCTCCCTGGCATATAGCGGTGCTTCAGTCAAAATAGTTTTCCATACACGAGCCTACTAAGTATTATACTGCCTACATAGGTTTGTTTTGACAGTTTCCTTCACTCTATGCCCACTTTTTAAAATGAAATCCCCTCTTTGAGACCCAGCTCAACTGTCACCTTCCAAACAGCCAACTTTTCCAGATGATCACAGATCAAAGTTACCACTTCTGCTCTGAATAATAAAGCACCTTTTCTGTATCTTTCCTGTGCTCCTTGTCAAATCCCAATTTATGTTATAATTGCATATCAATTCCTTTATTAGGATGTACACTCTCTGAGGTTGCGTACAGTCCACATTGTTTAAAATTGTGCTCCCTCCACAGCATGCTGGGCAGTATGTCTTGCACATGGTAGGTACCGAAACTATGTTCCTGAATTTACAAGGGCAGATAAATGTTTCTGGTGACATTTGTATTTTTCAGAATTTATTCTTTAACCTTTCCTTTAAAAGTCAGAACTATTGGAATTGTTGTTCTCAGAGCCTTCTGGAATTTTCCCTGATTTCCAAGATTCTTAAAACCCTATTCCACTGGTTTTTACAAGAACACCTTAATGTTCTTGCTTTTTGAATTGCTATGCTTGTAAAAGTACTATGCATTTTAACTCATTAGGGCCTGGATATATGAATCCATTTAAGTGAGGCTTGGTGCTCCTGTACTCTGTCTTCACTTATCTTAGGATTCAGTTCACTTTAAGTAGGTTTTACCCTCAACTTTATATATTGATGAAATCATTCTCTTTAATACAGTAGCCAGTGAAGGAAAGGATATCTTGTTTTAAATTATGAATCAAGTAGCAACAAATTCTGAATATCCATTTTAGCCCATATTTATTTCCTCTCTGATGCTTTACTATCTCTCTAATGTTTAGGTTGCAAATGAGAGATTCTATTAATAACTAAAGAAATAAAAGACCTACAAAGAGCTATTGAAATCCAGTAATTCCAGTTAAAGTTGGTTACTCAGAATACATTATGCATGATCCTCTAATAGAAACTGAGATGGGAGAAAAGTACATCCCATCAGGGAAGGTATTCATTTTCTTTTCTGCATTACTCAAAACCTTCACATGCTTAATCAACTGATGTTGTGTGGCAGTCCTTCTGCTATTTCTATTAAATAAAATAATTAGGTCTTTTTTTTTTTCAAAAAAGTTTCCATGATCATTTCAAAGTAAGGATCCTCAAGGATTGGTAAGACTTACACATGGTACAAGTCATCCCTCTCACTGCTATTCTAACATAACTTTAGTTATCTGTTTAAATCTGTGGGTATTACAAACCATCTTGATCCGTTATCACTGTGGAGGAATAAAAAGACAGAAATTGTGTGTTTGTGTGTGTGTGCATCTGTAGGCCTACACACACTCAAACACACACACACCTAAACATACACATATGTATGTACCCATGTATGGCCACTTTTCTTCTTCTGCCATCCACATTTCGGATTTTCCAGCTGACATCCTTCTCTACTCAGAATATTGCATCAGACCTCAAAAAAACACACCATTTCTCTACTGATAAAGTTCTCCATTAAGTGATATCTTTCTCTGGTTCTTAAGGAATCAGCACAAAACCGGACGATATGCTCCACAGACCTCTGGAATAAAAGGGAGCTGACAGATTCTGCTTGTCCTTCACTAGCATTTTCTCTTCACATTTTTTTTTCCTTTTTGCCTTCTTTAGCTTGCCTTAATCTGCATGTCTCTATGAAAAGAAGGAAACATTTCTTGGGGATCTGTGGACCTTTGGACAGATCATAAGAAACCAGGTTGTTAATAAATTCTCTCTGCACATGAGAGAGATGAAAGCTGACTTTGCTTCACTGTCCTCTAGATGTGAAACCTCTCAAGAATGTCCACAATCCTGGGCTCCCACATACACTCTGGTAAGCTCAGGTACCTTCCCTAAGCATTTGACTCTTCACTCTTTCTCTAATTGTGCCTGTCACTGGGATTCAAGGTCCTAGATTTTAAGTGGTTACTGAATATTTCTTCTTGAACCATTCCATGCAATTCAACAAAAACCATCTTGTAAACAATTCTGCTCTCATCTCCACAAACAACTTCTTAAATACTCAATGTGTATAGGTAAAGGAAGTATTAACTAATACAGAGAACCCCATTCTAATTCTTAACACAGTCTTGGAGCATTTGTGAACATAGCAAAAGGATTTCTTATTCTGTCTGTCCCATGAACTCTCTGCAACATTTAAATGCCTACCAAGGACAGAAGAATGAGGTGGTAGTGATTGGACCAATGGGATTGCCTTGTTTTGGCTCCCTTCTGAAGCTGAAATGGATGAAGCGGTGAAGTCTGTGAGCTCCAGTTGGCTCATGGTATCTCCAAAGATGAATGCATAGCAGAGTCCAGAGCTAAACCCTACTCTCTATTATCCCCTCTCAGGGCCCAAATCCCAGGTGACCTAGGGCTCCGGCTGAGTGGAGTGGAACACAGCACTAAGACAGAAACACTTGATTACACTTGGACTCCCACAACTGCCTCTCCAGCATGCCTTATTATTTGTTTATTAAATGGTTTTCCTCTGGGTTTTATTGTAAAAGGTTGCTTCTGAATCTGACTGCTTTAAGTGAACAGCTCTGTCTTCACCTAATAACTTTTTCAAACATAAGTTTAGGTGCTTAGCTCTTTATTACAGCTGCAACATCATTAGAGTCCTAGTCCTTTCAGGCTGAAATATATCCTCCCTTATTTTTCAAACTAATGGTAGCCAGTGAGCTGTATATTTTTCTGTAACTGACAAAAAATAACTTTCCCAGAGCAACTGGGGACTAAAGTAAATTGTCAAGATTTATCTTGGTGCATCCTACACGTCCATGTGCATAATCTGGTGGTGACCTTTCGTAAAATTGACCTGTGTAAGTGCTATGACTTCTACTCCTGCTCTCTTAAGGCATGTTCAATACAGTGATAACAGAAGGGGTGGAAATGTGTCTTTTCGAGGCCATCACTGATACAACACAGGCATGGTCAGGTGCTTTCCGGTCTTCCAGTTCCACAGAGAACATTGAGTTCCCTTCCTGAACCCTGACCTACTATCCATCCAGCCCAGGAAACATGCCACTCACTCCCCAGGACACCTCACACAACAACATTTTGACTTCTTCCATTTGACTCAAGAGGCAATTTTGCCAATTCATTTATGAGTGAAGACAAAGTGTCACAGAGCATCTCTACGGATGACAGAAGCCTCATGCTGTGAGTTGATCTTGCCACCCTGAAATGAATCTAGAAATATTTGTACCTTAATCTCCTGCAGAAATGAACCTTCTGGAGCTCTCAATCTGACATTCAGTGAAATTTGTACTATATCAGCAGTTGCTAGGCACACTGTTAGGAATAGAAAGAAAATGCAGAGGCTTAAGTCCTGTGTTTGGGAGATTATTTCTTGTTGATATTCTTCTTTGCAAAAGATTTTCTGGTGCTAGTTCATTACCGAGATTCTGTCTGCCATCCTCTACTATTCTTTCTTTGCTACCTTTCTTCCTTTGGCCTTAAATCACATCTCACAATCAAACCTTTTAACCTGAGTCTATGGAAGGCCTGTTTTGGTTATCTGTCTATTAGAGATTCCCAAAATGTAATTGCAGGCTTCTTATTTATCCAGGAGATAAGACTGATGGCTGAGAGGCCAGCTGGCTGTAGCTATTTCACACTCAGTCCTACTTCTAGCATCCTTACTGATCTTATCACGAACTACTCCCCACATAATTTAACCTGACGGTTTATGCTCAGGCTAAAAATAAAAATAATTTCGCTAAAGTGGCATTAAATGGCAAGGGGCACTGTGCTACTGACCGAAAGGTAGGTTGATATCTGCAGAGAGTGTGTCCTGCACCGGGTCACTGTATATGCTGGTAGTTAGTTTTAATGACCTACATGTAGTCTCCACATTGCTGGTTTAAAATACTTGGAAACACCTGTGCAGTGCCTTTTAGTGTCACAACTCAATTCTACAGAGATAAATATTAGAGTTGCCAAGGTCAGTGGCCCTGCCTAATGGCATCCCAGGGAGCCAGTCAAGATGGCGTCTCCACTCATTGCAAGCTAATTAGGAGTTGAAAGAGGCCTCCAACTTAGTGGCACCAGCACAGCCTCCCTCAGCACATATTTTTGCCCTTGGCGGTCTGAGAACAATGTGACATGTAATCCGGTAGGTGCCACTGTGCTTGCTTCAGCAAATTTAAGTGACTCTACCCTCTGCCACTGTCTGCCAATTAATTTTAAACCAAATGTCTTGGAGAGGTTATGTCAGGTATCCCGGGAAAATTATATGTGACAAATGCAGGATAAACAGTGTCATGAACAGTGAATAGAATTAAAATTCCAAAGTTTAACTTCTACTGTATCTGTTTTAGGGAGAAGGAAGCTATGCTAAGTGCTTTGGGAATTCTATATCCACCCTACCAATCCTGCCTGGACCGGTTCCTTCATATGAACTAAAGTGTTTCTCTCCTGACTTATTTCCAAAATAAGGTTAATAATAGTAAGCCAAGAAGCTGCATTGGCAGAGGAAAGTAATGGATACATAAATGACCATATGATTTAATATTGTTTATTGATTATACCCTCACTTCACTCCAGAAAAAAAACCAAAACAACTAAGGAAAGTGCCCAAGAACAGCAAAACCTCCTTATCTCCAATAGCTATCAGTCAAAGTTGACATGTCCAATTGCAACAGCTAAAGTAAAGGTATTTTACTTAGAATTTCTCAAAACTCAAATGAGTTTAAGTGTACAAACAAATAATTCCTGAAGCACCCTAAATCTGGACCTGAATACCAGAAGATAGCTCTAGAAAGCTCGAAGACTAGACTAGGAAACAGAGACATGGATTCAAGTTCCAGATATATAACAAGTCAAGAAATTTCACAAGCCTCAGTTTCCTCATATGCAAAACTGATGTTTTCAAATCCTAATGTATTTATTTATTTATTTTTTGAGACAGCGTCTGGCTAGAATACCGTGATGTCAGCCTAGCTCACAGCAACCTCAAACTCCTGAGCTCAAGTGATCCTTCTGCCTCAGCCTCTCGAGTAGCTGGGACTACTGGCATGTGCCACCATGCCCGGCTAATTTTTTCTATATATTTTTAGTTGTCTGTCTAATTTCTTTCTATTTCTAGTAGAGACAGGGTCTCACTCTTGCTTGGGCTGGTCTCAAACTCCTAACCTCAAGCGATCCCCCCACCTCGGCCTCCCAGAGTACTAGGATTACAGACGTGAGCCACCACACCTGACCCAAATCCTAATTTATTGTTTCGCTATTTCTGCACTCTCCACTGTAGCATTACAGGTACAATTGTTAATTGATAATGTTGGCTATTTCCCTTCTTCCTCCTTTCTTTCTTTCACCTCTCTCTATTAATGGGCAAATAAAAAAAAGTTAAATAAGCACAGAATAAAAATTACTTAATAGACTTGGATCAAGACAAATGAAATACATAAAACATTGTTACCAAAAAAAATTGTACTTTTCCTTGTAATTGACCTGGAATATTTTTTACTTGCAATTAGTTATTAGATTATGTTTATTAAATTGATTATTTATTAACTAAACTTCCATATATTATGTCTGAAAATTATCCATATTATAATTTTTATAGATAATGGAGAAATCATACTAAAACACCTGCCAGTTTTTGAAAGAAACTGTCTACAGCAGCTCTGGGATCTCCAAAACAATACACCTGGAGTGGAAACAGTACTAATAAAATTCTGTCCCTCACACTCTTTTTCTCCTCACTGCTCTATAACTACACACCTTTGCTCTCTTGGTTAACTGCTTTCTGTTTTGTTGCCAGAGAAATTAATACTCAGTGCCCACGAGACAGGTACCTGCAAACTAGCTGTTTGGAGACTCGACTGAGTAGAACATGATGCAACTCCGTGTAATCAAATGTTAGGTGCATTTTAACATACAGCCACACCTACCTTCAAGTTCATTACTAATCAGAAAAGGAAATAAACCCCCAAAAGGGAGGCAAAGAAGTTGTATGGCTAGTATTTTATGCTTTCTTCTTTGGATGGCTCTTACAGATCTCAATTTTTCTAATCATCTATTAATTTAGCTCAAAATATACTTGCTGATACACTGATGATGCAGATTATGCCACATTATCTCTGCCACTTTCATTTTTAATAGATGATCCATATTTTTTAAAGACATTCTCTCAATAGATGTTATTGAATCTGCAAGATAAATAGTAGAATAAGTCTGATCTCTCTCCTAGCTCTAAACCTGTAAGTTTTGAGTGATCAGTGGCAATTTATAGTATGTAAAATAGCATTTCTTGAAGCAAATTGTTTCCTATCCTAGAATATCAGGTATTAGAAGGGAAAAAAAAATACCACTTTATCTCAAATATTCTATACAGCCTTTGAAGTATGTAGATGTTCAGCATTAGGGAACAAAGCTTAGGAATCTGTTTACTTCTAACATTAATTTCATATGTTTTCCTTTATTGTGAAAATGATAAAAAGAAATTAAATTCACAAAACTAGAACACCTCATTGATTTTTGCATCAAGGCTACGTGGTAAAGGACAAAAAGTCAAAGTTTGTTTTCCAAGTGTAAATAACGTGGATTTCTTATATTGAATCTCTTTGGGGATTTATACCTAGGGGCATTTCCAAATACTTTTGTTCTCAAGATTATTATCTTAGGTGGAGATTAAGAAGAAAGTAATGAAGTTGGCAAACTAAGAAAAATCTAATTTTTTTTCCAAGACACACGTCTGAAGAAAAGTTAGTGCCTTGACAGAGATTCTAAAGACAAAAGCATTATGTTGCAGGTTTGGGGCAAGATGAGGTTAAAGTATTCACCAGATAAAGTAAACAATATACTTAGAAAACTACCATTCTGATTACTAAAATGTAGCACTAGAATTGAATTGTAACCCTGTATTACTGTTTTCTATACTGCTGGTTTATGCTAATTTCAAGAATAAATTGCCATTCTAAATTAGTCAATTTCACTATTGTCTTGCTTACAGATAATCCTTATGGAAATAATTACAGAAAATCAACAAAATTTTAAAACCTTTGACCTATTCTTCTTATGGCTAGAATAGTCATAAGTACTATCGAATAAATTCTAGTAGCTTAGAAAAGGAAACTAAATGTTCCATAATGGGGAGTAGTTATATCAGTAATATTTTGGGTATATAGATTTGATAGGATATTGTGTGGTAAGTCAAAATATTCCATGAAGATAATATAAAAACAGAATATGTTTATAAAATATTAAGTTATAAATTATAGAAAAACAAGTGTGTACATATATATGCATATGCATATAAGAATTAGAAATATGTAAAATGCATGCATATGGGCAAAAATTAGGTGTGAATACACAACAAGTAAAATAACTGCCATTGGGTCATTAGGGACAATATTCTATTTATTTGTTATCTATTCCTGTTTTTAAAAATTAGCCAATGTAAGAAATTTATAATAACAAAAACATAAGTGTAGGTATATAAAGCAGCAGTTATGAAAATTAACAAGTGCTACAGTAGCTTGATATCTAGATCAGATTATACCACCAGAGTGCCAAATTTTTAACTATTAATATGTTAGAGACAAGTTAGCATATTAATGTACATTTTTGTGAACAGCTTAACTTTTTTAAATGTGAAAAATTTTAAAAACTACTAGAAATAACATGGACATATTGATTGACACAGAAAAATATCCAAAATATGTTTCTAAGTTGAATAGTTTATATAATGTTGGGGAGAGGATTAATCTCATAGTTTACTGCATTAGTTTGCTAGGGCTGCTGCTCTAACACAGTAACACAAACTGACTTAAACAAGAGAAATGTATTGTCTCAAAATTCTGGAGGCTAGAAGTATGAGATCAAGGTGTCACTAGGGCCATGTTCCCTTTGAAGGCACTAGGAAAAGGTCTCTTTCTACATAGCTTCTGGTAGTTCCTTGGCTTGTGGCAGAATAACCCCAATGTTCACATGGTATTCTCCTTGTGTGTCTATTTGTGTCTAAATTTCTCCTTTTCAGAAGGACATCAGGCATATTGGATTAGGGATCCACCCTACTCCTTTATGACCTCATCTTAACTCATTATATCTGCAACAACCCTTATTTCCAGGAGGAGTGCTAGTGGAGATGCACATCTGATTACTTTCTGCTCAGCTTGCTGACTTCTGCAGGAGGATAAATAACTGAGCTGAATATTTATGATGGGTGGATGGCAATTCTTGAAATTCATCTTTCTAAACATTCTCATGACCTTGGTCCCTGAGATCAGGGACCTACCCCCCAAATGTTAGGAGGTAGCTAGTACTAAGGATGAATCTGATTTCGTGAGTCAGAAAGTACCAAATTCTGCTAGAAGTGTCTTAGTCTGCTTCAAGATGACATCCATGCCAGATAATTTGTAGAGTAAATATTCTTCATTAGATACAAGCAAAATCTTTACATCCAGAGAGACATATGAGGCAAGGTGCAGATGAACAATTGATCTGAATAGCCACAACTCTAAAGGCAGCATTAAATATCCTCACGACCAAGGGAGAAATTATATACATAGCTCTCTCACAAGTGCAAGAACTCTCAGTATTCCACAGCCTTAAATCTTGGAATTTATACCCTGATATTATCCTTTACACTTTTGAGGCATTATCTTAGATCTACCAACTCCAGTCTATACCTTCTGTCCTAACGAATTCACAAGGGCCTCTATAATTTAAAATTATATGTCTTTGAAACAGCATTCCAACTCTTTATATTATATTCCTCAACACCAGTACCAATATAGTGTATGGAAACACACTGTGTTTGGTTTTCTAAATTCTCCTACAGAGAAAGCATGGGTGTAAAACATAATTCTCCCCCAAAACGTAGAAATCCATTGCATCTTTTCATGTAGTACAGTAGCACAAAGTATATACTGACTTAATAGGCACAAAAACCACATATGATAGTGTCTTTCACTTTGTTTTATAGATGAGAAAACCAAGGAGAGAAATATTAAGAAACTTTCTCAGGGTCACACTGACCAAGCACCAGAGCCAAGATCTAAACTATATGATAGTATTCTAGAGACTGGACTCTTCAACATTATGTTGTACAACATCTACTTGACATCAAATGTGAAACTTCTGAAATAGAGAAAGAACAAACTATTTTGGTGACCTAGAAAAATTGCTAGGCTTTGAGATCTTAAAAATATATTCATATTTTTTTTCAGGAATCAGAAACTCAATGTACTACTTTGATATGGATTCAACTCAATGGAGTCAACGGTTTCTATGATATATATTTAAGAACATTAATTTAATATATTCAGCATATGACATTGACTTTCAGGTCAAGCTCTTTAAAAATAGTGAGTTAAATAAAAATTGGTCTCAGCTTATGAAATCAAATATCACCACCAGTCGTTGGGGAAGTACAATAATGATTTTAGCTCTATAACTCTGAGCCAGGCTAAAAGCAGTAGGATTAGGCTTAAAAACAGGGATGTAAGAATGCAGTTGAGTAAACTTTCCATTCAGTTGAACTTTGTAGATTTGAAATTTACCCATAGATCTAGATGGTCTTTGAAAGTTTTCCTGATATATAAAGTCACCTTTGAGTGATATGGTGGTACATGTGGGTCTGAATTGCTTCACCCTTAAATCCCTGCCTATTTGAGAACCCTTTGGACCATTTGCTAAAGAAAATGAGGTTTCATGTGCAACACGGTGGCAATTTGGTATTTCATCTACTGCAGGTGTCCTCAAAGTATGGCCTGTGGGCCACATGCGGCAGGCCGAGGACATTTATCTGGCCCACCGGGTGTTTTTGCCACTGCTGTCTGTCCTGCTTAGCAGCCGACTCGTCCTGGGTCCACAGTGTGCACTCTCCAACAGTCTGAGGGACAGTGAACTGGCCCCCTGTTTAAAAAGTTTGAGGACTCCTAATCTACTGCTTTTCTTTGTGACACAGAACATCTACTTGTCTTTGCTTGGCACTAATAGCAAAACAGTGGGCTTGCTCTTTGAAGAAGATTTTTCAAAAACACACCTTTGGGAGAAGGGAGGATTTCTTCAGGTTTTCAAGCTGTCAAAGAGTTCCAGATTGGCCCTTTCTTAGATCAGTCTCAAAAATTCTATTGAAAGTGTGCTAATAAAAGAAATATATATATATATATTTTTACTCAATCTATTTCGACAGGGTCTCTTAAACATGTTTGAACACAGGTTTTTAATTCTCTTTAAAATATTCAAAAACCTAGTAGAAGAAATGACAACGAAATATGAACATCAAGAAGCAGGGCCCCTCTTAATGAAAACATTTAGGAGCAGATTAGAACACGAGAGTCTCTGTAGCATAAGGGGGCAGTCCAATCGACATACGAAGTGGGATGTGTACAATTACAAAGTATGGTGAACAAGAGAAGCAAACAACTCTCTGGAGGGACAAGGGAAGTTCTGGGACTTCAATAAAAATCTGAAGAGCTACTTAGGTCAGACAATAGTTGAGGGGAAAAAAGTGAAAACATGAAAGTACACCGATTGTTTTAGAAAAAGCCTATGATCAAATGAAAGAGAAATCAAAACTAAAACTTAGAACTGAGGGGAGACACCACAAAGAGACACGTATTTGGAAACAGAGGAAAAAGCAGGAACTCTTGCATCAGAAAGAGACAGCTTTGGAAAGAACTAGGGCGGATTTAAAAGGGGAGCACAGAGTGTCCGACTGTGGGGAAGATGTGTCATCAGGAACACCAACAAACTTTTTGATTTTTGTTGAAGCTCAAGAGGGAAAGGCATCTCTGGGGCAACTAGATCTCAGAATACACACTGACAAAATTATCATTAAAAAATGAGCAGGTATTCCAATTAAAATCATCCTCAAGAAAAGAGCAGGAAGGAACACAAGCAATACCCTGACTCAATTCTTGATATTTTATATAGATAATGTATTTTCCAGATGGGGCAAGGCTTTGAGAGTTGACGCTATTTTCAAAGATAAAATAAGTAGTATGAAGAATGTATGTCCCCAACAGCATTTCTCATTTAAGATACCAACATCTTTAAATACACTTCTACACAGCCACCCGAACCCACCCCCCTCACGTTCCAGATATGTTTCTAGAAGAACACAACAACAACAGCATATGTTTTCCCTCAAGTAGTGACAGTTCTCAAGAGTAAAATAGCAGTTTTTAACAAACACTTCCAAGGTGACAGGACAGAGAGCCAAAAGGAGGATGGTGTAACCAATTAAAACATCAGAGGACATTTAGATACAAAGATGAAACAAGGCCTAGGTTCTTAAGTCACAGCCCTCAGCTGCACATGCCAGGGACTTAGGACCACAAAGAACCCAGAATTCAAATCAACAATGCACAGCTAAGATCTCTGCCCAACACACTGTCTCAGAAAAAGCACCAACCCCAAGTTCACCCACACTGCAGCTAGAAGCAACCTCATTCTTAAGGAATGCCAGAACTGGAGCAAGTCTTAAGATGAAACAGTCTGTCTTCCACATTTTCTGAGAAAGTAGCCAGTGTCCAGAGAGGTTCATGTCACATGTCTGAGTTCACAAAGATAGTCAACACTGAAACGGGACTCAAATCCTAGAGGTTTGTGCAGTGATTAAACAAACCACTTGTCCAGGATGGAATTCATTTCACATAGTGTGCTGTTAGTACCTTCAGTAAACGTGTAAGACCATGGGTCCCACTATTTTTTCAGTAAAGTATGATCTCTTTTCACCCCTGCCCCCAACCATGGATATATGCATATTTATGCATATAGTAAAGTAAACAAACTTAAGGTAGATCAGAATTTTCTCTATCAAAATATAAAAGTGCATCTTATGAATATAAGAGAGAAAGAGCACAAACACTGCTATAGTTACTCTTTTAAAAAGTAAACAACTGTCGTTTTGCAGTGAATATTTACCCTGGTTTTAAGTTATATTTAGTAAATTAAGCTTTTTGAGACTAGCATATGTTTATTCTTGATTTCCTTTTCTCATAATTACCTATGTACAAAGCAAGAAGTTTTAGAGTTGGTTACTCTATAAACTTGTATTTCCTTTATTAATCACTTTCTACTATGACAACTTTGATGATTAAATATACACATTCTAGGAATGTCTAGTATTTTGATTTGTCTTTTCCATAGTATGAACATTTTGGCTAAAAGAAAGAACTGTCTCTTTAACCTGTCATAAGACCTAGGAGATACTATGTGACAAAATGGAAAAAATACCAGGCTCTTTTACTTCTCTTAACTCTAAATACATGATCTTCCAATAGGCAGGAAACTTATGAGTACATATCTATAACTGAATCAGCTACAAGTGTATAAGTTGTAGGAACTGAGGATGTAAAACATCCAGTGTGAGTTAAGAAGTCAATTACTCTCAAAACATGGCTTTCAGTACATTTAAAAACAGCAACTCAACAGTTTCTCATTCCCTAGTACTGTAATACTGGCTCAATTTCAATTCTTCAATTCGTATAAGGTTGAAATTGTCTCTTACAAGATCAAGGGTTAGCGCTAATACTGCCACAGGTTATTTCTGCTGGATGTCGGGGACATCACATAAGTTCTTATTATGAATATCAAGACAGATTTTTGACTTGAATCTGAATTTGTTAAACTGCATGCACTCGCCTCTCTAGGACATTCATGACCATTAACACAGGGGAGATAATGCCACTCCTCAGATCGAATCTTCACTTCTAAAGACAACACAAAGAGAAACAAAAAAGGTCAGAAATCTCATTAGAAGAGTCTGGAACAAGTCACTATTTTCTGTTTAATGGAATGAGACAGTCAATGGCCGAAAGAGTAAATGGTCATCCAATATCAAGTCATTATACTACCCTCGCATTTGTGGCGGGGGAATAGAGCAAAGAGTACAACATTATTTAGGTAGTGCAGTAATTAAATGACAACAAGCTAGGGGTAACAGCTTGGATGCCTAAAGACATACTGCCTCCCAGGTTGGGGGGATGAAGGGGTGGTAGAGATGGAGGATGCCCCCCATTTGTTCCCTCAGCCTTACTCTTGACTAGGCTGCTTATTAGAGAATTCTGGCTATCCTTGAGCAAACTAAGCAAAATATTCTCCCCCTCCCCAGCCCTTCCCACCCGAGCTCTTTGTCTTCCCTTATATTTCTGGTCCCAAATGGCCCAGGGTGATGGGAAAACACCCTGAAGAAAACAACTTGTTTCCTTTAGGGGACAAAAAAGAAGGAGATAGAATCTCAAGACCTGCTCCTGTTTTCCAATTGACCAGTGAAAGTGCTTACAGTTGACAGAGTATAGTTTAATGTCATCACACATGTTTACTCTTCTTTAGGAGTGTCTTTTCCTAGACTCAGCAGCCATTTTTGCATGTGTCTAATTACTTCTGTTGGTAAAGGAAATCCACTTCCATGTGAGTCATCTACAAAGATGGCAGGATTCTTGTAATCGCCACATTAACACAACTTACAAAACAACTTAAGAGATGGGGAAAGTTTTAACACATGGTTAAAAACAACTAAAAACATAACTATGGTTTATTTATGTTTATTTCCAAAATTTAAAGAGGGCTATTTCCAAACTATTTAAGATAGCAAAACTTGGAGTAACTCCTTGGCTAAACCACATTTCTTGGATCACATGATTTACTCTTGAATATTTTCTCAAGGTAAAAAAAAAATCCTTTGAAATAAATTTTCTCTATATAACAAACAGAAAATGCAAATAGCACCTACAGTATATTGATAATACACAAGAACTAAGTCATGGGAAAATTTTAGGCCAAGTTCCAATCCATGTGGTTTTAAAGAAGGAAATAGAGTATGTGAGTGAGATAAAGAAGTATATTGATGATGTATTGCATTTTAGCAGGCAGTGATGAGGCAGGAGTTTATTTATTTATTTTGGATACATTCTAAGCCAATGCATATTGTGATGAAAATGTTGTAGAATCAGCAATAAACCTTGAAAGAGAAGTTCCTGCTGCTTTCAAATCAGTGGATTTAATATAAAATCTATGAGAATCTGCACTGGCAAGAGCAGAAGGTAATGGTTCCACTGCCAGGCAAGAAGTGTGATGATATAGCCCAGGCATCACATTGAGGGGAATCTAAAAAGCACAGCATTTCCAAAAACTATTCACTGATGAAAATATATCAACTGCAAGTAGCTCTTCTATTACATTAGGGCCAAGAAAACAAAGCAACCTAACTGGAATAAAATCAGTAGCTGTTATGGGACTAGGATTTCAAGATATTCTGATATTGCCTATTCCCAGTGATGCCATTATCCTGGTCAATATTATCATCGTCGTCATCATCACCAACATGTGGTGATGATAATGTAACTTGGTCACCATCATCAAGTTACTCAGCAAAGAGTGAAGACAATTGAGCCAACTAAACAGGATATGAATAACTTAGCCTATGCAATGATCAACATTTCTTTTCAAGAAGGTATATCCCTGAAAACCAACAATGCCTATCCTCACGTTGATTTCTTGACAGACAGGTTGTTTCATTTTATTGGATCTGTTGTTTGCATATAGTAGGCAATGTATACGATTATAAATTATAATACACATTTATATTGCACATTTTCTACTCTATGCAAATATTAAAGACAATAAATATGATCCAGCAATTCTACTATTGGGTATACAACCAAAGAAAAGGAAATTGGTATTTCAGAGAGATACTGAACCCTGATGTTTATTGCACCATTATGCACAATAACCAAGATATGGAATCGACCTAAGTGTCCATCAACAGATAAAGAAAATGTGGTCTAGATAAATAGATACATACATACAGAATGGAACACTATTCATCCATAAAATATATGATATCCTGTCATTCCAGGCAACATGGATGAGCCTGGAGGTCATTATGTTAAATGAAATAATGAAGGAACAGAAAGATAAATACTACATGGGTTCTCACTCATATATGAAGCTAAAAAAGTTGATCTCATAGGAAGTAAAGAGTAGGATAGAGATTACTGGAGCTGGGGAGGATGAGGAGATAGGGAGAAATTGGTTGAAGGATGCAAAATTATAGCTAGATAAGAGGAACAGTTCTAGTGTTCTACAACACTATAGAGTAATTACAGTTAACAATACTTTATAATATATTTTTGGATAGCTAGAAGAGAGGAAAATGAATGTTCATAACATTTATTTATCAAATAAATGATAAATATTTGAGATGGTTGTTATGCTTATTACCATGATTTGATTACTATACATTGTATGTTTTGAAACATTACCATGTACTTCATAAATACGTACAATTAGTATGTATGAAGTAAAAAGTAAATAAATGGCTTATGATACAAATTATCATATGGTAGGCTAACAATGGAATATTAGGGTTCTTTAAAAAAATGTTAATATTGAAAGAAATCTTGGATCATATTCTATCAGAAAGGTGACAAGGTTTGCCCAAGCCACAGACATACAGAGCCTAAATGACCACCTATAATCTCGGTAACCTATCATATATACGATATACCTCCTAAAAGTATTTTGGGAAAATTATGTTTGATGAAACAGATAAATAAGGCACTAAAATCTCAGAGAAATCAGTTTTGATTTTGCCAAGATTGAATTATTTTCATATCACACATAGCATGGCTTTACTAATATCAGTGCTATTTAAGTGATCATTTTAATGGGTGTGATTGGATCTATGGTTTGTATTGTGTTCATTTTATAGGCTGATGGATTGAGTGGTCATCATTGTAGCATAATGTGGCTGATATTCCTGTTTTTCTGATATATGCAATGATACACAATCAAAATCCACTCCCAATAAAACAGGAATAATGACTTCAAACTGTAAAATAATCAAATCTTATGGTTTTCCTTTTTGAAATCTGACATAGTGAAACAAGGCTCCTCTTTACAAAATATAGGGGTAGAAAAGAACATAGGAATCTCTATCATGATTGGGCAGTCCAATCAACACATGAACTGGACGTGATATAATTACAAAGTACTATGGACCATAAGCCAGCAGCTCTCTGAGAGACAAGAAAAGGGCTTTGGCTTCAGTGAAAGCCTGAACAGCTTCAGAGCTCAGACAACAGTTGAGGGGAAAAAGTGAAAACATGAAAGTATACCCGTTGTTTTAGAAAGAGCAAAGAAAGAGCCTATGATCAAAAGAAAGAGAATTCAAAACTGAAACCTAGAACTGAGGGGAGACACCATAAAGAGACACATATTTGGAAACAGGAAAAGCGGGAACTCTTGCATTAGAAAAAGACAGCTTCAGAAAGAACTAGGGCAGATTTAAAAGAGGAGCATAGAGTGTCCAACTGTGGGGGAAGATGTGTCATCAGGAATACCAACAAACTTTCTCTATTTTTGTTGAAGTTGAAGAAGGAAAGGCATCTTTGGGGTGACGAGATAACAGAAGACACACTGACAAAATTATCTTTAAAACATGAGCATGTTATTCCTATTTAAAGTCATCCTCAAGAAAAGAAAAGGAAGGAACACAAACCATACCCACACTCAATTCTTGTTATTAAATATATAAGGTGTTTTCCAGATGGGGCAAGGCTTTGAGAGTTTACACTATTTTCAAAGATAAGATAAGTAGTATGAAGAATGTATCTCCCTAACATCATTTCTCATTTAAGATACCAACATCTTTAAATACACTTCTACACAGCCACCCAAACCCACCCCCCTCAAATTCTAGGCATGTTTCTAGAAGAACGCCACCACACAACAGGAGCATAAGTTTTCTGTCATATAGGGGCAGTCCTCAAGAGTAAATAGCAGCTTTTAACAAACACTTCCAAGGTGACAGGACAGAGAGCCAAAAGGAGGATGGTGTAACCAATTAAAACGTCAGAGGACATTGAGATACAAAGATGAAACAAGGCCTAGGTTCTTAAGTCACAGCCCTCAGCTGCACATGCCAGGGACTTAGGACCACAAAGAACCCAGAGTTCACATCAACAATGCACAGCTAAGATCTCTGCCCAACACAGTTTCTCAGAAAAAGCACCAACCCCAAGTTCACCCACACTGCAGCTAGAAGCAACCTCATTCTTAAGGAATGCCAGAACTGGAGCAAGTCTTAAGACGAAACAGTCTGTCTTCCACATTTTCTGAGAAAGTAGCCAGTGTCCAGAGAGGTTCATGTCACATGTCTGAGTTCACAAAGATAGTCAACACTGAAACGGGACTCAAATCCTAGAGGCTTGTGCAGTCATTAAACAAACCACTTGTCCAGGATGGAATTCATTTCACATAGTGTGCTGTTAGTACCTTCAGGAAACGTGTAAGACCATGGGTCCCACTATTTTTTCAGTAAAGTATGATCTCCTTTCATCCCTACCCCCAACCATGGATATATGCATATTTATGCAGATATTAAACAAACTTAAGGAAGATCAGAATTTTCTCTGTCAAAATGTAAAAGTGCATCTTATTAATATAAGAGAGAAAGTGCATGCAGACCGCTACAGTTACTCTTTAAAAAGTAAACAGCTGTTGTTTTGCAAGTAATAATTATTCTTAATTCCCTATATGTTTTGGTAAATCAAGATTTTTTTGAGCATGGAATGTATTTATTCTTGTATTCTTTTTCTTCTTGTTACCTATGTATAAAGCAGTAAGTTTTCAATTTTGGTGTTTTAAAATACTATATTTCATTTATTAATCAACTATTTTGACAACTGATTTTTAATAATTACAGATGGTAGGAATGGCTATTGTTTTGGTATTTCTTTTCCAATCAGTAAAATTTTAGCTATACAGAACCATTTTTCCTTTAAACTCCATAAGGCTTAGCTGAAACTATCGGATACACTGTAGAAGTAGCAGCTTCTGTTACTTCTCTTAACTCTATGAACTTTACCAAGTACTGAAACAGAGTATTCTCAGTTCTCACAGGAAATGAACTGAAATAAGAGAACTAAGAAGGTGGAGAGGAAGGAGAGGGTGGGGAGGGGAGAAGGGCTTGAGAGCTGGTGGTGGAGACAACCATAGTTAAAGGCATGGGTAAAATTTGTTAAAGAGTGTGTGGGATTATAAACAAAAAGTCACTAAAAAACACAGTAAATATTGCAAGATTTGTATCGTGCTGGGCCTGATTCAATCTTAACTGACATACATGCAAAATATTTGATAAGAAACCTACCTTGCTAAGACCTATGTTTGGACGATCAGTGGGTGTGTGGGCTACAGTGTTTATTTCTATTTTCATGTGACACTATGTATCTGGATATTATATCACCACATTAAAAATAGAACTGAATGAAATTTGCTCAACCATTTCCTTCATTACTCAGTTTGTCTGCCATATTCACCTCTGCATATATACTTTCAATATTCTAAAAAGCTGCATTTTATACTGATTGTATGATTTCCAGATCATACACTTGTTAGTAATAACACTTACTAAATGGAAAACCTTGGCATCTACAAAAGGAAAATGAAAGAAAATAGTAGTGACAAGATTCTGCAAAAAAAAAAAAAAAAAGTAAACTTCTGTACCTTTATACTTTGTGTTCAACAACATTATAGTAAGAAAGTATGTACAATAAAGGTATGGTAATATCTTGCATTTTAAATAAAATACTTTGATTTTGGCACACATTAAATGAAGTTCATATCTATGTCTTTCACAGATATATACAAATTTTAAAATGTCTTCACCTGACTAGAAATTTACAGACAATATATGTAAAAATATTCCGTCTGTTGGTATTTTCACACTGCTTTTATGATTCAGATCAAGGAGGATCAGTTTTGCAGAGATATCTCAATGTCTTTATTTTTTCCTTTCAGAGCGCTAACATGTTTATATCCTTTCTCTTACCTATATTCAGTTGGAAAAAGAAAAGGTGGTCCCCATAGAATACTTGCAAAACATCAAATACACAGGAGTGGTAATCAAATGCAATCCAAACAGCCTTCCAAGGTGCATACTGCATGAATAACATCACTATCCCCAGTGCATTGACTCAGCCTCCTCTCTAATAGGTGCTCTTATCCAGGTCATCCTATCCAACGCTACACAGTGAAGATCTAATTCCAACATGAGTATGTTCTACATTTTATTATTCTGATTGAAACTTTCAGGAATGAGAAAATTCCAGCTCAATACCTTTTTGCACCTGCAATCTTTAGATTTTATAGACTAGCTGGCAAAATTTCCCCCCAGTTTCCTATCTTACCATGCAAATATTGTAAGCCTCCAAACGGCTGAGCTGAGATTCAGTTAGATTTTTTTTTTTCCATTGTGCTAAACTAGTTTGTAAATACCCTTTATGCAAGTTGCACGTATCTTGCTCTCAATAAGCAGAAAGGTCAAATTCTTTGTTTTAATTTTTACAGAATAAATAATTTAACTTCCCACCTAGTATTCATATCTTAATCTTTGCAGGATATGCCACTATTGAAGTTAGAGGAGAGAGACTAAAGGTTTTGGATACGTTTATTTTATAGAGACTAAAAAATAGTGAGTAAAACTATTTCTCAAAAGAAGCATTTTATTTTATACCTTTTTACATATTCTCTTTAAATGAATCCACTGTATTTCAGGGTTGCTGAAATTTAAACATATATTAATTAGAAATCTTTGGTTCATATCCAACAATTTCTCTCCTCAGTATATGTCCACACAAAAACTGTACAAGAATATTCATAGGGTCATTATTTACAATACTCAAAACAGTTTCAACAATCCAAATGCCCATCAACTGAAGAATGGATAAATAAAATGAGGTATATCCAATAAATGGAATATTATTTAGCCATAAAAAGGAATGAAATACGGATACATGTTACAATATGGGTGAAACTTGAAAACAAGATGCTAACTGAAAGAAGCCAGTCACAAAAGAAGCCAGTTGCATTGTATGATTCCATTTATATGAAATATCCAGAATAGGCAAATCCATAGAGAAAGAATGTAGATTAATGTTTGTCTAGAGCTGGGGGGGGGGCTGAAGAGAAATGAAGAGTCACTGCAAAGAGCTAGGGGGTTTCTTTTGGGGATGATAAATATATTCTGAAATTGATTGTGGTGATTGTTGTACAACTCTATGAATACACTAAAAACATTGAATCGTGCAATGTAAATGTGTTTATATTGTGTATGGATCATAACTCAGTAAAGCTGTTTAGCAAAAGATTTGGTTGACAATTTTCATTTTAATTTTTTCCAATCTTTTCAAATATGCACACATTCATAGTAGGTTTTGTACTAGAAATATCAAATGAGAAGAAATGATTATTTGTATGTATTTATAAGACAAGTGTTATTTTTATGAACATTGAAAAAGTTAGTCATTCATTTTGATTTTAAGTACCCAGAAGACTACTTAAATATGCACCTATTATCTGAGGATTCAGGGTAACATAAAGCGAAGGAGACTTACCCTGGCCATGCCATTTGTACATCTCAGAGAGCAACCCTGTATTCTTGTTTACTCTCTGTTGCCTTCCTGATCTGAAAACCTCTTCACACTGACTCTGGATTTTATTACAGGGGGTAACATTTTGTAGGTTCAAAGCCAAGGTCGTGTCCCTTCAGCTCAAATCCAGACTGGAGGCATAAATCTTTCAGAAAAGATCCTTCCACACTTGCATCACCAAAGCCTCTGACACATGTCACAATGAAGCAACTTTCATTAAGTTACAGTATTGAATGTACCTTCATTTGACGGACTCTGAAAAATTGCTCTATCTTTCCCCATTCCCATGACAGCTGTCATCATGTCACCAATGGAGAAAAGTTGTTTTTTTTTTAAAAAAAGGCCTCTTGCTTTCCTGAGAGTTGTCACCACCAGCAGCAATATAATATGCAATGTTACTAAGGGGAAATAAACAGTGTACAGGGACACTAGAGAATGCATATATTCGAAGAGCCCACATTTCACTTTTATAAACCACAGAGTAACAAACAGATAAACAAGAATACCATTCATCATACTCCAGGATATTCCATAAGGAGCAGATCTGTTTTGACTCCAGTATACACCTCCACTGCTAGATTCTGGGGAAAGCACCTATCCTAGCGAAAACAGTCAAAATCTTTCACTTCACATGTTTTTAAAAAACTAACCACAAGGCTTCGGTATCAGGCAACAATATACCGGATCAATTTAGGAGAGAAAGCAAAGATTCAGGACACAAAGCAGTGTGATACAAAATGAGATGCAAACTTTTCACTTGACAGGTGGATAGAATTATCAATCTAGCACATTTCCCTTTCTGATTTCAAATAACAATGCAGTGAGAAAAAGATGAAAAAGGATACCCAAGAAATTTCTTAGTTTAAAAAAAAAATCAATGTGGGCTGAATAAGGAATTTCAAATGGTCTTTATCCTTATTTCTCAAGTGCCATCTGCGGACTGCCAAGACTGACATCATACAGGAGCTTATCACAAACTCAGAATGCCAAGCCCCACCCAGTCCTACAGAATCAGAACCCGCACTTCACACACTGACGGTTCAGGAAGCACCGTTCAACCCATTTTTCTTCTAGCGCCACTACCTAACGTTTGGACTCTCGGGCCACTGAAATAATAAATTTCTTATTACTAACAGACATTAAAAGTCAGATCAACAGGAGAAAAGAAATGTAATACGAGACAATACATATTGTATTGCTAAATTAATCGTAATCCAAAGTTCAAAACATGATTTCTCATGTGAGAGCTATGCTAAAGCCTTAATATTGATGTCAGGCTGAGGGATATTCTAAATCAATTGATATTAAAGACTACATCATTTGTTAGAGTCTCTGTGGAAAATGTAACCACCTTGTTAATACTGAGTATAGATTTTTAACTTTAAAATGCTACATCAATCTGAAGCATGCTGTGACTTTGCATAAGGAGGCGGTGTTTCTAGAGACTATAGAAAGTAAAGAGCTTGTATTGTACTGATAGGTAATATAATATACCTCATATTTGTGAGGTACCTCATATTTTACTTATATATATACACACACCATGTATATACCCATTTATATATATATACATACACTATATATATACATTTATATATACACACACACTATATATATATATATATACATACTGCTTAGGCAGGCTATATGCATAGCAAATCTAATGATGTCAGTAGAGGATTTGCCTGCCCGACAATGGAGAAATACACCCCTGAGTGCTCTGTGTTTAATTAAGGGAGCAGACTTAGAAGGCCATTGAGCCTGTAGGCTCCAGTCATCCCTCTCATCATTTCCTGGGGTCACCCAGGTTTAGGACCACTTTACCAAAGCTTAGAGTCAGCTCTCTTTAGTGGTAAGCACTACTACCTTTGTGTCTCTGAATGACATCAGATGTTCCACAATTAATCACTCCACAGTGCTCAGCTCTCAGATATCAGAAAAAAAGACAAAGCTGTCATCTACTCTGCAAATCCCTCTAACGGGCTACTTCAAAACTTAGGTAAGCTCCTGAGTTACCAAAGGGAAGTTAGAAAGGAGAGAAAAGTCAATACACTTGGGGGAAAGAAATTACAAGGTAGACAGACACTATATATTTTAGTACCAATTTTCTTTTACACATTGAAATGAAAATAGTGCACTAAGAGCTCCTTTGCACTTAGTTGCTATAATATTTACTTCTAAATTATTATCTTTAATAGTAATAGCACTTTGCAGTTATAAAACATCTTGTTCCAAAAAGCTCAGAATGTTTCCCCACATATTAATTCAGCTCTACTTAAGACCATGTCCTGGAGAGGGATGGCTGTACTCATCTGTAGAGAGTTATAAATGGGTTTCAAAATAGTCAATTTGGTCAAGAATCATTGAAGGTAGGAAAACACCAAAGAAATAAGTGACTTGTGAGGTAGGTAGAGGTACAGCTTTGTTCATCAAAGCAGAACGAAGCAGAGACCTGCCTTAGCAGCTTGCTGGCCTAATTACAAAATTCTACCCTCACCGGGCAGGTGACTCATGCCTGTAATCCTAGCACTCTGGGAGGCCAAGGCAGGCAGATTGCTCAAGGTCAGGAGTTCAAAACCAGCCTGAGCAAGAGCAAGACCTTGCCTCTACTAAAAATAGAAAGAAATTAATTGGCCAACTAAAAATATATAGAAAAAATTAGCCGGGCATGGTGGCACGTGCCTGTAGTCCCAGCCACTTGGGAGGCTGAGGCAGAAGGATCGCTTGAGCTCAGGAGTTTGAAGTTGCTGTGAGCTAGGCTGACACCATGGTACTCTAGCCTGGGCAACAGAGCAAGATTCTGGCTCAAAAAAAAAAAAAAAACAATCCTACCCTCAAACAAACAAGAGTTCGCTTCAATTAGTGCCTTAGTTATTTTAGGCCCACTTAATTTTGGGTTCACAAAGAAATCTGAAAATCTGTTTCATTCCTCTACTTCATAGGGCCTCTATGGGATCAACTTAAATGCCACAGAAGTATGTTCAACCGGAGAAAAGAGCCAACAGGGCAAAGAGAAGTAGTGAAAAGAGAGAAAAGCCACCCCAGATCCCAAAGGTGGCCTGGAGAATGTGTCCTTTCCTTTTCTTCACAGCTATATATCATAGTAGGATGCACATACTTTCATAAGGGCAGTGAATTTTTTTGTTTCTTTTATTCATTTTGCATTCCTGCACTCTAGACAAGCATGAGGTAAATACTTGGGATTTAATAAAAAATACTTAAATGAATGAATGAATGGAGGCCACTGGTCCCGGAGATGGGCCCACCTGGTCATTCTGTCAGCAGCGCAGGTGCACAAAATGACTGTAGTTAAACACAAAAGCATTGTGTTACGTATTCCTTTATCAGATACAGATTCTAAAATGCCTAGTGTAAAACCAAATAGAATTTAGGCTGTGTCTTGTGGTCAAAAACAAGTAGATACTAGATTATTTTTTCTATCCCTTGAGTGTGATGAAATCAACTGATTTCCCCTACTTGCTTGATTAATCAGTATCTATAGAAAAAAAATTTTTTTATACAGGAATAAAATGAAATAATCACCAATCTATACCTTTCAACAGTAGTGTAAATCATGATTGGCAACTTTAGGGCCCAATTTAAAATAAAAACATTTAACATGTCAGTAAAACCAGTAACTACAATTAAACTGAATTGCTTAATTATAGCAAAATATATTTATTTTTTTAATTCTGTGCCATTAACTTCATACTTATATCCATCATTTGAGTTCTGAAATCTGATCTTTATACAGTTACAATCAATAAGACATAATAGGGTCTAAAAGACAGCCTTGTAGGAATCCTAACATGCTTTGCTTCATTCTCTCCTTAGGTTCCTCTCTAAAAATACACAGAATGCATTGACATACTTTTCCCCCTTTTAGGTAGAGTATCTACCACTTCGACTCCTTGTGAACTCCTTGTTTTCTTCCCCATCTATGAAAGATTCCTCAAACAACTTACCATAGAGGTTGAAAACTGGATATGTATGGATTTGATAGATGTGCTTAGTTTTCAAACATTTACAAAATAAATGGCAATATTTAAAGTTTGTGAGATATGGCAACAGTGGCCCCACAATCCTGCATGGCAACAGCATTTAAGAAGATACTTGTGCGCTGTTCTGAACAGACCCTGTGGACTCCCTATTGTCTGACAACTGGTCTACCTCACTCTTCATATTTTCAGTCTGGTTTCTGCAGGTCTTTTCTTTCGGGTTCTTTGGCTCTCTCTCTCTCAACAGACTTCCAGCTTTGTGGAACAGGCATAGGATCTGAAGAGAAATGCAGGAATGACTTGCTTGCCAGGGAAAGAGCACCCTATGGGGCTCTGGACATCCTAGGTTCTATTCATAGTCACAGGGCAGGATGGCCATCCTATCTTGGGTAAGCCGCTGGACCAATTAGAAGAGGAACAGACAAGACAATCTGTAGATCACTTCTAGACCTTAAATCCCATGCTTGACTGTTTCCTCATAGGCTAGAGTGTTATCCTTGGACACACAATAACCTCTGGCAGGGCCACTTGTGAGGGATGGCATAATACGTCTTCTCAAAATATATAACGTTGGCATAAGGGTTATTTTGAGCTAAAGACACTTGAAAAACAGCAGGTGCCAGGAAGGTACTCTGATCTCCCCTTGTAATTTTAAAAGCAGGAGACTGAACTCCCATGTGAAAGATGGGAGATCTCCCTACACCAGGAGAAAGAAACATTCTTATCACCAGAGACAAGAATTCAAGACCGAGGGAATTATGTATAAACAGACCTTGTTAAAATAACTCTTATCTTATCCTTTAGTTTCCCTATATATTATAGTTACTTTTCCACAATTGCATCTCTTTGTTCAACCTAATATATAAGCACTTAGGTTTTGCCACTTCTTTGAGTCTTCATTTCTTATAGGGAAATCCCATGTATGTGTAAAAAAAAAAAATCTGTATACTCTTCTCCTGTTAATCTGTTTTAAATCAATTTAATTCTCAAGCTCAGCATGAGACTCTATGGAGGCACAGGTAAACTTCTACCTCCCCTACACTGCACGCCACCATCACGAGTTCTGCGACATTTAAGAATCACTTCTAAAATTGTTTTCAAGAAAATTTTTTTCTTAAGATTATCAGTTGAGCCTTGTGTTAAGCAATTATATCTGTAAAACTATGTGTTTTATTCACTAGTTATGTATATATGTAAATATATTTCTCTTTTAAAATATCTATTAAAGATGCCTATCCAGATATGAACTTCAGTTATCAAACATTCCACCGGAGGTTTTTCACTTCACACTTTGGGAAAACTGTGTGAAGTCCAAAGTTTACCAAAATAAATACTTTAGATGAATTTTCAGAGCCTTACCTAGACTTCCAAATATGTTCCTAATTCTATCTTCCAGATTATTTTGAGATTGAATACTGTCATGTACCAAATCAAGAATGTTTCTCAAATGAATTATTTCAGTCTATCACTTTACATGAACATCTTAAATATTATTCACATATTATGAAAATGATTTGAAAAAAAAATCCCAATGTATCGTTATAACTGATGTATCATTCAGGCATAGCCTGGATGAACATTAAAGGTTTGTGAAGATTTTAGAGTACACACACACACATACACACGCCTAAGAAACTGTTTTCCTCCTAATAATTTAGGTAAGAAAGTTTAAAAGTAAAGTCATTTTTAAAGCTTTCACATCTCTTCAATGTACTCACACGCCACAAAAAGGACTTTCAACGAGAAATATAATACTACAAGAGAGGTTAACAACAGCAATCAACTGAATACCCCTGTGGATTCCTGCAGGGAAAGGTAGGGGACGGGGGGGGGGGGGGGGGGGGGGGGGGGGGGGGGGGGGGGGGGGGGGACTCCAGGGAAGGACTGTGTCAGTCTAAATCTGTTGCTATTATTCTCTCTAAGCACACAGCCAGACAGCTGGAAGGGAGTAGGAGTCACACACCTTAAATTACCAGATTCACACTTAACACACACATCATAAAGATGCCAGGGACCATGTTTGAACACATGATTTGTTCTCTTCTGGGACACGGTGGCTGTTTTCGCTCCTGATGTCAAGTATTACGCCTGCGTGTGAGCGGCCTTACCAATCTGAAAGGCACACGGATATGCACTGAATTCTAACTGGCTTGGAAGTGAAGTTCTTGCAAATGACTGTGGTTAATTAGTGACATGACTCATGGAGAGGTTCGTGTACAACAGACAAGATAATTTACCTAAATGCTTGGGAGACCTAAACATAGTACTCTCGACACAATGCTTGGTAGAGGAAAAGTGAAGTGATATGATTTCAGGAAATCATCAGTATTGTGCCACATTAGACTGTATGGTAAGAAGTTTACTTCCCTGGACAGTTGAAGTTATTTAATAAAATCGACCTCTTGAAACTCAGTCTTCCCATCCCCTCTCTCCTAGGACTATTTGAGATAATACAGATAGATGGAGGGTGGGGTGCATCAGAAACACAAAACTTGGGAGTAGGATCAAGGCAATTTACTAGCAACCTGTATAAATAGCCACACGATTTCCATAGATAGTTGCTCATCAACATCTGCCAAACTAGATGGAAAATCTCCATGCACTACTCCAGAAATCCTCATTCAAATAAGACAATCTCTGGTGCCATAATATCCACTTCGTTTAAGATAATTATATTTTTAAAACTTGTCAGCCAGTACAACCAACAGCCAACAGCACTCCTTTTTCTCTGTAGCTCTTCATTGATCCAAATTTGTTAATCATTTCACAGTAACTTAGCAATACCTATGCCAACTATTTTGGAATTCCTCCCAGTGCCCTTATGCTTGATATATTTCACTCACTCACCACAATTTTCCTTTGCAACACTAAGCCGCATCTCTTCTAACCATAATACACTCATTGTTCTACTTCCTTA
>VBSM01000316.1:5082882-5106296 GCA_008086735.1 Cheirogaleus medius
CTTGCTAGCAGGGCACTCAAATTTCTATCCACTTTTTATATAGGGTTTCCTTCTGGAAAGCCTTAAATCTGTCTCCTTTAGTCCCCTTTGCCAAATGCCTGACACAGTCAGCTTCTCTAAATTCTGTCATATCTTCAGAATGTATAGCTCTGCATTTTATATCTAACCATAAGGAACACTTTATTCCTTTGCAGCTCCTTCTGATATGCTCCTCTCAATATTAAATCATCTCATTCCTCCCTTGAAACACAGAGAAAACTTCATGCTAAAATGCAGAAGACCTGATATTCCTACTTTGGAAGAGAGGCAAAGACATGTGAAAATGTGCACAAAACCTGGAGCCATGTCTATGTCTGATGACAGCTTTATCTTTTTAATTACACAATAAAGGAGTCTGATAAACCACTAGAGCTACTAACTAAATCATATTGAATTGAACCTCTCAAGTCATGAGAGGTACTAGATTAAAACCAAAAGCAGTGCCCCTGCAGCTGCCTGGTAACTTTATAATCAAGCATTTGAAAGCCACAAATTATCAGATGTTATCTGTCACCATTAAATATTTTGCATTGAAATAGTTTGTAAATATAAAATCATTTTGGTCATAGAAGGATGCACGACTATAAAATAGAGGAATTATTTCACATTACCGATTCTACGTACAACAGGCCTGCTGCCTAAAAAGCCAGGGTATCTACCCAGTTTTATGAGATTTGGAGAATTAACTTTATACTCTACATGGATCACATCAAATACAGTCTACAAGTTCAATAATGAATAACATTAATACTAAAACTCCAGAATAGTAAGACACATAGAAAGAGATTTCCTAATGGTAAAAACTGAGAAAAAAATGAGTATTCCAACTAATATTTAAAATCTGTCATAACACTACCTGATCTGAAATAAGATGAGCCAATATAAGTGAGTACTGTCATCAAATGGCCACTTATCATCCATCTTAGAGTATACTTGACGTTAAAAAATTTTTTCAATGTATATATTTTCAACTGTACACTATTACTCTGCAATTTTTGTGCCATCCCAGCTATCCAGCCAATGTGTATTTTTATTTCATCTAATAGTTAAAAAAACAAAAAGCATTACAATCCTTGTACTACAAATATAAACTCTGAATTAATTTAGCTTCTTCCAGTACTTGCAATAAAGATGCTCAAATGAAGTTTATTCACAATTTGGTTTGAGCATATCAAGTTAGCACCGGAATCGTACATGGCAGGTTTAGCAACTTCAGTATTTGTTTTATTTAACTAACAGACTCATCTAGCAATAAACAGTTCTGAGATTACAAGAAATACATCATAAAGAAAATTTTCCATGAAACATTTTTAGTTCACTCAAGTTCCAAAAAGTTACAAACTTGACTATGTTGTCAGGTATGTATTTTTTAGTGAAATAATTTATGGTTTTTATTTTTCCATACTCTTTAACAAGACAAAAATTTCTTGGGTGAGAATTGGCCAACTTTTTCCCCCTATTTTAAAAAAATCATGTTCTTTAATATCCTACTACATTGAAATGAACTGTGATTTGTGAATTTTCTTGTTTTATTTTTAAATTAAATATTGTTAGCTTAACACATTAGGATGAATCCTGCTTAATTACCTTCAATGTAGAATATAAGGTACATAATTCTCTTATTTTAAAAATTACATGCGCAATCTATACACACATACGTACATGCCCATAACTTTCAGGGTCCTCTCTACACACACATGCCTAGGGCTAAGTAATTGTAATATGTAAAAGAACAGTATATCAATATGTCATGTATATGTCAATGAATTCTCATAAGAAAAAGTAGTGAACAGGTTTTGCAAAAGAGCAGACAATCCCAATCTTGTTTCTAAAGTTAAGTTTGATTTGGGAACAACTTACTGATGAAAAAGGGAGAGAGGGAGGTAGAGGGAGAGGAGAACAAGAGATAGAACAGAGAGAAATGGAGAGGGGAGGAGAAAAAGGAAGAGGGAAGGAGGGAAGAAAAGAGGATAAAAGGAAAGAAGAAACAAATAGAGAAATGAAGGAAGAAAAAAACCAAAACATCCTAGTGACATATTGTTTAGGATGATGCTACATCACATTTCACCCAGTTCCTAGGCAAACTGAAAGACTTTTCAGGAGTGAGTAAAATGTCAGAATGAGGTGTCATGAGATCACAGAGTTTCCTAATCTATAAAGGATCTTAGAAATCATACTTCATTTGACAGGCAGATATCAAGGCACAGAAAGGTGAAGCAGCTTGTCAAAGGTTGTACAGCAACTTAAAGTAGGTTAGCTCAAAGCTCCTACTGTTACTGAAGATAACTTACGGACTGTACACTTTGACAATGCAGAGTCAAGGCTTGCTAACGTTTAAGATTATCCAAAATATTAGGGCTATTAAATTATTTTTCATTCAACCATATTCACCTTTTAACTTACCGCAGAGACAGATCACAGAGCTTCATTCCTTGCCTCACATTGGCTGACCGTACCTATTAAAAAGTGCTAGAGTGCAATTTGCGTGCAAAGAGGACCTGCTTACTAATGTTGCTGAGGATGTTATAAAGTTCCCTTTGTGCTTAACCCAGCAGCTCTTGGGACAGACAAAACAGTTTGCCCAGGGCCCAAAACACAGAATGTCAGGAAGCTTTACTCTCGGCTGCAATGTCCCTATGCAATGTCCCTAGTGGATTCTTTCCATTTTGCTCAACCCCAGCACCTCCTAGGAGCTGAGAGGTTATAGTACTTAGGGTAGCACAGGAATTGTTTACAAGGTTGTTGGGTGGATTTGCATGCATGTGAACACATACAGAGATACACTATCTTTACATATACAATGCAGGACTTTTCCTTTATTCGCTTTCATAGCACTTTAAATTTATTTTGAAGACCAATCAAATCATCATGGCTTTAAAAGTACCTCTTACAAGGTATATGTAACACCCATCTGGCTTTCCCATCTGTCAAGAGACCATACCCTAAACTAACCCTTGGAGGGTTCAATCCCCTTTTCTACAGATTAAGCACAACTAGGGAGATTGGTGTCCCAATTTTACAAAATAATCAAAACATTTCTAAAGTAATAGGAGCACACTATAAATCTTGCAAATACCTCTCTGAGCTTTGTGGTGACCAGCTACAAAAATGTTTAACATTATAAGAGATGAGTTGAAATTTCCAAATGTTTGAATGGAGAACAAAAGGCAAATTTAACTACATCAGGAAAATACTCCTCTACAGAAGGCAAAAGTTCCTGCAAAATACAAATAAAGGGATTCAAGAACCTGGCAAAAATAAACTACAGTTCAAAAGAACACAGTATTTACTAAATTAGGTAGAAACAAATTAAACATTTGTTTAAAAAAATAATTGGACCTTAACTAACCCTATTTCTGTTCTTGTCATCATCTGAAAACAGGATCAGATCTTGGGCAAGATCATGTACTTACAATAGTCAGAAAAACACCAACAATTATTTAAAAAAATATAGCTAAGGAACCTCGGAGACAATCATGTACAAAAGTCAGCGTAGTTTTGGAAGAAGGCATGAGGGCATTGTTTAGGGTAAATATAACCATCAAAACCACTTGCTGCTATTTCACATTTCAGAATCAGACCCTCTCACACACTTACTTTTTTTCCAGAGAACAGACCTCCCGGCAAGAACGGCCCCAGGACTGTTGGCTACTCTGAGGTACCACAGCTGTTCCCCTTTCACTTCATCTCATCAGGTGTTACACATTCTTTAATGGTTCATGATCTTTTCCCCTCCAAATCTCAAGCTCTGAAAATGTCTGTGCTCATGGAGACAACCATCTATTCTGAGTCTTCTCTGTCTTGCCTTGTTCCTCTCAACCAAATCTAACGAGAACATACTCTGTCCTCACAGTCTGTGGTTTTTCTCTGCCTTGACACTTACTGCCTATTCAGGGAAATTATATTTCCACACTGGAAATTATGGGATCTTTAGGCTCCATGGTCTCAAGCTCCATGTGGGAACTTCAATTCCCCCTTTCAGGTCAGAATGATTTTAAGCTCACTTTGGTCCACATCAACACTGGCCATTGGTTCAGGTGGTTCGAGCCACTTTTATTCAAATTATATTTTTAAAACAGCTCAATTTTTCTACTTTCAATCCAAGAAGAAATGTGTGATTTATGTTTACATTAGGGAAACCCAGACAGAACAATCCACAACTCCCTTTCCACAATGATAACAATCTTTAATTTCACTAAGGCATTGATCATTTGAAAGACACCATGCAAACATTATTAACAATATTAAATTCTAATAGCATTTTTACGATCAATTCATCTTGCATGAATAACAAATATTAATTTGATAGATGGCATTGAGGGACACATAAAAGATAAAGACACAAGATTTGGAGTGTTTTTTTTATATATTTTTTGCTTTTTTTTATTCACATCACTTCTTAAAAAGTCATGCATTCAAAGTGATAATGGACTAAACATAGATTTTTATTTTTAAACATCGTCCCTTAAAATAAATAAAAAAGATATACAGTTATATTTACAAATATTCCTAACAGTCATCCCCCCTGCCGGCAAAGTTTCTAAACAACATACAACTGAAAAACAAGAGAAACTTTTCTGTTTCTGTATTTCTCAGTGGCAGCAGAGAGCAGCAAAATAAACTATCTTAAATTCTGGAAATACTGACACATGCTTCTTTTATACAGATGTGCATGTAAGATGATTTCTTCACATACACATTCGTGTTACTTACATTTTTCTTGCAACAGCCATAGGTACAGAAGAAGATAAATATATCCTTTAATCTCCTTGGGCACCACAGATAATGCAACCATGCTCCCAAATTGAAAACAAAGCCAATAATTTTTAACTGCTATAAAAGCATTCAGAAAGACCCCTTATTTCCTTGTATGAATCAATTATGTAAGAGATCTGACAGAAACAGCAAGCTCCAAACAGATTATACTCTATCACACCAGCTTGATTCAACAAAGAGCAATGGAACAGAAAATCAAATGCAGCTTGCAAAGTCACATTCACATGGTGCTGTAGGGAGGAAGAGGGGGAAAAACCTGGTACTTACAGACTGTAAAGTAAAATGTCCCAGTTTCACTTTACATGTTACAGCAAATCAAACAGAGATTTCAGCTCTCAGCAAGTCCCTGCTTCCACTACACTGATCATCCACGCAGAACAGGCCCTTATGGATTGCTTAGGCAGCTGGGAGATAATGGGACCATATTCTCAGCTGGGACTAGAGATGCTGAACTGCTCTCCGCTGCGCGCTGCATGGTTCTCCGCCAGCATTAATCAAGGAGGACCCAGCTTCCTGGCTGTGTTCCCCAAAGGATCGACATAATTAGCACATGAATCAAAGACGCACACTGGGAGAATCACATACATCTCTAACTGGCTCTCTTCACATCGAACCTGATTAGGAAATGAAGTTGGTTCTCCGATCAAATGTGTTCAACCTTTCGAAAATACACAGAGACTCACACAGCTGTTCATAGGTTTCAGGGGAGGGGTGGAGATTAAGGCTTCTTTCCCAATGGGCAATTTATGTAATTCCTCAACTACAGCATATAATTACGCTGGTTGTTCAGTACATATGGTGGGTTTGCCCTGTGATTTGGTTTGTCTGTTAGCGTTTCTCAGCATCTCCCAGGAAGGTTAGAGGCAGCAGCATCATTTTTCCTATGGATTTTACGTGATGTGCACGTGTGTATTCTTTTCAGATTGATTCTCCAGGGAGATTGGCTGGACTACAGCTGGTCTCTATGGAGGCATTTTACATCCCCCCAGAATGTGCTTCTTCGCTGACTACTAGAAGTCCAGGGCATTAAACGCAGAGGGTTTGGCTCGGTACTCGGGACATCTAATATTCTAAAAGGAGCTGCTGATGTGGATTCTGCTTGCATAACTGAAAGAATACTCTATTCCATCTGCATGGTGTTGCAGGCAGGAGTTACAAACTAGTAGCCTGTGGACATGCTTGGTTTGGAAAGAGAGAGATTTTAGAATTTGAATGGGAATGTTTTTAGACAGAGCATGTGTTCTGCACTTTATCAAAACATTGCCACACTCACTTTTGCCCAGATATGCTACCTGCTGGCCCCCGAAGACATTTGTTTATGTAAATTTGACCTTAGTTAGGCAAGTCTGGGTTACGGATATAAAGCATTCCATTTCAGAAAAAGGGAGACTCGGCTCCTGTGTCACTCATTAAAAGGCTATGATTAAATACAGTTAGATAGATGGTGTAAGTTCTGATGTTCAGTAGCAGGGTGGCATGACTATAGTTAACAACAATGTATTATATATTTCAAAATAACTAGAAGGGAGGACTTGAGATGTTCCCAACCCAAAGAAATGATAAATACTCGAGGCGATAGACATCCCACATACCCTGACTTGATCATTGGACAGTCTATGCATGTAACAAAATATAACATGTACCTGATAAATATGTACAAATATCTATATCAATAAAAAAGGCTATGAATGAGCGTCCCATGTGATTATTTAAAGCTCCACTACATGTAAACAGCTAGTAGATAAAGAGCCTGTGTAATAAAGGGAGAACACCAAGAAAATCAGAAATATGAATTCTAACCTTCATCTTGCTGCAAAAAACAGGTGGTCTGCAACACGACACCTTACCTTTCTGAGTCTAGGTTTTCCGGTCTGTACAATAAGAGCCTTGGTCCGGATCTCTGAGGACCCTTGTACATGACATTCTATTAGTATCCCTCCATTAGAAGGGTGCTTACACCTCGTAATAGCAACTTGAGTAATGGGGATGAAATAAAGTTATGCTTTGTTGACTAGCCCAAATTTGAGGGTGAGGGGTTCTCTGTAACCTTTGGGCGCTCGTGATCAATTGGTCACTAAGCAGCTGTTTTAGAGAACTGGAAGCATCATGTTCAGTAAGTGTGAATTAAATTTAAATATGTAGAAAAAAGAAGAAAGGTTGGGCATAAAATGATTTTATCTATAATTGTACACAAACCGTGTCTACCTGGGAGTAAAACGTCTGGAGGAAGAGCCAATAGTCTAATCAGAATGTTTTGTCTTCATGGCGCCAATCACCAGAGCTCTGGAATCTTATGAGGAAAGAGTATTTTATATTTCACTTGGATCACTGCATCTTACTTTCCAAAATAGAGAAAAGTGGGGCTTCTCTTCACATGATCAGTTATGCAATATTTTCTGGAAAAATGTATGCCGTTGAGGTCAAGACCACCCAAACTGTCTTAGGGTTTTGATACTGGTCTTAGGGAATAAAAAGGGAAATGGAGCAACAATTTCGGGATGCCTTACTCAGTAACTAGAAATGTAGCTCTCCCAAAGGATATGTGATCTGGTAAAAGATAAATGCTACCAAACCCTTTCGTGCCCATCATCAACTGAATTATTCCAAACTATATATATGGCCCTGAGCAGATTTATTATCAATAGTTAATAGTAATGATATGCAAAGTGAGGAATAAAGAAACAGTGCAATTATATGTTTTAAAAAAATTTACTAAACTTTTGAGTAATTTTGTGATGGTTCAACATGTGTTTTGTAAGTATCTTCAATCCAATTTCTATATGGTAAGCTGTTTCTTTTTTTCTTTGGATATTGTTGCAATTCGTCATACCTTGTAAAATGACTAGCACAAATTTCATGTTTGCTATTTTTATCTGGCTCATTATTATTGAGACTTTAACACATCTACTTCACACAGCTCATGTGAGGTGCTGACAAAAATAGGTTAATTAAATAGCAATTGTGCATCTCAGTCATATTAGCAAACATATTGCTGAAGCAAATAAAAAGAGGAGCAAATTAAAATACTAAAGTGTTTATTCAGTGGTACAGTCGAAATAAATAGTTTAATTGGTTTTAAGTTCTTTCAATCCCTGTTTGCCTGGTAATTACTTTGATTAATCTTTGATTATAGTATGTGATAGATTCACTTTAACATCATGTGATTTGCACTTGTTTCTAATGGTAGGTGATAATTACTAACTAAAAATTTCTAACTTCCAACAATTCTTCATACATTTCTCCCCTGAGACATATCATTTAAAATATGAAGTGGTTCACAACAAAACTTTAAATCTGGAAAATGTCTGGGTTTTTCATTTGTTTGTTTAAAGTCATAGCCAACATTAAAGTCAAAATAAATACAGTAAAGAGAAGGGAAAACAAGAACATGATTAGTAACTGCAAACAAAAGAAATTGTCTTCTCAAAGACAGGAAAGCCTGATCTATTAATATTATCCAAGAATGTATTTCAGAAGGCAAAATATATACAGAGATTGTTTTAGATTTTGCATTGAAATTACAAGAAACGGCATCTTTTTGTGACTGTGAGGAGTCTGCAATTTTAACAACGCTCTTGTCAAGGCTAATAAGAATCTGGGGAATGGGGCTCCTGAGGTCTCTTTCTGGCCGTAATACAAGATTCAGCAAGTTAAGCACAGCTCCAAGCCTCAGCAAATCTAGGGGCAAAATGAAAGTTATGGCAACAATTTCCCAACAGGTTGAAGCTTAATCAATATTTTTAAATGCTTTGGAATCTTTAGCAATAAGTCACCAGATGTGCATACAATTGCTTATTGCTTCTTCTAGAAAGTGTTCATATTTTCCTATTCTTTGCATCTCTCACTAAAAAGTCAGAGTCAAAAGCTGAGACAACTGTGACATTTCTCCAGCTGGGAACAAAATTTCAAAAGAAGGGATGGTTCAGAAATTGATGCCCAAGGCACCCACTGGAATGCCAATCTATGGACTTTCTTTTTCAACCAAAAGCAGTGAAGCTAGTAATAAAATAACCAAGAAGTAAGCCAAAAGTATGATACACATGAGAAAGTGTGTAGCCACATTCATTTTCCAGGAGGTAATCAGATGCTAACAACAATGACCAACATAGGCCAGGGTCACAAAATTAAAAGTCTATGGAGAAAATAGCCCATTTAAAAAATTATGTCAAAATGACATAAAATTGACCTATGAGCTAAAGAGTGCAATATGCCTTGATACTTATCTACCACTAACTCCTCAGAAATTTGTCATCACTATTAGTAAAAATTGTCTATTAATTTGAGGTGTGTGTGTGTACATGGGGGAGGAGAGAGAGAGAGAGAGAGAGAGAGAGAGAGAGAGAGAGAGAAAGGAGGGAGAAAGAGAAAGGGAACAAATTGTTTTCAAATTGTTTTATGAGTGATATTTCTCTTTTACTTTTTGGGGTAGAACTGACTTATTCTTATTATAATGTTTAAAGGACAGAAGCCAATTTTCTTATCATCTAAGAAGGGAGCAAAAATACTTCTCAGCTGATTCTGATTTTTCTTCCAACAAAAACAGAAAGTTTTGAAAGATTAAGTTCTGGTTGTTCCAACTGGAAGGGGAGGGGTGTGCTACTGGCTGCTAAACATCCTATAATGCACAGGACAGGCCCCACAATAAAGAATTACCAATAGTGCCACATTCATGAAACCCTGGCCCCAGGGAAGCGTGATGGGGTTCTTACAGTTAGAATCCCTAAGAACTGACTGCTGAGATTAAAAACCGACCAAGTATAAATGGTGTTGCTCTAGATATAGCTGCAGTAGCTATACTTAACTGTTTTGCCTTGGAAGTTATTTTAGACTTTTCAGTATGCTTTCACAAAAATTACCATATTCAGCACAAAAAGCTAGTTCAAAAGCCAAGAAAGTCCTCTAATTCCAAGTCTAACAATGCAAACAAACATGACCCTTAGAACAAATGATTAACGGCATGATCACTAAGTAAAAAAAGTCAAGTCAGAACACAGCCAAGATGGCCCTCTGCTCACCAGAAGTCTGCTTCTCACAAAATCAAATAGTACTATGAAAAATTAGTCTCAATCCAGCCTCTCTTGCTCTCCCCTCCCACCACCTCCTACCATCACAATGAACACAACTCCCAGATAAATTGAGCTCCACGTAATTCCATATATCTAATTTTTCTTTCTATCTCTGCGATTGTCCCTAAATAGATGGCCAGCGTTTTGCATGTTCCTCTGTAAGGATTCCGATCTTACTCCCGAAATACATACAGTTTTAACGCAGAGTTGGGATTTAATGCAGACACATTTCAATTCATGGACTTTCATTAGGAAATCAGTTGTTAGACCGCTTTTGTTTACTTACTCATTCAACAAATATTTATTGAGCACCTACTAAATTCATTGTCAATTTAAATTATTGGAGAAAGGAAACTGAATCTCTCAGCATCTGCTTCCCTTCCAGACTTTATGCATTTATATTGTATCCCCTACATCATCCTGTCTGGCTCAGAAAAACTTTATTGCATTTCTCATCATCCACTAAGGTCATTATTATTTATAATCTGCTTTTTCACTAATGTGGTGTTCCATGGACTCTTCGGCTCTGGTACTAAGCTCTTTTGTCGGCTCCAGGGAGCGCAGGCGCTAGGTAGATGGCAGGGGGTTTTCATTTTATTCTTTGGCATTCCTTCCATCAACTACAAAAAGCCTTGTTCAGGCTTTTACATGAGGGGAGTCGCAGATAACCTTTGTTTCTTAAAGGGAAAGTCTCCCCTTAGACTTTGCAGATGGAACAAAATGAGAAAGGAGGTGTCCAAATGAGGGAAAACTGGCAGAAACAAAGCTAAATCTAAAATTTTCTGTATTTTTTAAGATTACCATCGTGTTACATTAGAAAAAAAATTGTCTGTTTAGAATGGGCAAAACCTGTCGTTACATATATTTTATGGAGTGAAAATAGGAATAAGATGCCTGATTTTCTTCCTACATGCTTTGAAAGAAATGGGTAAAGGTTTTTACCCCAGCTGATTCCCAGATACAGAGGAAAGGCTTAATTTTAGAATACACGTAAGTCGGAGTTTAAGACAGAGTTCAAGCGTCTCTTTAAGCAGAAATTTTAAAAGCCCTATTCAGAGAAACCCTCTGCCTAAATTCATACCTTTCTACTCTCTTTCATCTATATGATGTAATAACATTGAAAGCAAATGTCAACTATAGGAAATCAACCTTTAATTCTAATAATCTGAACTTCATGTAACGTATGTGACGTGGTCACATAATCATGTGCAACTTTAAAGTATACATCCACCCTTAGACTAAGTGATATATTTACCTAGGTTTGCAAATTTAAAATAGGCTGCCATAAAACAAAGCAAATGTATTAACCTTGAAATTGTTAGGCAGGAATGATCTAAAATAACATAAAAAATACACTAACTTTGGATAAGACTATAGACCATTCAATTTCAACTTGACCATCTGGATTCCCCTCTCCCCCTATTTTTTGTTGTTGTTGTTGTTGTTTGTTGAAAAATTTCAAACTTACAAAAAAGTTGAGAGAATGGTGCAATGAATACCCCAATGCTTTTGGCATTGACCTAGAACCAACGTACTCTCTCTCCCCTTCGGAGCTTCCCTCCTTCCTTCTCTCTCTGTAATACTCATTGTTTAAGTCCTTTGAGAGGAAGTAGCAGATATCATGACACTTTCTATGTAAATAATTCTCCTAAGAATACACCAAATCATGTTTTCCCCCAAAATAACAATATTCATCTACACAACCATGACACAATGTACCAATGCAAACAATTCAACAGTGCTACAAAACTATCATTTATTGTGTAGTCTACACTCAAATTTTCCCAATTCATCTGGTCCTTTATAACTAGGTGGGTTTTTGTTTTTCTTTTCTTCCTGTTTCTCTGACCCTAGATCCAATCAAGAACCATACAGTGTTTTTTGTGGCATGCTTTCCTTTCATAGAAACAGTCCCTCCATCTTTTATTGACTTTTATGACATCGACATTATTAAATAACCTAGGCTCATTGTTTTACAGAGTGTCACTCGATTTGAATTATTCTAACTGGTTCTTTGTGATTAATTCAAAATTTTTGTCAAGAATACTATGTCGAGGTAACACTGTATCTTCAGCGTATTACACTAGGAGGTAGGTATTGTTAGTTTGTCCTATTGATAATACTAAGTTTGATCCTCAGATTTCTCTGTTATAAATGTACAGGTACCATTTTACTTTTTCAACTAATCAGTGATGTTTGGCACATACTTCAAGGTCATACAAAGATAATTTTCTCTAGTAGGCTTTCACCGAGTAGTTTTGGCATATAGTGAGGGACCTTGATTGAATCAATTTATATAATAATGATAGTTACAAAATACCTAGATATTCTTAAATCTCAATAATCTGTATAATCAACTCATCTCTCAATTTCTTTTTTTTTAAGTATCTCAATTCACTCACTCGAATCTCTCATGCAACATGAGACTGGTAGCAATGAATGCATTCAGGAGATATTAGCTTTCTGACATTTTCTCAGAAACAGAGGCCAATAACAACTAATCAAGCTATTCGCGAGAGTTATAAGATACACAAAACATGAAGATAGGAGAAAAATACAAACTTTCTTTCTTTCTGAAGAGAAGACAGAAATTACCAAGATAAACCTGGAAATCAGTCTACTTATTAATGTCTTAAATTGAATAATGAGACATCCTTCTTTGTATCTACTAATGCTAAAAATACTATACTTCTCAGATTAGGGTCACTTTCAACTTCTGCAGAATGCACTCTATATTAAGGAAACAGAGATTCTTCCAGGCATTTTTACTTGTATCATTTATTGATCTCTAAACTGTTCTATTTTGTTGTAGCATTTTTCACCTGCAAATAAAAAATGAAAAGCTCTAGTTGAAATCCATTCTCCACACTGATATCAGAGTGCCCATTTCAAAATAGAAATCTAAACACATCATCCTCTTTTTTCAAATCGTTCAGTGGATCCCTATCAACTATCTACCTGGTAAAGCCAAACACTACCCATTGTTATAAAGTTCCCCTCTCAACGACCTCCCTTGCTCACAGATTTGCACTTTATATTCCATTTGTCAACCAGGATTTGTTCCTCTTCCTTGAAAAACCCATGCTTTTTTTCCCTTCCATGCAATTATATTCTCTCTTTTGCTGTAATGCTTCCTCATCCCTATCCCCTTTATCAAGAAAATCCTTCCATTATTTTAGAGGTAGCTCCAACTGTCAAAGTTAAGAGTAAAAATTCTGGAGTCAGACAGCCTGGTATCCCATATTCTCCAGTTACTAACTATATGAGCTTGAACAAGTTACTTAACTTCCCTGTGCCTGACTTTGTATAAAATGGGGATAATGATAGTGCTTATCTTATGGATGATATGGGAATTAGATGAGTTAAATCATGTAAAGCTCTTATAAATGCCTGGCACACTAAGCACTCAATGAATGATAGCTATAATAAAGATGAAGATGATTCTTTCTCAACCTTTTATTATAAAATTTTTCAAACATAGAGAAAAGTTGAAAGACCTGCTCAGTGAAAAACCATGTACCTCCTATTTAGATTCTACAATTAATATTTTACTAAGTATCCATCTATGCATCCCTCTGTCTTACACATCCATCAGCCCCATAAGTATTTTCAGATGAAGCATTCCTGAACCCATTCTCTCTCCTCCCCTTTCAATCAGTCTCACCCTCCAGACAACTCAACTATGTCTCCTTTGAGTTCATATGACACTCAGGCACACTGCATTATAATTACCTGTTTATGCACCTGTTTCTTCTTTTAGACTTTGACCTCCTCAAGGCAGATATCAGTCTCGTTCAGTTTTGTAAACTTAGCATCTAGCTCAGTGATATAGCTCAATAAATGTCTCAAGAATTAGTGAATTATTTTTTGTATATTAAGATTTACAAAAAAAAGCTTTTGTCTCAGAGCCAAGACACCAAAGTGCTACCTGACCTAATCATTTATTAGTCAAATGTCCTCAAATAAGTCAGCTCACTTATCTGGAAAGCTCATTCTTCATCTATAAAAGGAAGGTAATGGTCTAGCAATGTGGTGGATTAAGCCTCCTCCTCTTTCAGTCACAAAAATGTTAGTTAAAAAGAGGAAAGAAAAATATCAATATTATTTGTGAGCACATGTAAATAGCTGAGCTTGTTAAAAAAAAAAAAAAAAAGTGCCAAGTCAGGGGAGTAAGGTTAAGCTGATGGTGGAGGGCACAGTGACATGAGCCCTGATTGTTGGCTGGGCTGTCACACTGCACACCCCTAGGAGGCGCCATTCATATACTGTCTAATATGAATGCTCTTCCTGGAGTTGTGCAAGAAAGCACCTCTGGGGGCTAGCAAATGAATTTTAATATACTGCAGGGACACATGAGGCATGACACAAAAATATTTAAAACCCCAGCTTAAAGCTGGGATACTAGAGGTCTGTACCATGTGAGAGATGGATAGTAAAACTCCATCCCTCCAGTATATACAAGTGCTAAAGTGTGTTATCTCTAAAATTTGGAGAAAGGAGGTGGAGTAGGCTAAATAACGCCTCCCCTCAAATGCCCAAGTCCTAATCCCCAGAAACTGTGAATATAGTACAGATGAGTATCCCTTATTCAAAATGCTTGGGGCCAGAAGTGTTTTAGACTTTGATTTTTTTTTTATTTTGTAATATTTGCACATATATAACAAGATATCTTGGGGATGAAATCCAACTCTAAGTAGGAAATTCATTTTTGTTTTTTGTATGCCTTATACACATAGCCTGAAGGTAATTTTATACAATGTTTTACATAATTTTGTGCCTGAAACAAAGTTTGTGTATACTGAACCATCAGAAAGGAAACGTGTCATATCTCAGCCATTCATGCGGACAATCTGTTGTTTTGTGTGTGTAAGGGGTGGGGAATCTGAGCTGATACCCAGGGCTCAAAAAGTTTAAGATTTTCAGAGCATTTTGGATTTCAGGTTTTCAGATTAGGGCTGCTCAATCTGTACATTACATGGTGAAAGGGGCTTTGAGTATGTGATTAACTTAAAGATCTTAACACGGGGGCGAGGGGGAGAGATTGGAAGATGCTATGCTTCTGGCTTTTAATACGGAGGAAGAGGCCACAAGCTGAGGAAAACAGGTGGCCTCTAGAAGTTTTAAAAGGTAAGAAAATAATTCTCCTGTAACACCTGCAAAGGAACTCAGCCCCTACAATTCATTTTAGATTTCTGACGTTCAGAATGATAACACATTTGTGTTGATTTAAGCCACTAAGTTTGTGGTAATTTGTTATAACAGGAATAGAAAACTAGCTGCAGAGGGTATAATCTGCTAACAAATTTAACTGCAATCTGCATAGATGTGAAGTACAAATTTACACTTCCTCTTGGTGTTCCAGTAATCCCAACGTGAAATGTGAACATAAAAACTAGACAAACCCTAAAAATCCATCTGAGACCCAGCAGAAATTAATTCAGACTTTTTTTTTCTTTTACTTTTTCCTAGCCACTGGATAACCAGGGACAGACTTTCTATAAAGAGATACGTCTACCATCCTGAACACATGGGTCTGCCATAGTTAACACAAAATCTGCCAAGAATACGTCATGCAATGACTATCATCATGAGGAACAAACTGAAGTTGCAGTTATTAACTGGCATACAAACAACTAAAAATAATTGAAGTATCTGAAAGATATAACAAAATACTTAAATTCATTGTAGAAATAAAAAAGCAGAGAGTACAATTTAAAATATCTATACATTGTGTATGGCAGTGAGTGGACTTGAAAAAGTGGGACGTGAAGGAAGTTTCTGTAGGGATGGGAATGTGCTATATCTTGACAGAAATGATGCTACCATAGCTATATGTACATTTGCAAAGACTCATCAAATTATACATGTAACATCTGTGTATTTTGGTACATGTAAATTATACTTCAATAGAAAAAAAACTAAAGAAATAATATCAATGGAAGATTAAATATTCGATTCCATTTAAGAGTGAATTAGATCAAAAGATATCTTCAGGAAAAAAAAACCACACTGAATGTTGAAAAGGTTCAATGAAAACAAAGCTTCAATTAACCAGTCACATGAGTATACCAGAGAATATCCAAGAAGGAGAGAAAAATCTTAAAAATAACCACAGAGAAAAATCAAATTATCTGCAAAGAAATAGCAATTAGACTAAAAGCAGAATTCCCATCAGAAAGAAGGGGCAAGAACACAATAGAATAACATTATTTTCAAACTATTAAAATAGAGTAACTGTCAATGTATAATTTTATATTTTTATTCAACTTTTATTTGGCTAAACTTTAATTAAAGAATGATGACATAAGAAGCAAAGTTAACATTTTGAGAAATCTAGATAATCATTGACTCAAAAAGGAACAAGAATACTTACAATAAGTATACTTAGGAGTGAAAGCAGAGAAAATCTAAAATACTAGACTACAATTAATGGGTCTCAGAAGGAAGGTGACTCAAGTTAGCATTTTATTTTATTTCACTCCATTTTTTAAAATTTCAGAATATTACGGGGATACAAACATATTGGTTACATGAATTGCTTTTGTACAGTTTGAGTCAAAGTTATAAGTGTGTCTATCACCCAGATAGTGTGCATTGTATCGGGAGGTGTGAATTTACCCGGCCCCCCACCCCCACCTGCTTGATTTCCACTGAGTTTTACTACCCTATGTGCACATGAATGTTGCTCGATTGGTTCCAATTTAATAGTGAGTATATGTAGTATTGTTTTTTCATTCTTGGGATACGTCATGTAGAAGAATGGTCTCCAGTTCCATGCAGATTGCTATAAAAGGTATTACTTCACCATTTTTTATGGCTAAGTAGTACTCCATGGTATACATATACCACATTTTATTAATCAACTCATGTATTGATGGACACTTGGGTTGATCCCACATTATTGCAATTGTGAATCATGCTGCAATAAACATTGGACTGCAAGTCTTTTTGATAAGATGACTTTTTTTCCTTTGGGTAAATACCCAACAATGGGATTGCTGGATCAAATGGTAGGTCTACTTTTAGTTCTTTGAGGTATCTCCATACTACTTTGCATAGAGATTGTACTAGTTTGCAGTCCCACCAACAGTGCATAAGTCTTCCTTTCTCTCTACATCCACGCATCTTTTTGGGGATTTTTCATAAAAGCCATCCTCACTGGAGTTAGGTGGTATATCATTGTGGCTTTGCTTTGCATTTCCCTGATGATTAGAGATGTTGAGCATCTTTTCATATGTTTATTGGCCATTAGTCTATCTTCTTTTGAAAAGCTTTTGTTTATGTCTTTTGCTCACTTTTTTTTTTTTTTTTTTTTTTTTTTTTTTTTTTTTTTTGAGACAGAATCTCTCTCTGTTGCCTGGACTAGAGTGAGTGCCGTGGCATCAGCCTAGCTCACAGCAACCTCCAACTCTTGGGCTCAAGCAGCCTCCCAAGTAGCTGGGACTACAGGTGCTGGCAACCATGGCTGGCTAATTTTTTTTGTTTCTATTTTTAGTTGCCTGGCTAATCTTTTCTATTTTTAATAGAGAATGGGTCTCACTCTTGCTCAGGCTGGTCTCAAACTCCTGACCTCAAGTGATCCTCCCGCCTCAGCCTCCCAGAGTGTTAGGATTACAGGCACGAGCTACTGCGCCCAACCAGCCCACTTTTCAATGGGATTGTTTGATGTTTTCTTGGTGATTTACTCGAGTTCTTTGTAGATTCTGGTTATTAGCCCTTTATTGGATAGATAGCATACAAATATTCTCTCCCATTCGGTAGGTTGTCTATTCGCTCTATTGATTGTTTCCGTGGCTGTGTAGAAGCTTTTTAATTTAATCAGGTCTCATTTGTTTATTTTGTTATTTGTTTATTTGTTTATTTTTGTTATTTGTTTATTTGTTATTGCTGTGATTGCCTTTGGGGTCTTCTTCATAAATTCTTTGCCAAGGCTGGTATCCATAAGATTTTTTGCCACTTCTTCTTCTAGAATTCATACAGTTTCGTGCCTTAGGTTTAAATCTGTTATCCATCCTGAATTAATTTTTGTGAGTGGTGAGAGGTGCGGATCCTGTTTCAGTCTTCTATATATGGCTATTCAATGTCCCAGCACCATTTATTGAATTGGGATTCTTTTCCCCAGTGTATGTTTTTGTCTGCTTTGTCAAAGATCAGATGGCAATATGAGGGTGGTGTTATATCTGGGTTATCGGTTCTGATTCACTGTTCTATGTCTCTGTTCTTGTGCCAGTGCATTCTGTTTTGGTTACTATGTCTGGTAAAGTGATGCCTCCCAATTTGTTCTTTTTGCTTAAGGTTGCCTTGGCTATTTGGGGTCTTTTCTGCTTTCATAGAAAGTGTAGAATTATTTTTTCTAGGTCTGTGAAAAATGACTTAATATTTTAATGTGGATTGCATTGAATCCATAAATTATTTTTAGTAGTGTAGACATTTTAACAATGTTGATTCTACCGATACATGAGCATGATATGTTTTTCCATTTGTTTACATCCTCTGCGATTCCCTTCCTCAGAGTTTCATAGTTCTCCCTGTGGAGGTCTTTCATCTCCTTGGTCAAATACATTCCTAGGTATTTTATTTTCTTTGTTGCTATTATGAAAGGGATTGAGTCTTTGATTTGATTCTCAGCTTGATTGTTGTTGGGTGTATAGCAATGCTACTGATTTACATTGATTTTGTAACCTCAGACTTTGCTGAATTTATTTATCAATTCCAGGCAACTCTTGGAAGACTCTTTGGGTTTTCTAGATATAAGATCATATTGTCAGCAAAGAGTGACAGTTTGACCTCTTTATTTCCAATTTGGATACTCATGGTTTCCTTCTCTTGCCTGATTGCTCTGGCTAAAACTTCCAGCACTAGGTTGAATAGAAGTGGTGACAGTGGGCAACCTTGTCTGGTTCCAGTTCTATATGGGAATGCTTTCAATTTTTCCCAATTCAGTATGATGTTGGCTGTGGGTCTGTCATATATGGCTTTTATCATTTTGAGGTATATTCCATCTATACATATTTTTTAAGAGTTAGCATAAAAGGGTGGTGAATTTTGTCAAATGCTTTTTCTGCATCTATTGAGAGGATCATATGGTCTTTGTTTTTGCTTCTATTTACATGGTGAATCACATTTATATATTTGTGTATGTTGAACCATCCTTGTTCCTCTGGGATGAAGCTCACTTGGTCATGGTGGATTATATTTGATATACAGTGGAATTTGGTTTGCTAGGATTTTATTGAGAATTTTTATATCTATATTCATAAAGACTATAGGTATTTTTTTGTTGAGTCCTTTCCTGGCTTTGGTATTAAGGTCATATTGGCTTTGTAGAATGAGTTGGGGATGATTCCTTCCTTCTTGATGTTATTAAGTAATTTCTGCAGTATAGGTAGCAGTGTATCTCCCTATTGCTTCTGAACTTTGTGGAGAAAAAGGGTATTGTTGTTAAGCTCCCTAAAATCCCAAAACAGTTTTTTTTCTAAAATATCTAAGAAGTTCCAATACCCCAGTAAAAAGTAAATGAGCTAATAAAAAACAATCAATTAGAATTAAAATAATATTGACTATTAGCATGTCAGATGTCATCAAGAATAAATGGCTTTCCTAGTGGTAGAATTTTACAGCACCAATATGTTTCTGAATGATGTGACTAATTTGAGTTTGTGGAAGGAAATATTTGATTAACTTTCCTTTTTTTATAACTACAACAGAGAAAGTATGGTATGCTGACAACTAATATCCCCCAGGTAGAAAATGGTTTATATCTTCTTAAGTCTAACTATTCTGAGCAAGACCAGTACAAATCTAACTCCTATTGTCATCTGGATGGTTAGAGACAGAAGACAAGTGGCAAGATCTGCATTTCAGCAAAGTACTGTAGATCACCATCTGCTGTTTCTCTGTGCCATATTCCAGTGGCTGAACCTGGATTCAATTTTTAGTCTTCCTATTAAATTACTTTTGAGGTTGAAGTTTGCAAGGTTTTAGACCAAACCAGATCTACACAAAAAATGTAGCATATATGCTATTAAAATAAGCAAATGTTTTGAGGAATAGTCATCCAGCCACAATTTATTGAATTAGTCATATGTGTAGGTGGCTGGGATTTAAAACAGATCTACAAGTGATACTTGCTTTCAAGGTACTTGAAATCCAGTAGAGAAGTCTAAAACAGGTAGATAAGTATTTTTAGACAGTATTTACTAAAATACTATGAAAATTTAGAAAAGAAAAAGATGATTTCCTACTTGGCATTTTGAAAAATGTTTTGGGGAGGAAGAGGTGTTTGAAATGAGAAATTGAAGGGTCTGTCAATTTTAGACATTCAGAGAGAGCTATTAAATGTTGATTATGATGTCGAAGAGGGCATTTCAAATAATCTTTCACTTTAGCTACTTTGCAATAGATAAGGCCTTTCTCTAGATAAATATCATCTTCCTATTTTGGACACTGTCCAAAATATCTAGATTCTGTTGAGGATTTAATGGACATTCTTCCTAGGAAAAAAATTATACCTACAAGTAAAATTTTTCATAAAACCTCAATAAATTCATGGACTTTGGGTTAAAAAACCCTGTTTTAGATCAAGGGAATATTATTATTGGAAAAAATAATGCATATAAATGGTATTTTATACTTTTCCATAAATTTATATATGATTTCACTATTAGAAGTAATTAAGGCTATTATCGTTGTCTCTATTTTTCAAATAAGAAAAGTGAGATCCATAGAAATTAAATGACTCTTCCAATATTATGAATTTCTGAAAATTACTGGGATTATGCCCAGTGTTCATTTCAACACTTCCCTCATCTGCTGAAACTCCACTTCTCTTAGCGTCACTCCATCAAAATTGGCTCAACTACATGTGAGAGGAAAATAAAAATATTAATAGCTCAAATAAAAGAGAAGTTCATTTCTGACTCACAGGAAAAAATCCTAATTAGCAATTTGGGCTGGTATAGCTGTTCTATAGTCATCAATGAAAGCCAAAGGCTTCTTTTATCTTTTTCCTTCACTAATGTAGAATGGCATTTTCGTTTTTAAGATCACCACTTGGTCCAAGAGAGCTACTAGAGTCTCCAGCTAGGCAGCAAAAAGAAGGAGGAAGAGTAGAAACACAAGATAGCACAATTCCCAGCTCAATCATCTACCTTTAAGGAGAATTCTCATAAATTCTGCAAAAATTTTTCTGGTTACTGGACAAAATTTAGTCACATGACCATATTAGTTGTGAATGCACTAGCAAGTACAGTATTTTATCTGGGCACATGGATGCCCTAAATAAAATTAGTATTCTGTTATTAAAGAACAAAGAAGAAGGGATATTTGTTGGCAACTAGCAGTTCCTTCCAAAATCAACATTCAACGCTAAATACTCAAACCAACAATAAAACTATAGTGGCAGATATCAGTGGACAAGGATTCTGAAGATGGGATTTCTAGTTGATGAGAAGATACCAACTAGATGTGTGTGGTTTGGTTCTCCTAACCTGTAAAATCCAGGAGTCTAGATATGAGAATGCCTCCCAGATATCTTCCAGCTCCAAGGATATCTTTCCAAGAAAGCTTTCTTGAAGAAGCTAAGATGTTACTTCACCACTTTATGTTCTGAGGAATGGCATTTCTGGTATATAAACTATTCCAATGTCTGGAGGAATCTAGTTTAGATTCTGCAAGGATATTAGAGTAGCCCCATTGATTCAATTATTTTAGAGCAAGTATTCATTTTCTTTTTAAAGGAAGAGAAAAAGAAACAAAAGGGAACAAGAAAGAAGTTTTCTTGAGAGTTGAGTGTGGATAGCAACTTTATCACCTTGGTACCCATAGGAAATAAAGCACTCTGTATATTATCTTCTTGATAATTGGGTGAAAGGATGGAAATTCACAATTAAAATGAAACATTTATGTCTACAATTTAAGAACTTTAAGATACTAACAGTAAACTGTGCAGCTGCTTATAAGTACTACCATTTATGCAAGTAAAATATTCAATCAATAAAAACAGTTTTTAATGTCCTTTTTATGTTCGTACAATTAAATCTGTGTAACTATATAACCATCAAGTCTTTGTACCATCTTCCTATAAAACCTGGTAGATTAAAAAAGGCTATAGACAATACTGTTTGAACTATAAACTACCCATCACACTTCACGTTTGTTCATTAGGGCACTGGCATGTGGTTCTTTCTAAACATTATCAAGGAAGACAGCTAATTCAAGTTTATCTGTTTCATTCATTTCTTTCATTTATTGCAGTTTCTTAAATGGAAGGACACAAAATATCATAAAAAAAGATTAAATGGAAAACTAAGTAGAAAATTTAATAATGAGCCAAATAACTAAGATTTTCCTTTTTAATTATTTCAACAAAGAGGAAAAAGTATCTGTTAAGGATAACATGGCCATGCATATAACAGTAAAAAAAATATGGGGAAGTAGAAGGAGAATAAATGGCTTTTCTCAGCTCTGGGATCTCCAAAACAATATACCTGCAAGCAAGAGTCTGCTCTCTCATTCTGTCACCTTGAAGGCCTGAAAAAGATCCCCAGAGTTCTCAACTGGGTGTGATATCTCAGTTCTTCAGATTGCTACTGTAGATTTGAGATAAGCCTCTAGGACCAAGGCCAGCAACCTGGCCCACTATCTGAACCTAAAATCTCTCTGAAATTTAGGACATTTTTAGAAGGAAGGGCTCACAAGTGCTATGAAACAGGTGCTATAATAAAAGAATGCAAAGTATCTGCAAAGCATATGAGCCACTTCTCACATCAGATTCAAATAGTATTTAATAAGTACCTATTGTGCATAAGGCACTGTGTTAGGTACCCAGAAGGCAACATTTCCTGCCTACAGGGATATTTCAATCCAGTTATTACTGGATAAATTAGAGGGGTGCATAGATATTTTTTGAAAATCAATCAAAATCAAAACAACATGAGATAGCCTAAATTGCTGCATTTTCTGATTCACAGGTAAGTAAAATGGTATTGAAGATGTAATACAATCCTTGTCTGAAAAGTTTACAGTATAGCTTTGTGAAACAAAATAAAAATTCATTAAATGACTCACAAATAATCACAGGACACCAGTGTAAAGCACCAGAGTGCAATAAAACCATGGCAGGCAGTCTGCTCCATGATGGAAGATTCACATTCTCACTCTTCAGGAAAGAGTGAATTTCCAGTCTTACTGGAGAATTTGAACTATGAGAATATAGATGTTTTAGGAGCATTTCTACCATACTGAATATCAGAAGCCACAAATGCTAAACTACAATTAAAGAGATTGGAACCACACATGAAAATATAGGTTGGACAGGATGGTTTAAACTAAATAATACAAAGTTTTAAAATGACTTTTATCGTCTGCGAGGGTCTATAAAGTTTTTGAGAATAATATTTCTTTTATGAGACACAGCAACTGTATCTGTTTTATCCCAATGGTTTACTGTGAAATTGCTTACACATTCAGAAACTTTTAAAAAATAGTACAATAATCACCAATATACCCACCATTTAGATTCAACAGTGGTTA
>VBSM01000316.1:5106396-5149970 GCA_008086735.1 Cheirogaleus medius
ATGCACTAAAAATATGGCTTATGGGAAAAACAAATGTGGGGCAGACCACTAAAAACCCATGCAATTCTATAACCACAACATTAACAAAGACTATTACTGGCGCCTCCTTCAGAAATTATCTTGGATAATCTAGATAGGCAGCTGAGCATGGTCGGAGACTGCCTTGATGGTACTTAAAAATACAAAAGCGATGAGAGTGGGTGTGATAGCTTCTTGCAGAAGGCAACTGGCTTTGAATCAGTAGGGTTGCTGCTAAGGTGGGCCCAGGGGGAAGTGCAGCCTGCAGAAGCAGAAAGGCTTGCTCAGATGAGGGTGTACCTTTCTAGGGAAAGAGACCCTGGTGCTCAGCTTTGGATTTTTTTCTTTCTTTTTTTTTTTCTTTCTGTAAATAGAGTTGAAAGTGCTCTTATCTATACAGCTGTTAGCTGAGGGGTTTTTCCTTTCCTGGTGAAGATAATAATTCTAATCTTGCTATTTCAGAAAACTCTGCCTAGAAAATATCATGTGACCAAATAGGACTTCCATGTTCCCCTATTTACCATTTCCCTATGAGATTATTAATGTTTGCCAATAGATGTAAAATAGCAGAACAGACTGTGTATTTTATACCTCCAACACACAAACCTACACACATGGCCTTTTTACAGTGGTGAAGGTCAAATAGGCAAGGTGGGTTAGACTGTCCCCAGTATTCCTTAGAGAAAATGAATAAAACAAATGGAGAATGCTGGAAGGGAGGAAAGTAGAAAGAAAAGGAGGAAAGAAAGAAAATACGAGTAAATTCCATCATTTCCTAAATAGCTAAACATGTGGCTTATTCTAAGCATTAACATTATATCCTATAGAAACATCTTTTAAACTTAGCAACATGTAGAAAAGGCGTTCTTATGAGTGCCTGATACTGATATGAGCAGCATTATTTTGGAGCAGGGAGGTTGTAAAATGAGTACATAATTCCCCCCAAACTGGGCATATGAAGTTATACGTGAAAATATCTCAATTTCTCAGAACATAGTGCTCTGGAAACTAAGAAATAACTTCTGTGTTTCTCTTCATTTCAGCTAAGGTTTCTCATTTCATCGAACAAGAAAGACAATTCTAGCATAAGGGAATGAGAAAATAAAGGGTGGGTGTGGGAGTGTGGGCTTCTTTTTTTAGCCCACCCTCTTTCTAGCTTTATTCAAGTAAGGAAAAATGGGTGGATGATGCTGCTCCACTGTTTCATTTGTTACCCAAATCTTGATGGGGTCTGGGAAACCTTAGTCACTATGGTGACTGCTATTAGCTATAATATGATAATGCTAGGATGCTTAAATATCTAATGTCTTTTGTTGAAAGGGCAAAAATAATTTTCAGCAAGTTTTTCGTCCTTTCAAGATTGGCATAAGCTCCCAAATGATCTGTTAAATGGAGCTATTTCAATATTTCACCAAAAAGTAAAATGAGTCAGTACATGCTACTGTGAAAAATATTTCAGCATAAAAAACTCAAAGAAAAAAAAAATAATTTGCAAAAACAAAGCAAGGCTTGATGCCAGGAAAATATCTGATGGAAATCAGCATGTCTGTGTAGAGCGATGCAAAGATGAATGATTTGGATTCTATTGTATTATTTATCATTCCTTTTTATCTATGATTCTAGACTATCTATTATTAAAAATGGAGCCTACATTCAATTTAAATAACATTATGTTAGTTGCTTTTCTCACTTGTAAGCATTCATTCCAATTGAAGGGAATGTTAATGTACTAATGCATAGAGAGGACTCTGCATTTCCACTGAATGCTACTACACAAGCTCTGAAAGTTCAGACTTGTGTACGGTAAGTCCTCACTTACTGTTATTGATAGATAGGTTCTTGGAAACTGAGACTAAGCAAAAGGACATATAAGGAAACTAATTTTACCATAGGCTAATTGATATAAACAAGAGTAAGTTCCAAAGGCATATTTCTGGTCACAAAAACATCATCAAACTTCTAAATAAAGACCAAAACACTTCTATTATTTAACACTGAAATAAATGTGAGCTATACATACATTTAAGAAAGACTAATAAAAACCAGTAAGATAATGACGTACGTACTTATACCAGTTCAGGGCCTCAGTGGCCTGAGCCTATCACAGCAGCGCAGGGCACAAGGCAGGAACCAGCCCTGGACAAGATGCCATCCCACTGCTGGGCGCACTTACATGCACACCCATACTCATTCAGACTGGGACCATTTAGACACCCCAAATCACCTCACGTGCACAGCTTTGGGATGTGAGAGGAAACCAGGGTACCCAGAGATAACCTGCACAGATGTGGGGAGAACATGCAAACTCCACTGTCCCATTGTCTAGTGGCTCTAGCTGGGAAGCGATTTTTTTCTGACCAATATTAAAAAAAAAATGACGTCGAATGAAAGTATGTTATTTGAGGATCTGCTGCACATTCTCCTAGCAAACATGAACTTAGATTGTTAATTGTGAAGCCTCTGCATCTAAACATCTTAGATAATTACCAACAGTTGTACTTGAAGGGTAAGAGATTGTCAAATGTGCAGTTTGGCTGATGCCCAAGAACGTAAATCTGTATTAGGGATAATTATAGATAGTTTAATTGCTTTGAGGGTGTTAACTGGCAAGGTACACAAAAGAAGGGAAATAGGGAGAAACCAGAAGTTTCTTTTAATCTGTGCTGACTCACAGGTTTAAGAAGCCAGTTCTCTATTTTCAGTTTTAAAATTCACTGAGTCATAATTTAAATGTCTAAATTTATTGTCATGAATAAATGTCATCTCATTTGTTATTGCCAAAATTAATCTGTTACTGAATACTGATATTGTTTCTTTCCAGCTGTATGTGGCAAATACCACAGCAGACCGGAAAATGAAAGGAAAGTATAAAAGATAGTTTCTCATATATTCCTGAAATTACAAAGGCATAAGAAGAAAGAGATCAATATCAATGAAACATCTAGCCAAAGGCTTTTAAACTTTCTTGAAATCACAGAATCTCTTGCATGAAAAAAAGTAAAAGGAAACTGTGGTCAAATGCTAAGAATTTTTTAAGTGTTTATATATATTTATAAATATAAATATACACAGATTATAAATATACATGGATACACATACACATTTTATTTTAGTTTGAAGGAAATAATCTGTGGCAAGTAGTATCTAAAAGTGCTGGCAGTGTCCTAGGGAATCAGCTTGACTGAGCTTCTTGAAGACAAGGATGATATGTTTTCATTTCTAAATCCCCTGGCAACAGATAATTGTTGTGGGCAAATAGAAGGATGGGCAGTTGCGGTTGGTAAATTGCTTGGATGGTAGGAAGAAAGGGAAGAAGTTTGGTTGCTGTATAAAATGTAGCTTTCCTTCTTGTGACTTTCTTAGGTTAAGTTTAAACAATAACCCTCCCACCAAGAAGTGTCAACACTTGTAAAAGATAATGTATTGGAGTAAAGATAAGCATATTTATAAATAAAGAGAGAAAGGAATCAGGCTCAGAAATGGTATGCTTATATAAACTAAAAATGTTCTTACATTAGAAATGTCACCAACAAATTGGCCACCACTGGCAAAACACACTGAGTAGGACCCCGATAATTTTATATAGTAATAGTTTTACAAACTCTGCTCTGTGGATCCCTAGTGATGCCTCGAAAGCTGCTTCAGGGGAAAAAAGTTGGGAGAAGGTGGCATGGATTTGGTAGTCCATCATTTCAACGTGGCTAAAAATTTCCATTTGATTTGTCTAGTTTGGTATCAGGCCAATTTTAAGTTTTAAAAATGTTAATTTGTTTAATTAAATGGTAAAACTTTAAAAGTAACTTCTTTCCTGGGTCAAAATGATAAAAGGCTAAAGAAATGGTGACAGCAGATAAAATTATTTGAATATTAGGGTTTTTTTTTCTTTCCTAGAAAGGAAAGGAAACCTGTGTAAGTGGTTTTTTTGTTGTTATTGTTTAGAGGGAGAAATAAAACAAATATCACAGAAATGGTTGGGAGTTTCTAGTCATACAATGTGCCAAAGTAAAAGAATAATGGAAAGAATGACCAAGGATGAAAGTCCTACTGGAAAGAGTGAAAAAACCTAAAGGAGAGAATATGCAGTTAAGATAAGCTTCCCTTATCCATATGGAAATAAAAGAAAATAAAGTCTTTTGCCAAAGTTGTGATCAGAATTTTATGTAGTTAAAATTAAGAGCTATATAAGAAAAGACACCAGTATATCATGGAACTTAAATTTTTCATTCATTATTTTCAAAAAATAATTTAAGAGCTGTTTTTATGGTATGCATAAATACTGCAAAAGAACTTGAAGATGGACTTCTAGCCCTTGATCCTCAGATCTATTAATATATTGCATCTCAGACTAACTTAGATCTGCTTTTGTGACCCTCTGAAATAAGAAAACATCAATTATGTACTTTTCTGACTTTGTATAATGCATTTTCCTTCCTCTTTAAAATGAAAGGATTTCAAGTCAATGTACCATCTATTTTACTTTTCATAAATACATGGTGACTGCCCTTTCCCTCTCTTTAGATTATTGGAGATAAAATAGAAAATATCTCAAGTATATTTCAAGCTGCAGTTTTTTTTCTATAAAACATCTGACTCTTGATAATCCTCCTCTATATCAATGCCCAAGCGATTATTTCAAAGTAATTTAAAAATAGATTATCTGTCTCAGCAAAATCTCTTGTTTGTTTTCTGGCCTACTAATAGCCTTTTATTAAGCAGCTGTTCCTACTGAGTTTACTGCCGTCTTGCTTGAATGGCCATTGCCCATGATACCTCAGCATTTTCACACAGCTTATTAGATGTAGCACAGTTTAGAACACAGTGATGGAAATTAGTCCCTCCCAAAGGATTAGAGCTAAAATAAACCAATCCTGGTATCAGTAAAATTGTCAGTGGTTCCCCTGCCAAAGGCATAAGCTGTGTATCTCTTTGCTTCTGCATTTTCGCTTTGCTTAAGTTCAAGAACTATATTTTGTTTGTAAAAAATTGTAAAGGTAGATCACAGAACTTAAGTGTTGAAAATATGGGCCCTGAATTCTGACTGCTTCCTAACTGGGCTTCCACTCACTAGTTATTTGACTAAAGACTCACTGAGTCTCAGTTACCCATGTGTCAAATGGATAAAAATATTCTCTGTTTGTAGGGTTGTTATAAGTATTAAATGGGATAATGCCTATAAAGCATTTATCACAGAGCTTACATCATTGCAAGCACTGAATTTTATCATTATAAACATAATAATGCTGATAATATCATATGAACATAAAGCATGGGATATGCAGATGAGGACTCCTCCAGCACCTACCAAAAACCTAGAGTACCATTTATATTTGGAGCCTCCAATGTTGGCCTGAATCCCATCCTAGGTTTTATGGGACTCACTTTTTTTTTTTTTTTAGAGACGGGGTCTCGCTCTTGGTCAGGCTGTTTTCGAACTCCTGACCTTGAGCTATCCACCCGCCTCGGCCTCCCAGAATGCTAGGATTACAGGCGTGAGCCACCGCGCCCAGCCTGGGACTCACTTTTAAGAAGCAAACACATTGTTTTATAAGGGCAAAATCCATTTTAGAAATGAGCTGCTTATATCTCTTTTAGAGCCTGCCTGAGGAAGCCAGCCTGTGGCAGACTTTACATTTATTTTTGTTAAATTTCATCTTATTGGTTTTACCCCAGCTTCTCAGGCTGTCCAAACAATTCCAAATCTTTGTTTGGGGTTCTATTCTGTTAGTTATCCCTTCCAGCTGTGTGATTCTCAAATTTGAAAGTATGTCTTCACACAAAAAGTCCATGAAATGTTGATGAAGTCCAGTCGAGTACAGGGTCCTAAGGCATATCCATAGAATCTCTCCATATAATAAGTAACATGGATAATAAAGACTCAGTAATATGAAAAATAAAGAATAATAAAAATAATTGCAAAATAAAAGACAATATTATTGACTATGGTAAATACTATTGTTATGTTTCTTTTTTTCAATTTTCTTGAGGTATAATTTGCATAGTATAAAAATTCACCTGATTTAAATGTATAATTCAATGATTTTTTGTATATTTACACAATAGCACAACCATGACCACGTTCCAATTTTAGAATATTTCCATCACCCCAAAGAGACCCCTTGTGCCCATTTGCAGTCAATCCTCATGTACATCTCCAGCCCCAGGTAGGTAACCATTAATCGACATTTGGTCTATACATATTGGCCTTTCCTGGACACATCATATAAATGAAACCATGCAATGCAACTGCTTTCTTTCACTTTGCATGTTTCTTAAGTTCGTCCATTCTGTAGGATGCATCAGCGGTCTGCTTTGCTGAATGTTATACCATTGTATGGATGTACTATGCAAACACTGTATATACACAACCTATATACATAACCCCGTTTTAACATTGACAGCTATCTTAGGAGGTGAATCCTACACATCAGCTCGAAGAGCAGAGATGAAGAAAGCAAAATTTGGAGAAACAGAAATTTACTCAAGAGTCTGCAGTGGACAAGCCAAAATCTGAATCCAGACTGGCTGATTCCACTTCAATATGTGTAACCTACCCTGCCTCCAACTTTGAGAGAACAATCAAGCACAAGCCCACAAAATCAGCTGAATTACTCACCATTCTCCACATTTTCCACAAGGACACCATTAAAGTTGCTGCTCCAGATCTTGCTGAATGCCAGCTGCCCTGTCCTAAAGGGGTCCTTTGGCCCACCAGTCATCAACATAAAGGGAGATTAATTTTGTGTGATCTGTTTGGAATAAATTCAGACTGGTTCTCAGGCCATTTAATACCTATGCTTTCCAAACTGTGATTTTGTGGGTATGTGGCAAGTACTCTAAAACTTCAATTACAAATTAGGCTTCAAGAACACCTTTAATATGATACATTTTGTATTTCAGAATTTCACAGATAAATACCCGAAATACTTAAAAAAAAACACCACAAAAAACCTTGATCCTCTGTCCATAAAATACAAGTTAAGAGCAGGAAATTTAGACAATGGGATTGCCTAGGCTTAACAGCAGGTCAATTATGGACAAGTTCCTTAACCTTGGTGACTCAGTTTTCTCATCTTTGAAAAACTCAAAAAAGAGGTATTATTATTGTTATTAACATTTTCACATTATTATCGCCAATATAGGAAAGAGAAATGTATACTGAACGGCTAATAGTTTTAATCATGGCAATTAAACAAACAAACAAAAATAAATATCAATAAACAAGAACTGATATGGGAGACAAGTGGAAGAAAATGTATGCAGGAGGATTTAAATATCTGTGTACTATCATTTGTCATGTTTTGAAATAAAACATAATGTAAAGCATCCTTAGAGAAAAATAAACACAGTCTATTGCTTCCATTAAAGCTAAGTTATGAATGCATGCTTGTGTGTTCTTAAGCTCCAGAGCAACGTGACACTAATGTCACTCCCTTACTAACCTTTTGAGTGGGAACACCTATGACCTTAGAGTTCATAAAGGGGATATTAACTTGAGTGTGTAAGGTTAAGGATTTGGTTTAAAGAACTGAGTAAAACAAATGGCATCTTTTTATTCTTTGAACTCACTTCTTCCTCAACGTGATGGTGGTTATCTAAAGTGTTTTGAGAAAAAATATTTCCACCACATATTCAACTTTAATATCCTTTCATCTATTTTGTACCTGTTAAATAAACAAAGAATTTAAAATGATGACAATTCCCACAATGGCATGGGGAAATATTTGGCAAAATGTTTCAAATACTGTAAACTCACAGATTTTTAAACTTAAACAATTTACCCTAAGGTAAAATATCTCTCTTTCAATAACAAAAGCTGTTCATAGGAAAATATTCAATGCATTGCTATTTAAAATATAGAACATTGAAAACAATCTAACTGTCCAAAAGTAATAGAGGGATTGCTAAGTAAATTACACTGTCGTAAGGGGGTAGAATATTGTGCAGCCATTAAAAATAATTATACTGTCTATGTTGGATACCTATGATGAAACATTAATGCTAAAACTAAAAATAGAAACTATCTGACCTATGGAGGCAAATGAAAAATTATGCATTCATGTATTCAAGGGTTAGAAGGCATCACAGAAAAATGAAAACAAATGATTTGTTCTCATTATATTAAATAATGGGCTTCTCACATGGCTTGACACAAAGCAGGCTGTGCTAAGTGTAATTTCTTCCTTAATTGGGTGTGAGGCTGTCTTTTCTTTTTCCTTAGATTTCCTATTATTATTACTACCATCATCATCATCATCACTGTGTGGTTCAGGGTTATATATGTGTAACCTAACTTACACTTTTCTATGAGTCATTTTTTTAAGGCTAACACCTAAGGAAATTAATTTCTGGTTTTACAATGAAAGTCAAAATTTTAAAAAGGCTTTCATTCACAGAAAAGTACAAATACATTTATTTTATTAAGTTTGCCTGTTTATTTCAAATAAAATAAACATTTAACTAATCAATTAATCAAAAGCTTATTGAGTGCCCATAACTGCCAGGCACTAAGCTGCATGCCCTCAACACTAGCATGGGCAAGCAACGCCAGGTTAGAGTACGGTGCAGGATAGAGACAAACACACAGTTACAATATATGTGATGAAATTCTACGCTAAGGGAAGCCCTATGTATAAAGAACAACCTAGAAAAGGAATCTAACCAAAGTTAAGGCAGGCTGGTGAGCTGGCAAGGGAGAGGGGAAGATACCCCAGCAGATAGCCCCAGGGGAAAGAGCCTCACCACATGAAACCAGAATGAGAAGGAGTTAGAGAAATGAGGCAGATTGGGCAAAAGGAGTGCACTCGGTTATCCCAGTAACTCTCAAGCTTGTGAGAAGGATGAAAGGCAAGGGAGAGCACTAATCTCTGAAGCACCACTGCCCCACTGAATCTTCTGTATGATGGGCACGTTCTAAAATCTCTGCTGTCCAACATGGCAGCTCCAAGCCACAAGTGACTACTGGGCACCTGAAATAAGGGCACTGTGAGCTGAACGTGGTGGCTCACACCTGTAATCCCAGCAGTTTGGGAGGTTGGGGTGGGAGGGAGGATCACTTGAAGCCAGGAGTTCAAGAGACCAGCTCTGAGTAAGAGCAAGATGCCACTTTATAAAAAATAGGAAAATTAGCTGGGCCTGGTGTTATGAGTCTGTAGTTACCCGTACTCAGGAGGCTGAGGAAGGAGAATCACTCGAGCCCAGGAGTTTGAGGTTGCAGTGAGCTATGATGATGCTACTGCACTGTAGCCAGTGGGAGAGTGAAACCCAGTCTCAAAATAATAATAATAATGAAGGGTACTATGACTTGGGAACTGAAATTTTAATTGTGTTTGATTCTAATCAATTTAAATGTAAACAGTCACAGGTAGCTTATGGAGGGCACTTTGAGTTAACTAAAATAAGTTCACTGTGGCTAGGGGTCACACTACGCAGGTATGAGTGTGCCATGTTATGGGATTACAACCTGGGATATCCAAGGGCCATGCAGCGATTTCATGATTAAGTGTGCATTCTAGAAAATTCTGTGCTGAAAAAGGAAGTGAGGAAGCCAGACTAGAGGCAAGGACACGAGTTAGGATGCTGTCACAGTACAGCAGGAGAGAAATACCGGAGGTTTTGGCAAGGCAGCGATAGATGAGGGATGAACCAAGCAGCTCAGTCAAGAATTTGCTAGTAGATGTCATGGATACAATTTGGGGATGACAGCATGTAGGCAGAGAGGTGGACAGAGTGCTCAAAGGTGATATGCTTGTTCTGGCTTGGCTAGAGTGCGTGGTGGTGCCATTAGGGGAGACGGAAAGCTTAGGAAATGCAGCAGACTTAGGGAGGAGATCATTCTGCCATCTTGGTACTGACTCTGCTGCGTACTGGGTGGGTGACTTTAGTCAAGTCCTAACGTTTTAGGGTCCCGTGACTTACCTTTCCAATAAGAATTTTGGAGATGGTGATTATTGAAATCTGTTCCATCTGATTTTAGGAGTTAAAGTCCATTTCCAAGAATATAAATTTTCATTACCAAGAGCTTGTGTCAAAGATAACATGTTTTTCAAAGATATTTATTATTTAAAAATAATATTATGAGTCATGTCTCTTCTCTCAATCCAATCTTGACTATGGATGGGAGCATATGATTACACTTGTTGGTAATTTGATATACTGAGTTATATAGCTAAGTTACACACACACACACACACACAGAGTTCTGGAGTATATTCCTCAGTGTGGCCACATATGACATTATGTTCTGTAGTTAATCATTCACGCGTCAGAGATAATGAATCACAAAACATTTCCTATTGTCTAAGTCCTCCCTTTGTGGTAATGTTTTTATATAAATTCTGCATTTATTCTTCCTTGTTTTTCCTTCAGTGGCAATAATGGTTTCTACTTTGATTAAAATATATTTCAAATCAAATAGAATTGTCCAAAATCGGTTTTCACACAGATGACTTGGAAGTCCAAGGTAGTCAGAGGATTGGAGGATTGCCACTTTTAGATTCAATCTGAGTCATATGCTTTATCACTTATCTTGAGAGAACAAATTTTAGGAATGAAAGTGTCGAAGTGGAAAACACACACACACGCACACACACATAGGATGTGAAGATCTGCCCTTCAAGCTGTATAGATAAGAATGACAGTTGGCTGATAGCTACCATTCTATTTAGAAACTTTCTAGCTTGACCTCATGAGCCCTGAAATTCTTCACTGGAGAAGTTCAGAATGAGCCTTCCAGAAAAGGATTAGGCAATAATAAATGAATCCATGCACTCATGTTTTGCTTTTCTTGACCACAGGAAGAACATCAAGCTTATTGACTAATTAAGCAGGAAGATGTAGAATACAGCTGTCAGTAGCTCTGTCTATGAATGCAAGCTCTCTTGAGTTTGAACACCAAGTTCTACCACTTACTAATTGTGCGTCTTGGGCCAATTGCTTGGCCTTCTAAAGTTTCATCCTCCTCATCAGTAAATGGAAGTAAGCAGAAGCTATTCATCAGGTTATGATGAACACTATCTATTACTCATGAACTAATAGATTTTATTACATATTTATGATTCTTAAATCAATTGCAAACATTATTCTTATTGATGCTGAAATTGTCCCATTTTAAAGCAGTGAGGAGCCCTTCAAGTCACCTCTGTGTCCCTTTGCCACGATCCCATTCATCTCTGATAGATTCCTTGCTTTCTGGCATGAGATGACCTGGCTTACCTCATACATTTCCTAGAAGTCAGGAATATACATTTGCTTGTTCACTGATATACTCCTTGTTCCTAAAAAAAGTGCTCAATAACTATTTCTTGAAAGAATTAATTAAATAGGACCTCACAAATGTTCAATAAAAGTGAGAATGGCCTTTATCAAAAAGTGCCAAAACAATAAATGTTGGCGTGGATGTGGAGAGATAGGAACACTCTCACACTGCTGGTGGGACTGCAAACTAGTACAGACACTGTGGAAAGTAATATGGAGATACCGCCAAAAGCTACAAGTAAAACTACCATTTGATCCAGCAATCCCATTACTGGGCATCTACCCAAAGGAAGAAAAGACATTCTATAAAAAAGACATCTGCACTAGAATGCTTATAGCAGCACAATTCACAATGGCAAAGATGTGGAAACAACCCAAGTGCCCATCAATACATGAGTGGATTAATAAAATGTGGTATATGTATACCATGGAGTTCTACTCAGCCACAAAAAAAAACAGTGGGGATCTAGCACCTCTGATATTATCCTGGATAGAGCTGGAGCCCATTCTTCTAAGTGAAGTATCACAAGAATGGAAAAACAAGCACAGCATGTACTCATCATCAAATTGATATTAACTGATCAACACTTAAGTGCATATATGGTAGTAACATTCATCGGGTGTCAGACAGATGGGAGGGGGGAGGAGGAGATGGGTATATTTACATCTAATGGGTGCAGTGCACACCCTCTGGGGGATGGACACGCTGGAAGCTCTGACTTGGGTGAGGCAAAGGCAATATACGTAACCTAAACATTTGTACCCCCGTAACATACTGAAATAAAAAAAAAATGTAAAAGAAAGTTATCTATTGATATTTGTCATGGTATTATAAGGGTTTCTCTCTCAAGAACTTGACTATGCGATCTTTCAATTCAATTTAACCACTTATTGAGGACAAGCTTCCTTCCTAACACCCATGCACAAATGTGTAGCTGCTGTAAAGAATGTAAATACTATTAACGAGTATAACTACATTGCAAGGAAAATAGGAGGGGAGTGAAAGGATCACTATAGGCAATCTTATACTTTTACTTCACCCCTAAAATTCTATAGTTCTTTCTATAGTTCTTCCTTATATGGAATTAGAGGATTCTAATGTTGGATGTACTTCTGGGAGAAATCTTGCATATCCTCCGCAATGGGGCATGCTTAACCATTCATTTCTATTTTATTTATTGCTTCTGCTATCAAGGCCCTATGTTGTCTCTGCTTTCTTTCCTTTTCAACTTTTTCTCAAAAGGCAATCTAGTTTAATCACATAACTTCCTTTATTGCACTATACCATTTCCAAAATAATCTCAGCATTTAAGAAAATCTTCCCCTTAACACATTAACTGCCATGTGAGTTGTATTTAACTCATGTTTGTTTGAGCCAGGCCCGGGGCCTCATGAAGCATATGAAAACTCATTTCTCTGAAACAAATTCAATAAGTATGTCATGAGTCACATAGAACTCAAGTACGTGAGTCACATGAGTCACATACAACTGCACTGTAAATATGAATTCTAGTGCCACATGAGTTGCACATAACTCACACACAGGAAACAATAAAAAATAACACATTTTTCATTAAATTAGAAAGCATCATTTTGTTTTCGAAGTTTTTATTCTATTTTCATAATAAAACACCGTGGCCCCAGAGAAATTTTTTTTTTTTCTAGTGTGGCAATGTGTTAATTGATCTGCTGGAAAGCTGGAGAAAAACTTTAAAACCCTGGATTCCTTACCTTGTCTAAATTATAAGTAGTTTAAGAAATACTTCACATCTGTGAGATTCTTGGTGACAAAATTATTCAAAACACATTTGGTGCCTCATCTGAGCATTTTCACTAGACTTTGTGTATTGGATACAGCTTGGATTAGAATAAGGCATTTATAAATGTCCTCAGAAGGTAAGACTCACGACATTAATATGAGATATAGGCAAGGTTAATGAAAAGTTCATTGGCAAATGATTTTGACACCATCACCTACTAATGCTCAGAACACGTGGATGAGAGATTTCCTAATTTCCCATGCTGTCACATGCCATGATCGTCTCATTTTGGAATACTGTGAACCAACACACCTCTGGAGGGACAGATGGCCTCCAATTCAACAAAGCCAGATGATTTACAAGTTTAACATTTATGGAGGACAATCACAAGATTAAAGCAGTATTATTTATAGAATTAACTATTTCAGAGGGGAGATGATAATTTTTCCTCATTAAAAAGAGAAAACACAGATGCCACTCACTTAGGAAAAAAACTGCTCCTCTAGCTCTAGAAAATGCCTTCATGTTAGGGAAAATAAAGTGGGAGGGTGGGAAGCAGAAGGCTAGTCTCGTACTACCTTGTTTAACTCTCTACTCACAATGGATTCATGTTTGTTTTTCTCCAAATACATCTGTATATCAAATAAATCAATATATTCGTGGCCCCTTCCCCATTTTCCCACTTAGGATTTCCTTTTCTCCATTCTTTCCTGAATAAATCTAGTCTTATCCGTCTCTATAAACAAATCCTGGTTTTGTCAATAAAAGCTTGTAGCTCTTCAAAAAACACAATGGCTCTCTGGAGCTTAGTTTGAGACTTCCGTTTACTTATCTGTAGGATGGAGGAACTAGATAATCTCTTCCAAATCAAATGTGCTATGATTTTTTAGTGTCTTTGGCTCACAATGATCTGTCCCTCTTACGAATTTCTATAGTTATTGTTACTGGCACCATATTCATTCAACAAAAATTAATTCAACCAATAATGTATAGAAAGTCTCACATGACTGAATTTTTCATATACATATGTTGTCTTTTCCCTTGCAAAAATAGCAGTGTCTTCTGGAAAAAGACTGTATTTTATATTCTTTGCATTTCTCAGAGCATCTAGTCCCAAACCTCCCATATACCAGATGCCTCGACAATATCTGTCCATTGATTTGCTGATGGCTTTATTAAACTATCCTCAGTTATACTTGGGAGGCAGGTCAGATGTTACCACAATCTCAAGTGGGCAAAAAGTAACATTCATTCTTATGGGTAAAGCTTTTAGAGTCCTTCAAAAGAACATAACAGGGAGAAATAAGTTATGGGAGTACAAGTGCCTGTTGGCCTCTTAGGGTAGCAGAACAAGACTGCTGGGAAAAAGTCACAATATTAAGACAGCAGCAGACATGAGACTAGATGTGAAGTTAAGAGGAACATTTACAACCCAGCTCCAGAATGTGCAGGAGTTTGGAAATGAGATAAGGAAGCAAAAAAATGTTGTACTATTTTATCCATAGAGAAAGTGCATGTTTGGAAAGGGAAAAACTACTCAATAACCATGTTTTATAAAAATAAGCTATATATACCTAGTCATAAAAGCAATTTTATAGTACTTTGAAAAGCAGTGCCACTCCCACAGAATACATTTATACTAGTAAATAAATGTATAAAAATATTTCTTTCAACAATTTCATCCCACGTATAAACACTAATTCAGCTTTCCTGCCTCCTTTGGTTAGGTTGATAAGCAGACTTCAGATGAGTTAACTCAGTGGAAAGTTATTTGATTTTCTTCACTGCAACATTAGGGAGTAGATTCTAACACGTGTCACAAATTCAAACAATTTTTATACTGGGCCCATCATCCACAGATATGAAACAATGGATCAAGAGAATGGAACGTCTGTTTTTGTATTGACACAATGTACCTCCAGCTTTTATAAACAGGTTGAAAAGTGGCTATTGCTTTCTAACAGCAGATTGTGTTTTCTGATAAATCCCAAAATGAGTGTTTCAACTGATGCAGTGTTAGATTATTCCTCTAATTGAATGACAGACCTACATGAGAAAAGTGCCATAACGGAGTGCTGAGAATTATCTGGTATGTTTTTCCTTTTAAAGGTTATCCTAAAAATTTAAGACTACAAAAGACCCAAAGTCCATAAAACTAGGCGTAGATTAAATAAGAAATAAGGCATCATATTCAGCTATGGCTGTTGTTAGGATTAACATAGCACAGAATGAGCACCTGCCAAAAATCAAATGATTATTTGCAGGTTTAACCTGACTTTGTCACTTAAATAAAATCACTCACTGTTTTCCTTGTCTGAATAGCTCCAACTTTAAAAGTAGAATACTGGCAATAATTGCCGTATTTAAGAGGCAAAGAACTAAGTAAATGGTTATTACTTAACACATTGGGATATTTTAGAAATGACAAGATGTTTCTCAATTTAGTAAAAAAAAGTGAAACTTAGTCAACTTATCTGGATTTGTGGAAAATTATCACAATAAAGAGATATGGGTAGTGGGCTAGCTAATTAGCAGTCTCTCCTTTTTCTATGACAATAGAATATTGTTTCTCTTTAGAGTTAGCTATGAACTCAGCCACAGTTATGATTGGGATAGGTCAATTATAGCAATTATACCAATCTCATTTCGTGTTGCCAGATAGCTGAGAATGGCCAATGAGCTATGAGGAAAGTCTTATATGGGAGAAGGGTTTCTGGGAAAACTTTTCCTTCTTTATAAAAGTAAGAGGAATAAGAGAAATCCTAATGGTGGTGCATCCCCTTCCTCCACTTTTTCCTACTTTGAACCTTGATATGATTCCTGTAGTAATAACAGCCATCTTGAGACTATATGTTAAGATGCATGAGAACTAAAAGCAAAGATACTAACGAGGGCAGAGAGGAAACCTCTCAGCTAATCTTAAAACCACCTAACCTACAGTTTTCCAATTAAATGAGAATGTATTGTTTAAGGCAGACGTTCTGCAACCTAACGCATTCCTAACTTACACAGTCCTCTGTGTAGATCTCAGACATAAGAGTCCACCATAAAAGTCTGCATTTCTTGAATGTAATATATCCCATCCTTAAATGACAATCTAGTACCCTGTTCTCACAATCTGCTTATTTTTATATACTTTGTGATATCTTTTCTTTTTCTATGTTCAGCAAACTAGACACAGAACTAAAATCAGATACGTCCTCTGCCCTTGAAAACACTGATAACACACAACATGGAACATTCAATTTCATGGGGCTTGGGGAACTCCCTGAAAAACATTTGTGAACTCTCCGTATGGTCTTCAGATGGGACCCAAAGACAAGAATCCTGAATTTGAATGGTTTGTTATTTCTCTACCCTTAATTTTCCTATTTTGGTTAATTTCATTTTATAAGATGATTAAAATGCCAAAATTTTCAAAACGTTTACATATCAAATTCAATCTTCTTTATGGAACACTTTGTGCTTTGGTTTCCTAAGAAAGAAGGGACTCAGTATGCAAGGAGCAGCATGGTCCAAGTGAAGTATCACTGGACTAGGAACCAGGAGAGATCGGGTCTAGATATGACTTTGTCCCCATGTGCAGAAATCTTCGGTTTATAGGTCCCTCATCCATAAAGTATGGGTAATGATGCCCACTTGGTCAAACTCTTTTGAAAAGTATAATGGGGTGACGTGTGGGTGTTGTAGGAATGATAAACAAAAGATACAATTTGCATTAGTGTGCCTCATCTCTACACACAAGAGGGAGCAGGATAGCAAAGCGTCAAGTTCAGGTCTGCCTCTGCCATATCTGGTCTTGATTTAAAAAGATGATTCTGTTCTGCTTTAATATCTACCTATATCTAAGAGGTTCAATTTTTTATTAAATAATGATAATAATAGCAGTTATTAATTGCTGCATAACTACCATTTATCAAACATTCTACTCAGACCTTTACATATATTATTTTAGATTATCATCACTAGGCAGATATTACTATCCACATTTGAGGAAACAGTGGCTCAGAGGCATTAAGGAAATTACAAATAGACAAACACAAGTAGAAAGTGTGAGATATGAATACAAGTCTATACTACAACAAAAAACATTCCCTTGCTATTATGTTAAAATGCATCTTACACATATAACTCAATTTTACTATGACCTACCTAAAAAGTATGTTGGAGATGGTTGAAAAGTGGAGTTATAACCGTCCAAGGGCAAATATAATTAACATGCAGTTTCCTAGTCCTGGCTTTGAGAGGCCAAACTACAGAAAGGACTAATGGAGACTCTTGCTGGAAACTAAATTTAGAATTCATAAAGTAAACGTATTAGCAAAACTGCACCAATTTAGGAATCTTATCAATATTCATACCCTTGATGTTTTTGGTAGCCAAGGCCTGACCAGGATTTTTTTTCATCCTCAAAAAATGATATGACTTTAGTATACCATCCAATGGGAAAAACATGTATTAGTGATACTGTAAGACTTTTTAAATAAAGCAAGACTGGTGTCTACTCCATATGTGAATACTAAAATTAGATCAGTGACTGAGAGCTTTGGCAGCTGGAAATGCAAAAAAAAAAAAAAAAAAAAAAAAATTTAAAGCAAGAAATGAAGATTAAGGTCTTGTTAAAAAAACAAAGGAACTTCTACTTCCTCCCATGATGAACATAACAGCTGGAATGAAAATAGTTAATCCTTTGTGTTATTAAAATAATTAACATATAAGTGCTATTTTGTCCAGTTACTATGTTCATTTTTGAGAGGGTTTTGCATTAAATGAATAATTTAATTTTAAATAGAACATATGTCAAAACAACCCAGCTTTATCATACAATAGTCAAAATGCATATATGATGCTCCTTTAAAATGACCAGTTACTGCTATGACAGCCAATGTCAAAAGCATTGTTCAAAGATATCATAGCAACGAGTTTTGTTTTTTTTCCACACCAGTAAACTCACAATTACAAGTTAAAGGAAGGAATCATTCCAGTTCTTTTAAAAATGTACTTTAAAAAATTACCACCCTCCCTTCTCTCCCATGAAAATTTCTTTCACTTTGATTTTCCAGTTGTGTCATTTAAGGCTTTGAAGGGTTCTAATCTCATCACTCTATACAACTCCTGTAGATCCCGGTAAAAGATGCAAAAGCAAGTTGAGGACAGCAATAAACCCTTATGTATGTTCCACATATACATACTTTTGTTCCAAGAAGGTAATCTTAGGTGTGCAGAATGTGCAGGATATATTTGTTTGACAAGAATTTCATCTTCTCTATCAAGTACTTAAAGGAAATTCTGTTATAATGCTTCCTAATGGCCCTAATATTTCAACAAAATAATGCATACTAGTATGAATGTCCATTTTTATTTTTATTTATTTTTATTTATTTTTATTGTACAAGTTACTACATTTATTGTTCTGCAGACCCTAAAATAGTTATGGCTTTTATATATAATTTTTACACTTTTTTCCTTGCAGAGTTTTTCACCCCCTAAAAGTTGGTATTGTATTTTATTTAATACTTAAACATTTTATAATTTTACATTTCTGGCATTTGGAGAGAAAAAGTCAATGTTATACATAATGTACTTATAATTGTGGGAAGTATATTATTTAACCAGTTGTTTCACTTTGTGATTAAAAATCAATTAATGAGAAGCACTTTTAAAGTGGCATTTTCTTTTAAAACTGGCTTTTAGAGCTAACAATTTGTTTTCAGATTGCTACTCCTGAAACCTGTCCTTCAACTATTTGACTTAACTTTAAGAAAAAGAGAAGACTGAACATTAGGAGAAGTTTGCACTGAGATAATTTCAGGGAATGTCTATTTTTAAATCATCAGGATACGCCTGCAGTAATTACTGTAGTGAGATCAGTGTAGCAATCCTATGTTCTGAGGGCTTCATGAAGTGTTGGGTTAGCACACTGAAGTGCAGGTAATAGACTGAATTCCCTGGTGTCTTCAGCAGACAGCCAATTACAAACTATTCACACTCTTGATGCTTTTGACCTTGCATATGACACAATGAATACACACAATCACTTTCAAGTAACAACAATGGAAACACTTCCCCAAAACCTCTCAATTATGAATTACACACTCATTGTTAGGTGAAATATCCCATATCAAATATTATATACATTGTTTCAGTAAACTGTAGAGCTATAGAACTTCTTGTCAGGAAAAGACTGAGATACCACCTGATCCAATCCAGAAACTGAGAGTTTTCAAGCTTCAAGATACAACAGAGAGGTTTCAAGTTTAACACATGCATTGCTTTCCAATTAATTTTTATTTTTTTAAGAGACTGAAGGAAACATCATTCCCATTTTTCAGATCTTTGCTAAAACTAAAACAAAAGAAAATATACTGCAAAAAGTTGTTTTTTCTAAATTGATGAACAGTTAATCTTCATGGTTGCCTGCCTCATTGAAGTCTTCATGCAGAATCATGCCTGTACGTCAATAAAATAATCTAAAAAGTACTAGTGAGTAAGCGAAGCTATCATTATTGTAATATATGTATATAATGTTTAAATACACATAATATATAATATATATAACATAATATATATGCTAAATACACATAATATCTGTTTAAATGTACAAAACAAAGGTATTAAGTACATTCCAATTGTTGTGCAACCATCATCTCCCAGACTTTTTTCATCATCCCAAACAAAACTCTGTACTCTTTATGTAGTTTAAACATTTTTAGCAATACAAGGAAGAAAATGTTTTTTCTTCTTATCCTAATCTGCTCCAGAATCCAAATTATGTGGTCTATAAGGTTATCAAAGCCTCAATACGAAAGTCATTTCCAGTTGGGTTACATGCCAGGGAAGGAGATTCAATAAATGTGGTTGAAAACAAAATAACCTCAGTCCTGGGATTACCTTTGCCTTGAGAAAAAAAAATGGAAAATGGAATTTAGGATACCTCGCTTCCTTCTAGGGCAGAGTTTGCCTTTCCTCTTCAGCAGAGTTTCTCAAGTGTAGTCCATGGTCTTGGGACCCTTGATAAAATGCAGTTTCTCAGTTTCAACCTGAGACCCAGCAAATGAAAGCCTCTTTGGGAAAAGTATAGCATTCCAAGCATGTTTCATTCTAACTGGTCGATAGGTGACTGCAAACCACGCTGAAGTTTGATAAACACTGCGTGACTACTTGTAGCTCTTATATAGTTACTCTTCTCCCTCCTCCTGTTGCCCCTCTATATCCCCCCTCCCATGGACAATACCTTCATGCCTTCTTTTTATTTCCTAAACATTCCTTTAAGCCATGCTGGCTGGTGAGAGAGGCAATGGTTCAAGTAAAGGGCATTATATAAACATTTTAGCCTCACAACAAACTCAAAGGACTAGTTCCTAATGCACCATTTCCCACAATAGCATTTAGAAATGACAGAAATAACTGGTCAAAGGAAGAACTAACCAAATTCTCTTCATGCTCAAACTGACCAAAAAGGAATAGGGCATATAGATTAAATAATTTTCTCCAGTTGTGAATTATGTGTGGCATAATTCACACATAATGAAGTACTTGAGGTGTACAAGCAAGTGAAATTGTTGACTTCCTTAATAACTCACAAAATAAACTTAGAAATTAAGTATAGAACTTTATGACTATCCTGTGTTTCTCCAATGATCTGTGGGTTAAAAACCTTAGGGCATTCGGTAGGAAACTATGTCCAGAATATTAAAACACCCCATAGATGCTTTATATGCATAATCTCAATCTCCCTTCTATGTGATCCACAGTATATTTTGTAAGACTTCACTAATATTTATGCTTTATCTGCCTTATTAGACTATGAGCTATATCAGAAGCCCTGTATATCATTTGTAGTTCTTGGGCAAAAGCACACTTGATGATGGAAGAAGAGAAACACTAAGATCTAGGACAAGAAGATAAGAAGACGAAGAAGTCTTCCTACCCTTCTCAAATGGTGCTCAAGTCCGTAACTTGAACCTCACCCTAACCAACTGAGCCATGAGACAAAATGAGGCAGAAGCCACAATAAAAACACAAGATACCTCATCATTACTGCTAGCAGCTATGCTTGCTTCTAAATTTCTTCATTTCCCCAAATGCAAAAAAATGCAGTGCTTACTCAAGTTCGTTATGTTTTAAATTTTCAATAAAAGGAGATATATATTTTACTTTTATTTTTGATAGCTTTATTTCTAAGTTGTCTTCATTTAAAGTTGAAGGATATTTTTCAAAGAATATTAGTGGTATGCTATCAACTTTAGGAGGAAGAAGAAGAATGGATAACACTATTTTGCAAATTAACTCTTTTAAAAAAATCAGATAAAAGGCCCAATTACAAAATGCCATTATGTGCTAAAAAACATTTGAGGTTAATAAAACTAAACAAAACATATAGCCCAGTGCATCTGAAGTTTTGACCTTCACTGTATATCTTTCATTTTCTTTCTCACATTAGACAAGTTCCTTAATTATAGAAGCTATTTCAGGAATAATTAAGAACTCCCCTCTCAGGAGCAGCGAAGTAGTTTATGTGGTCATCTGTGGAAGGTTATAACTTGAATGTATTATTTCTTGGTTGGTTAACCTTTTGGGTAGGCAAGAAAAAAAAATGATGGCATCCGTTTCATTTATGACTATTCATAGCACCCAGTATTTATTAAATGGCAAGGGTATATGTATCTTTTATATGTGGCTTTCCAGCATACAGGATATCTCAGCCCTAAATACAATTTACCATTTGGAAATTTACATTGAATGTATAGGTAGGAGCTTGGTTCTGAATTTAATTTTAAACTAATTTAATTTTGATAACATGATGGGAAATTTCTTTTTAAAAGAGAAATGCAGTGGGGCAGTCAATTATAATGTCCAACTTACAGATTAAAACTGATGTACCAGGGTTTGTATAGAGCAGAGTATGAATGAAGTTGCCATAAGTGGTTCCATATAAGTAAACAACAGTAAACTTCATGTAGAAATCAAAGTTGATGTAGCGGTTTGAGAAGTACAAAACTGCCACCCACAGTTAGGGGTGCAAATGTAGCTTTTCAAAGAAGACTGGACAGGAAAGTGAATAGCTCAAGGCAGTCAATTATTAGGTTTGAAAAATGAAGCCTAACACACATGTTCTGGCTCTAGGTCATAAGAATCAGCTTTATGCATAAAGTTAGTGTGTTCCTCTGCAAAGGGACACGGCATATCATACTATATAGTACCAGACACAGAAGCCAGGTTAGGCAAAAAGCCTAACCCCAACTCTACAAAAATACAGTTAGACCCTAACTCTCCAAAAAGAAAAAAAAATTAAAAATTAGCCAGGCATGGTGGAGTACACCTGTAGTCCCAGCTACTTGGGAGGCTGAGGCAGGAGGATCACTTGAGCCTGGGAGTTCAAGGTTGCGGTGAGCTATGATTGTGCCACTGTACTCCAGCCTGGGTGACAGAGAGAGACCTTGTCGCTTAAAACAATGACAACAACAACAACAAAACCTTTCACATAAATCAAACAGTATAATTTTATATAAAGTGACATGAAGTGTTCCTTATGCTAAACTTTTTTCTGTAACCTAAGATGACCTATGTTCACTTAACTTTGATGATATAAATTGGTAGGTCCTCTCACACACTTTTATTTCAGCCGGAGCTGAATTGTGGTTGTATTTTGTATGACATGTTTTTATTTCAAAAGGATACTCTTACTTTAAAGTTTTGTTTTTTTTCAAGTCAGCCTGTTTAATAGAAATAGGCTTCTATTTCTCCAGTTACAACTTGGTCTTCTGCCTTTTGACATTCGTATTCGGACAAGACTTTTAGTCATCATAATCTCTGACTACAAATATAGTAAAAAGACATGTGAAGGCCAACAATGTTATTCCCTAAGCGCATAGACCAAGTAAGTAATTCTCAAATACAGTGAGTTTCAGAAACACTGATGTGGCTGTTCCAAACTGAGATGTGTTATAAGTGTAAAATATAAACTAGGTTTCAAAGACTTAGTAGAAAACAATGTAAAATATTTCATTAATAATGTTATATGGAATCCATGTTGAAATGATACTATTTTGGATATATTGGGTTAAATAAAATACATTATTAAAATTAATTTCACTTGTTGACTTTTCTTTTGTCTAATGTGGCTACTAAAAAACTTCTAAATTGCATATATAGCCAGTATTATATTTCTAATGTACTGCAGTAGATAGTGAATAGATATGTGTGAGAATATTGGGTGTAGCTGTGTATAAGTAAAGATTCAGATTCTAGTGAGTAAATGTAAAGGTATATTGCATAGAATTTAGAGCTTGAGGGAGATAACAGCAGTAATAATAGTTGACATATAAGTGCACTAAATGCTTTACATGAATTCTCTTATTTGATAATCAGAACAATTCTATTGTGCTCATTTTACAAATGAGAAAGGTGAAAAGTGAAATGATACTCCAGAAATCACACAACTTGTATGTGGTAGAACTAGGATCCAAATGCAGCTCTATCTGACTCTAGAACCTGGGCTTTTACCCAAAAAAGAAAATTTCAGCCAATAAAGCCTTTTTCTGTTCTATCACACAAAAAGGTCCCAACCTTTTTGGCACCGAGAACTGGTTTCATGGAAGACAATTATCCACAGACAGGGGCAGGGGGGAGGAAATCACCGCCTGAGCTCCACCCCAGATCATCAGGCATTAGATTCTCATAAGGAACGTGCAGCCTAGATCCCTCGCATATGCAGTTTACAGTAGGATTCGGACTCATATGAGAATCTATGCCGCTACGGATCTGACAGGAGGCGGAGCTTTTGCAGTGATGTGAGCAATGGGGAGCGGCTGCAAATACAGATGAAGCTTTGCTTGCGCCCCCACTGCTCACCTCCTGCTGTGTGTCCTAGGTCCTAACAGGCCACCAACTGGTACCAGTCCTCAGCCAAAGGGGTTGGGGACTGCAGCCATGTAATGCCTCTTTGTTCTATCATACTACGCAACCCACACAGCATCCCATCCCTTATCTCCATTTGCCTCCTCATATCCACGTTATCTTTTGAGATACCTAAGGGTCCACAGATTTTTATCTGTGTGAGGTATGTTAGTTCTGTCTGACTTACCGGTTCTGTGAAGGCAGAGACTGTATCTCATTTCTTTTGTGGTCTCCACAAAAGCTAGCGCATAGTAAAAAGTCCAAAATATTTATTAAATGAAAACACAGGGAGTGGGAGAGGTGGGGTAGTCTTGTGTTTGATTATCTGGATGATAACAAACCACATAAAACCTCTGTGGGAGTAAAATGGAAATTTCCTTTTGCTCAGAATGTCTGTCCCCACCTCTTTCTGTAAACGTATACACTGGATTTAGGCCCAATCCTGATTAGCCAGTAACCAAATGTAAGATTCACACAGTTGAAGATTTTTGGATGAAATTCATGGATCATTATACTTGGAAGCTCTTGTGAGAAATATACAATGTAGGTATAAAAATATTTTTATTCCTCTTTTTTATTTTTGTCCAAACTTGCTACCCAAACTGTAATTGAGCTGCACAACTGATAAAAGGCATACTAAATCTGCAAAATAGGTTTGTTTTAATGAAAAGAAAATGCCTGGAACATCAGCTTTCTTCCTCTCCAAAATAACATGTTTTTTGAATAACAATGTGGCTACTTTTTTCTTTACTGAAGCCAAAATCACCACTAGTCATCAGGGTGCTACTTTTATCATCTCCTCCAACTGGGTTGCCATTCTTTCATCCTAAATCTAAACACACCAATTTGTGCTTCCATTGTAATAATTGATGAGCCCCCATAGGTTCTTGCTGGGCACAATGCTAGTTTTTCCTTATGAGGTACATACTAAACTATAATATTCCGACCCAGAATTGTTGTCATGATAAAAGGCACACTAAACCAAGCATGCATACTAAAGGCTACTCTCTGTTCCTCTGATTTGGGAAAGTATATTACACTGTACCATTCTTTCTGGATCTTACTGGTGGCATAAAGAGATAGAATGTGCAGTGGCTAGAACAGTGGCTTTCATACTACTGACATTTAAGAGCAAATGATTTTTTTGTTGTAAAGGGCTATCTTGTGCATTCTAGGACTTTAGAAGCATCCCCAGCCTCTGCCCACTAGATTACGTAAGTACACATCCTCCCAAATTGGGACAACCAAAAATGTCTCCAGTCATTGCAAAAGCCCCTGGGATGGGAGGAGAAAGCCTCTCCTCTTTGAGAACCACCAAAAGTTAGAACACAAACTCTGACACTAGACTGAGTTAGAATTCTAGCTCCTTAGTTTTGTAGCTGTATGAACTTAAGCACCTGACAGTCTCAGAATGCATCAGTTTGCTGATAAATAAAATGGGGATAATAATAGTACCTTCTGCAAGGTAGTTGTGGTGATTAGATACATGAACCAATATAAAAAGCATTAGGAGCGTGGCTGGGATGTAGTCAGCACTATAAATTCTTTACCTATTCTTATTGTTATTTACATCCCGATAAAATGAAGACATAAGATTTAATCTCAAGTCTGTAACTAAACAGTATGTTAACTTGGCAAGTCACTGAACAGCCCAGGTTTCAGTTTTCTCCTTAATAAAGCAGAGAGTAAGCCAAATGTGTGCTAGTGATGCAGCTCAGTAAGCAGCTCGGGTTCTAGAATCAGACCACCTGCTGGAGAGTCCTGGATCTAACACTTACTAGCTGCCCAACCTTTGACAGATCAATGGATTTGCCTATACATTGTTTTCTGAATCCACAAAACTTGGATATGAAAACCCAAACCCCGTAGTGTTATTGTGATAATTAACTGAGATAGTGTAGAGACATTATTAGCAGAGTACCGGGTAATTGTGTAAACGCTCAATACGTGGTAACTTTTGCTGGAATTATTAAGATTAAACTTTCTAGTTTTTAAAATACATATACATATAGAAGCAAGGGGGAACTAAGTCATTTAAGAGTGCATAACAAAGAAAGGAGAAGTGACCAATTTATTTTTATTTCTGTAGCTTTGGGTATGGATAATGTCCATTTCAACATGGGCCTGGAGATTCCTCACAATATGACTAAGGTGAGCTACTAGTCTTTTAGGATAGACAATCACAAGACCATGTAGATGAATTCTGCTCATGACCTAGAAGGACATGGGCTCACTAGGTCAGACAAAGATATTGCCTGGTCAGGGCCATCAGGAAGCAGAGCTCTAAGCTTTATGCCTGTCTTCTTCCAATATTGGGAGCTACGTGAAGGGCTCCCTCCCTTTCATCCGCTGCTGTATCCAGTGACTAGCACAGTGCCAGACACACAGTAGTTACTCCGTACACATTTATTGACTAATAATTTCAAAACCAATGTTACAACCCTGCCAGAATTTCTATCAGAGAGATGTCAAGCATATTTAATAGATCAATCTATAGGGAAAGATTACTTTGAGCCCTTTTGGAGGAACTATCTTTAACTGTAATTCTCAGAGGCCAGCCTACCCAGAGCTAACCATGGATCGTTTTGCACTTAAGACAGGCAAAGCCATCATCTTATCTATGTCAACTCCCAAGAGCATCAGGAAAATGGAGATGATATAATAGCCACGTGCATCAGAGGAGAAATATTGATGGAAGGCCCTGGATCTGCCCTTATCTCCTTAATATTTGAACCAAAAAGAGGTAGCCATCATAGCAAAATTTCAGGTTTCACTGTACTGATAGTGGTATCATGCATTCCTGGAGCCATGAGTTAGCCATGGGATTATTGTCTGGGAGTTCCAGAATACATACGTTTATCTCTAGTGACTTGGCAGGAGATTTTCAAAGTGGAAACAGTCAGAATGGCTCAAGGAATGACTTCTGGAACAATGACAGTTATAAGGTGACTGAAAACTTGAGAAAAAATAATGGCCAGAGTTAGGGTTGAGCTGGGAATTCCAGGAAAGACCATCCTGAGTGGCTGTGGTGAAAGATTATACACAGAATAAGAAATTCAGAGTACTTCTATTATCAGTGTGACCAACAGAAAAAGCGAAAGACCTTTAACTCAACACCTGCCATATTGGAGATTTGTTAGAGAGAAAAATGACTATAACTCAACTCAGAGATGGATGGCCAGATCAGTTACATCTCACGTGACAACCCTGACCCAGAAACAATAGCTCTCTCTGGTGCTGTATTAAGAAAGATTATGAAGCAGTATCTGGTTTAGCAGAAGAGACTTCAGTAACAAATTAGTGATAGCATCCATAAATACAGGGGAAGACAGTGATGACAAACTATATATTTGCTATGCTTGCCTCAGAAACTGAAGTAAACCTATAAAAATCAGATCATCTCTTATAGTCATTGGTTACCCTGTGGACCCAAGTATTGGGCTTATACAGCCAGAAAGGCCAGGAACCCAGTTAGCCTTTTGTAGCAGCCAGAGTGGTCTAATAAACGACTTGAACACTTTCAGTGACCTTTAGCTGTGTTTGGTACCATCTCTAGAAATCATCTCCTTTTGTCTCTGCTTACCACCTGGCCACCAGCATCATAAGGTAATGCTAAAGGGAAACAACACCAAGATGAAAAGTCTGATTGGCCATATCATGAGAGTAGTTTTGCACCTAGCAAATGTTATTGTTTAATTTGAAATGCCATAGACAACTTGTTTGGAACATATTTTGCTTTGGACATGCACTGCCGAGGGAATAATGATGGGACTGCAAATGCCATGTGAAAGGTAGGGGCATTTGTGAGTAGTCCTGATATCACTTGTGCATTTTTCTACTTTTCAAGTTCTTTTTTACTATCTCCAGAGATTTCATGGCATGTGTCTATATTTGGATAATTCTAAATGAACATTTCCTTTCAAAGATGGATATGACTCATAAAATTAGGTGAAAGGAAGAAGAAAGTTTGAAAAGCTATGGTGGTACATTTAAATCTCCAAAGGAACAATCACTATCCAAAATCTTTCCCAGGAAAGTGTTAACATCACTTTTGCATCAACATGGGGCAGATTATCATTTAGGAATTTGCTGAGGCTGCAAGCCCCTTGCCTTAGGTATTAAGTGTGTGTAATTTTCCTAACCACAGGGTATCCATTTATCAGATTTGAAATGTATAGGGGAAATCTGATGCTGATACTTCTTAGATTCAGGTAAGAAAGAATGCTACATTCACACATACATCTATACATGTAAAGGGTGGAACACAAAACACACTAGGTGGAAAGGAAGAATTATACAGTCTAATGTACGGATGAAAGATCCAATATTGCATAAGTCACTAACACAAAGAAAATGTACATGGGGAGGTTTGATAGCAAAGCCAATACTCTGCATTATAGTCACCAGGCTAGAAATTTATGAGCACCGCTGTTACTTCATTTGCATTTTCTTCCTATCACAAAATCCATTTAAAAAGGACGCCGAGAAGAACCTCTGCTTATATGAAATAATCTTAATAAAAATAAGATAACCATTTGGCTTGCTTTTATCCCTAAAAAAAAGAAAAGCAAAGAAAAGAAATCACAAAATTCATGGGCACTGACTTGGAGGGAAAAAATACATTCTTGAAAAGCCCAACGGAAAATTGCATGGTTTTAACAAGTATGACCAGTCCCAAATTATCACTATCAACATCTCATAAGAGATCTCATAAAAGGGAACAAATAGATAATGCTTAATTAATATATTTAAAATTAATGAAGACATCAAAATTCAATTGTATACACCTGATAATTAGAGATTTCCAATGTAATACAAATCGTTTATTGAAAAAGATACAAGAAAAAAACTTAGCTTTACTTAATATTATAGGACTCTTATAAGCAAGAAAGAGATGTATTTCAGAGCTAGGTAAAACACATTTCATTTTATAGGTTAATATTAACTTATAATGGTATAAAAATGGACTTATATATTATAATTTTACCATTTGGTTTAATTCACAGCAGCATAGTGAGATTAAAATGTGGTCAAATACTACTAATGTAGGCACCTCTCTCAGCTAATAAATTATACTGAGCAAGAGATTGTGCAATTCAATACTCAAATTGAGAACTGCATAGAACCTCCGTAGTCCGAAATGCTACAGTTAAAGAACAACTCTCCATCCCTCCACATCACATGCATGCAAACAAAGCTCTGATTTTACAACTGAAACCTTGTTACTTGAAAAACATAAGCACTCAGCATCACTAAGTGGCAAAGTTCTCTGTACTTTCCCAACTGAGAAAAACAGTTAACAAGACTGGGTCTCAGACTTTTAGAATATGAATTTGTCTTGAGAGAATGGCAGTGAGCTAAAACATGTCCAATGAATTACCCAGGGACATGGCAAGTTCTGCATTTAGGTTAAGAAAATCAACTGCACAAGCCCAGTACGGCAGAGTGGGGCTATGCCTTGGTAGCAGATCAAGAGAAAAGGACCTGGGAGTTTTAGCCCACCACAAACTCAGTGGTAACCTTTGGTCTGTCATATACCTGTTAAATTAGCTAAAAACAGGAAATAACTGAGACTCTGCATACAACCATTGTCAGAATACATCTAGAACATACATTTAAGAATATTCAAAATTCCTTTTTCCAGAAAAAGGCATAAGAAAAATATTATGCATTTCTTCACTATTTGGATTTTTAACCTTGCGTATGTGCTGTGACTTTTCATTTTGTTTTATTTTTTAACTGCAACAGGGACACTCTGGGCTGTGAAGCTCAGGGCTTTTTTTTTTGTTGCTTTTATCATATACTTTTCATTATTAAGGGACAAAACTAATAAATATTATTATAAAAAACAAATATGTAAGTACCTTTCAAATGTAATCAAAATATCAATAATGGTGAGGATGATAATAATAATAATTTTAAAATTTACTTATGGACCGCATCCAATATTGGATTCTGAATTTTATGAAGAAACATGACAAATCAGTGTATGCCCAGGAAAGAAAGGCAAGGATGGTATCAGGGAGGGAATGGCGAAGGCAGTTGTAGGTGTTAAGTCTGAAGCTGATGAAACGCATGGAAGAAAAACTATAGCAGACTCTGGAACTTGGCTCCTGGGGTTTGGATCTCAGCTCAACTCAGTGCATGACCCAATATAGGGTACCTTAACCTCGCTGTGAATTCATTTCCTCCTCTGTAAAACAGCGATACCATAATAATAGTGTTCACCTCAAAGCATTTAAATTCTCTCTTTAAAATGAGAATTTAAAGAGTTCCTATATGTAAAGCACTTAGTTCATTAACTAGCACAAAATAAATGCTCAAAGAGATGTAGCTCCCAAAGCATTGAAAACAGTTACTCAAGCAAATACTTGAGCATAAACGTTCAGAGCAGCCAAAAGGTGGAAACAGCTCAAGTGCCCATAGATGAATAGATAGACAAAATTGTGGACATATATGCAATGAAATATTATTCACCCATAAAAAGGAATGAAGTATTGATACGTGCTACAGTGTGGATGAATCTCAAAAACATTATGCTAAGTGAAAGAAGCCAGACATAAAAGGTTACATATTGTATGATGCCATTTATATGAAATATCCAGAATAGGTAAATCCAAAGAGATAGGAAGCAGACTGGTGTTTTCTAGGGTTGGGGGTGGGGTGTGGAAGAGGAATGGTAACTGTTTAATAGGAATGGGGTTTTATTCTAAGGTGAGGAAAATATTTCAGAAGTAGATAAAGGCGATGGTTGCACAACATTGTGGATGTACTAATTGCTACTTAATCGTTTATTTTAAAATGGCTAATTCTATGTTATATGAATTTCACCCGAATAAAAATAAATAAATAAAATTTTAGATAACACTCATAATAATAAAGAGGTAGCTATTGTTGTATTAGTAGTAGGAGAAAGAGGAGGAAGAAGAAGGGGAGGACTGCTACTACTTGCCACTACTCTAACCTCAGCGAGAGAGAATTCACTCTCATTAGAACTCACCACCCATTCCACATTCAGGCAGGTTTGTGTAGTGAAAGATCGTGAAGTTGAGATGCAGGGAGATGTGAGCTCGTGTCTATCTGCTCTTAGCTGTACAGAGTTGGCATGTGACCCAAGCTCCCTTCACCTCAATTAGTGATAAACAAAATAGGGATGACAAATTCCTATCTGACCAGTCTGCAGTGTGGATTCAATAATCTACACAACGCCTAGCAAAATATCCAGCACAATCTAGGAGCTTACCAGGAACAAATACAATCCAAAAATTAATAGAGCTAAATATTGACTCTGATTTTGGAAAGATTGGAGGAGAGATCAAGAGGGGTGAGTTTTGAACATCTAGTGCTAGGTTTTTAGCATTAGCTAACTATTAACTCAACAATTACCACCTCCCACAAAACTTGGTCTATGTAGTTCTTCCTCTGGGACCACACAATAATGTAATCCCCGGCCCCAAAGACAGACAACCTTCAAGAATGACTTCTTGAAGAGACAAGACACATAGACACACCTGGCTAAACACATAATTTACTGAAACACTGAATTTAATTTTCTATACTTTTTGAAGATGCCCTTTCTCCACCACTGAACAAAACAACAAAACTTGAACAGTAAAAATGCCCTTCTCCTCATGCACTTACCAGAGCAGTTAAAATAGATTGCTGGAGAGATTTCTGGCCATGAGAAGTAAAATATTGAAGCAAAGTGTCTCCCCTTTAAAAAAAAAAAAAAAAAAAGGCCAAAAAGGAAACAAGAAGCCACTTTGTGCCTTTTCTGCCTGTCTTCATTGTCCTGTACTTTGAACACTTCAACTATATATTGTCCTCTCCAGATAATGATCATTTGAAGGGCCCACATTCACCCAGAGTGGCAGTAACAGTTCATTACTTTGTCGGCCTTTAGAACAATCAATAACCCCCAAATGAAGAGTAATGGTTATTATAAAGCCAAACACAGGCTGATGATTTTTCTTTACTGATATTAAATTTGCCTATTACTTCCTGCATATTTGTATGCCGCTGCCCTTGCTGCATTCAACTACAGCCCTTTATTGGAAGGACTCAAAAGTCCACCCCTACCTGTACGCGAGTCTCATGCATATCCTATCCTGAGCAATTCAGGAGTGATTAGTTGCTTGCACACCGTATTTATTGGTTTTATTTTTGTCTCTAAGGCTGCTGACAGATGAAGTACGTCTAATATTTAGCAATTTAGCCATTGCTTTTAGTTGTTTATAATCAAAGACTCCCCTTTTTCTCTACTTCCGAAAGGCTTATTATGATATCTCTTAATTACTCACACATTATTTACATTCTTAAATGGAACAGCTATAAATATGATCGAAAAAGTTTTTAAATTGTTCACACATTCAGGTATTCAGCCATTCAGTCATGAAACATTGATTGAGTATCAAATTAGTAATGCAAGGTAGCTAGGAGTAGAGGGAAGATCATTAGAGGAGTTGAGAACAAGAGTACATAGATGTTGAAATTAGGAAGACCTAGACTTGAATTCTGGCCAAGTTCTTGCCAAGTGACAACAGACAAGTTAACGTCTTTGAGCCTCATGTTCCTTGCTTATAATATGGGACTGATTATATCTACCTTCTCAGAAGGTTATAGGAATCTGAGGATATACATGACACATACACATAAATCACTTCAATATTTTTGATTTTCACACCGTGAAAGTGTGATTCTCTCTTCCAAATAACTTCTAGATTTCAAGTATAGTTTTATAAATATATTTTCATAGAGTTAGTTGGTTTCAAGTTAAATCATCCTAATCATTTTGCACATTAACCAAACTATAATTCATTTTGTTTATTTATTGTAGTCTGGGCTATTTTTATAATAGCAACCTTTAAGTTAAATATGTCTGTTTCTTGTATGTACTATAAATAGAGTCTAACTTGAACGCTCTATGATAAAAGTTCATAATCAAATATGCTAAAAACTTTTTAGGATCCACATCCCTTAGATTTTTCATTTTTGTTTTGTTAATAGTATATATACAATTAAAAGACCCTGAAGTCTGCAACCAATTTCCGAGTTCTGCCTCTGAAAAGCTACATGTTCATGAGCATGGCATTGAATCCCACAGCCTCAGATTCTTCATCTTTAAAATGGACTTGGTTACACTTTGCCTCACTCCTTCATTTATTTCTTTTGAGATGAGGTTTTACATATGTAGAAGTGTTTCATAAGCACTAAGATCTAACAATAAGCAGCCACCATTACTCCTTGGGAGGATTTTTACTGTTTTTTCCTTCTTGGTTATATTTTGAGTTTCTGTTGCAAATAAATAAGCACCCTTTCCTAATATTTTTTAAAAATAGTATTTATGGTGGGAATTCACATTAGAGTTCACAAATTAAATTCAAATATTCTAGACATTTTTTGATTCTATAACATCATGATTCTGACTTGATTGACTTTTTTTTCTTGGTGAGTTAATCACATAATTACAAACTAGTAGATTATTTTATGCAAGAAAATTGTTCCACAAATCAGGTCGCTGTCATTTATCATTACCATTTCTTATCAAAACATATCAAATCTTACAATCTGTTAACACCCGCGTCAGTATATATCATTTTATTTCACTCAGATGAACGTTATGAGTAATTGTAAAGATCTAATCAGGAAAAAATTAAAAATTCATTGTAAAGCACAACCATGAATATCTGCAATAATCAAGGCCAGTATAACAACAACATACAAAAAGGTAAATTTTTTTAGAGCTCCTAAAGAAGAGGGGGGTAGGATTCTCTGGGGGGCAGGTCTCTTTAACAAGCTGCAACTTGATGTTACCTTTCCTTGCTACTGTTTCATATCTTTTGTGATCTTATCTTCATGCTGGAATGAGGAAATAAACTGTGTGATAAGGGATTATTTCTTATATACTCCTATGTGCTCTAGTCCCTCTCCTTTTTCAAATCATTAATAGAGCTGATTGAAGGAGTAGAAGTCTGGCAGTCATTAAAGATAAATACCAAACATAGCAAAAAATATAAGACTAAAAGTATGGATGCATTTAAGTTTTAGGAATCTTGCCCATGTCCTCCTCCACCCAATACAAGCTCATACTGTAATTATAGATGAGGACCAATTGGTACTTTTGTAATTACTAGGCTCTAATCATGCCAGACTAAATCCCTTCCCAAACAGAATCTCTCTCTAAAGCCATCAGAAGGCAGATAAGGACAGAGCTATTACAGCAGAGAATGCTCCACAGAGCCTGGGTGAATTCACGTGATGCATGCACAAAGCAAGTTACACTTGGTGTTCCTGCAATAATTAACTTTTTATTATGCTGGAGCTCAAATGGGATCGTGGGACTATCCTTCCCAACACTCTCATTTTGTAGAGAAGAAAACGCAAGTAAAATGACTTTTCTGGATCAAACATCAATAAATACCAGAGACTATACATAAGCCTCTGGTTGTTGTTCCCTTTTTTCCTGCTTTCTCTACCACACTGATTCTTTATATCAATGCTGGGTACAGTTATTCTTTCCCAGTTTCTCTGAATGTCACTTAATCACGGACATGGTTTGTACGCTACCCAAAATTAAGCGTTTGAATAATAAAAACAGAAAATGTCAGTAAGAATCAATAGTATCCATCTCCTTTTTATAAGCATGAGTTACATAAAATAGAGATTTAATTCTTGCCCTGAATTCCTGCTTTTGGCTTGCGAGGGAAAGAGATAAATGGGTTAAAATTTACAAAAAGTATCCATCACATTGATGTGGTGACTCTAAAAAAGGTTGAACACATTTTTTTCCTACTAATTTAAGGGATGTACTGGACCTGGGAGGGCATAGTACACATATAATCAGAGTACAGTAAAGAGGCGACAATGAAAATGGAACATTTCACCAGAAAAAAAAAATTCAGGAAAATAGACACAATAAAGAAAACATGTTGCATCAAAATAATTATTTTAAAACCATCGAGAGGATAAATAAATTTATAGGGTTACAGTCAATTAATTATGAAAAACTCAACACTGATAAAAGTAAAAATAGAGGTGATTCCTTGATATTAGTTAATAAATATATGTATAGTAGATACAAAAATATATATAAGCAGTTTGGTACAAAAAAATACTGATTTCAACCCTTTGGGGTTAATTTTTTTAAAGTCCCCCAAATCAAGACTGTTTTATTATGCAAAATACTTCATTTCTCTAATTTCAGATCATAATGAAAATAAAATGTATGAAGCTTGCTGGTGATGCCCCAGATTGTATAATCCTACAAAAGACATTAACAGAAGCTCTAAAAATCTAATTAAATTTTAGAGTGCTAGTAATGTCGCCATAAGGCCCATGTAAGCTATTATCTACATTAATAAAAATTAAATTCAGACTATATCCATATCTGGATAATAATATACCTGGTCAAGGTCATTCTTATTTCCTTACTTAAGGATATTTCTTCTCTATTATCATAAATAAAATTGATTAATCATGAAGGGGAATAGGAAATACATTCTCTTAGCTCCACATTCTTCTTTTAGGCCATGGAAAAAGGAGTTGGGTGTTTTCTTTGTTTTTCTCCTATGTTCTTCTCTATAACACAGTCTGGTCTTACATGAGGACATTTATCTCAGATCTTAGCTCCCATTTTTCTGCATCTTCCCAAGCAGTTTTCCACAATGATTATACCACTTTGCACTCCCACCAACAATGCACAAAGGTTCCCTTTGCTCCACCTCCTCACCGACACTTGTATTTGTATGTTTGATGATAGCCATCCTAACAGTTGTGGGGTGATATCTTATTTGGTTTTGATTTGACTGACTGATTTCTGTGCTTGTTGCTCTGCCTTATTACTGCAGGCTCATTCTCTGCTCATTCCTCTCCCTAGGTTCATCTTTCTATCCTTTTTTTTTTTTAAACAGCTTTATTGAAGTATAATTTATATATAAAAACACTGTACACTTTTGATGTATGTAATTTAATGAGTTTAGACATATGCTACATATGTGAGATCATCACCACAATCAAGGTAATAGACATGTCTATCACCTCCAAAAGTTTCCTGTGCCTCTTTGACTTTTCGTTTTGTTTTGTTTTGCAAGGACACTTAGCGTGAGTTTTATTCGCTTAAGAAAATTTTAAGTGCACAGTGCAGTATTGTTAACTACAGGCACTATGTTGTGCAATAGATCTCTAAAACTTTTTCATCTTGCATGACTGAAACTCCTCACCTATTGAATAACTGTCAATTGTTCAATTTCCCCCTCTCCCAGCCCTTGGCAACTGTCATTCCATTCTCTGCTTCTGAGAGTTTGACTATTTTAGATACCTTATATAAGTGGAATCATGCAGCATTCGTCCTTCTATGTCTAGCTTATTTCACTTAGCATAATGTCTTCCAGGTTTATCCACGTTGTCACAAATGGCAGGATTTCATTCCTTTTTAAGGCCGAAAATATTCTATTATATGATTATTCTATAAAATTAAAAAAAGAACTACCATGTGATCCAGCAATACCACTTCTGGATATATGTCCAAAAGAATTGAAATTGGGATCTTGAAGAACTGTCTGTACCTCTATGTTGACTGCAGCATTATTCACAATAGCCAAGATATGAAAACAACCCAAATGTCTGTTGATAGACAATTTGCCTATTCTCAGTTAATGAAACTATCGTTCAAATAATGATCTTGAAAATGACAAAGTTTTACCCTATTATTTTCCCCTCTTTTAAACCTGACATGCTCCAAATACCACCCTAGTTTGGAAAAATGTATAAAGGTTCTAGCTTTTTCTTATCTCCTAGCATCATCTTTTGATTAGGCAATTATATAGGTAATACGTGCTCTCTCAAAACTGTGAACTTCTGTTTGGAAGTGAAAATTAAAGTGATCATCAGAACTAAAAAAGAAGTTACATGGGCTAGGTTGAAAAACTTAGAGTAAAAGCATCCGGAGATAAAAAGGCAGTCTTACATGGCTTAGTATTGATGATAAAATAGCACCTCATATTTATAGGGTACTTCATCATTCACATAGTACTTTCCTATACATTCTCACTGAATCTACATACCAAACACAAATTAGCCTTGATCACTCTCAGTGAACAGAGGAGGACATCTAGGCTGCTGAACAACCAGAGCAGACTTAACAGTGGAAGTAATATATTCTCTATGTTGTCATAGTTGGTACTCAGTGATATTTGCTAAATGGATAATTGTGGTACAGCTGCCACAACCACGGTAAACAGAGAATTGTGTGTGTTATTAGCCCAATATCCATTCAAAGAACCATCTCTCCCAGCTCCAAGTGAATCTGGGAGAGGAGGGCTTTTCATAAAGAAGCCATGGCATAGGACCTAAAGCAGCCAGTACTTCGTGCCCTGGTCAAACCTTCAGGGAATCGTTCTAGTGTTTAATTTAGATCCTGGCGAGAAAGAAGGGAATTCACAAGTTCACGTGTGCTGGGTTTTTATCACTCGCAATTGAGAAGCCTTATCACGACACACAGGTGCCTGTCTCTCCAGCAGTAGAGAAAGGTATCACAAAGGACCTGGTATATCTTCCCCTCCAACTGTGTACACATTTGTTTTCCCCTTCTGGAGAGATGAATTTACTCACTTTAACCTAACGCTTTGGTTCCTGGTTCTCTGGTTACCCAGATTCTGATTCCTAATGTTTCCAACTGACTGCTACACTATTTGCCCCAGCCTTGTGACCTATTACTGCTGCATGCCCAAGAGCTTCTCTCTCACCACCAGGCTTCACTGCCTGCTCCGAGCTTGGTTGTGCTCACCTTATCTTGGGGGACGATGACAACATTTGATGATCTTATCCTGTTAGTGCGTGTGATCCCACCAGGCATAATTATTTCTACATTTCCACGCAAAATTTCCTTTCAGTTAATTATGATAGGAGAAGTATATCACAGTGGCTAGGGACATTTGCTTTTGTGTCAGGCAGACCTGGATCTAAGTCTTGATTCCACCTTTTAAGAGCTGAATATCCTTTAACAAGCCACTTACCTATGCCAAGTCTATTTCCTTATCCTTAAAATTAGGGAAATAATAGTACCTACAATTAACTGGGATCTTGAGGGATTTCAATAAAGGGATAATGTATTTGAAGTACTTATGACAGAACTCAACACATAAATATGCAATAAATTCATTCAAAACTAAATCTTGACTATAGATATAAATAGAATATTCATACTGAATGTATGAATATGTAGAATATATACATTTTAATATATTCATTCACAAATATATATATCTGTACTCAATACATATTTTTGAATAAATTTACTGAATATATATATTTTTATATATATAGTGAGAGTAGCTCTCCTACATTCTTTTTGGTCTTGTACAGAGAAACAAAACACAGTATTTGCTATTGTGGACATTACAATAGTGAATACAGGCAATAAACAAGCATAAAAATAATATCTAATACGAATATATAGATACAATATATTTAAATATTAGAAGTTAATCATAAACACTGACATTTCAGGCTATTTGAAGAGTTACAGTTCCTGCTACACTGATATGGACTTAATGATTGATAGAAAAATAATTATTATATTTTTATTACAACACTAACTCTAAAAGACACTAGATAATTAGAATGTGCCAAAATTTATGATTGATGAGCAACATTTCAACACTACAGGCATGCACTTAGAATCTATTATACTGAGGGCACTATACTTAGGTGGAAGTGTTGGGGCAAGATACACTCATGAACAACTAATGAAGAAATAAGTGTTAAATAGAGGTGCATGCAATGTGTTGACTGGGGAAAAAGAAAAATCACTATTACAGATGACAATTAGTGGAGGAAAGATGATAACATCAAACATACGAAACTTCAAATTTTTTCTTGAACCAAAAGGTAAATTATGATACGTCTTGTGCAGCATAAGCAAAAATAAAAAGTTTGGCCTTCCCTCTCTACCCAATGATGAACCATCGAAAAATTCAGCCTCTGTTACAGAAAGGCCTTCATATGGGAAATGAACATTAGGAGCAAGAGATTGAAGTCAGAGAGAACAATTAAGAGGTGTAATAGTCCAGGAGATAAATTATAGAGTCTAAAACTCAGACAGTGAAAGTATTTGTGCAGAAAAACAGTATGAGGAGAGAGTATTTTTGCAAACTTTTTTGTAGAGCTTAAAGGGTTTTCAAGTTGTTGGTAAGTGACCAACATAAAGCAGTTTTACTTTTCAAAAATTTGCCATCGCTGTAATAATTTGAAATATAAAATATCATTCAGCAATTATTTGGAAAGATAGTGCATAACTTCTTTACATATATGTGGGTATATAAATGCATGCATGCATTTAAGCATATACAGATAAAATACACTCACATAAATAGCCACACATAAAGAACAAATAGAAAGGTCATGATCACCTCTGTTTTGTGAGCATTATTGTCCTGCCACAAAAAGACATATGGTTTTCACAGTAGTACTTAAATTCTCCTGTTTATTGACTGGTGTTCATACACAGAGAGGCAGCAGTATTCTTTCAGTGGCTTGACACTCCATGCAGTGTCAGATTCCCGTGTGTTTTTCAATAAAGCTGCACAGTGTTTTTTAAATGTTATTGGCCTTTCCAAGTAAAATAACATTTCTGATATAGTAGAAACTGGCCGTGGCTCTGCTCAAGATAAAAATATTAATACATGCCATCATTTAATTGTACGTGCCATTATTTTTAGTGTCTTCTGTATCCCATTATAAATGAAACAGCAGCGGTGACTTGCTCATATTGTAATTATGTATAAGTGCCCATGCACTGGAAAATACACTTCTGTTGTCGTTAGTTTGGTTAAAAGAAGTCTCTAAAGCCAGATCACCTGAATTTGAATTCTGGTTCTATCTCCTACTTAGCTAAGAAATCTTGGAAAAGTTACTTAAATTCTTTGTCTAAATGTTTTTCTTTTTTCAAAGGAAATAACAATATATATAACATACATATGATATATATATAATATAAAATGATGGTATATATGTATAATATCATATATCAATCTCTTGAAATAGTCCCTGTTACATTTTAAGCACTAAATAATTCTTTGTTACTATTTTTGATATTGTTGTGCTTATTATTATCATTACAGTTTTGCTGTGTGATCTTGGGCAAGTCAAAGATGATATGACAACCATTTATTTTGAATGAGAAAGAAACATCAAGATTCTAGGTTTGATGGTCTCTTGTACTGAAGATAATTTTCTTTAGGTTCATTGACAAAGGCTGAATAACATAGCACTAACAATAACCGGAGAAGGACTAAAAATCTAACTTTGGAAGAGACAAAGTGCCTGATTTCCAGGGACATACAGCCTAGAAAGGAAAAGACATGAGGACAAATACCACCAATAAAGAACAATTTAGTAATAAACAGTGACATGAGTCAGGGGGAGGGGGCTATTCAGCCTCATGTATTTGGTGGTGGTAAAGAGAGTGGGTTCAGGAAATCAGTGTTCTTAATCTCAAGTCTACCTTTTACCAGCTATGTGGCCTTAGGCTAGTGACTACTGAACTCCTTCAAACCTCAGAAATGTAGTAGGATGGAACTTAAGGGCAGAGGCTCTGGAGTCAGAGTGCTAGTGCATTCTTGACTTACCGTCTGTGTGACCTGGGACAAGTTCCTTATTCTCTCAATAATTCCTCATTCATAAGATGACACTAACATTAGCTACATCGTATGGATTGTGATGATGATTGAATGACTTAGTAGATATAAAAAAAAAAACAAACTTAAAGCTGTAATCAGCAGAAAGTAAGTACTCAACTACATGTTGGTGTCAATGACATTAAAACAGGACTCTATTCTCACCTGGAGTTTTGACAGCACTCCCCCCACCACCAAAAAAAAAAAAAAAAAAACAATAGAAAGAAATGCCTGCATTCTAAATCCTGGTGCTATATCATCCTTAAGGACTTGCAAATGGAGAAACCCCAAGCAGCTTCTACCACTATTAGTAAAATTACTGAGAATGGCTTTTCTGGGAGTTTCCTCACGGAGAGCTGTCAGTGCACTGTGCATTCACTGTTCCACCCATTCCTGACCCACAGATGGAGAGGGAGCTTTTCCCACCTTCAATCAAGTGATAGAGACCCACAGAAGTTTTAAGCCCTGACTCAGAGTTCCAAAGCCTGAACTCAGATCCAAACCTTATCACTTGTTTGCTTTGTGACTAGGGACAAGTCATTCACTTCTCTGAGCCTCAGGCATGCATCTGTAAAATGGGTTGGGACTACTTTGCCGGCAGTGTTGTTCTTCTCCTAGCTATTCCTTGCTTGTTTACTATACCCCAGTTTGCTAATCCATGATCCTCACAAATAATGAGAATAAGAAGAAAAGGAAAGAGGGGTTACACTCTTTTCATTAGGCTAGTAGGCCAGATTCAGGGTGGCTCTCTCCAACAGTTGCAGAGACGTTTCCTCAACCTGCCTTAGCCCCTCCAGACATATTTAGTACTGTCATTGTCAGGGCAAAAAATGATGAGAATTCGACCCACAAGACGCCATAGCATGAAGCAAAACATATGCTGATGTGACTCATCTAAGTATCCAACCTAAGTACACTCAGTGTGTTTATTTATAGCAGAAGGTGTTTTACACTTTAGAGAGACAAGCTCCAAATCAGATTCTGAATTGCATTCAAGGAGCAAGGGCGAAGGTATAAAAATGAGCTGCAGGATAATGTACTGGAAGATGAAAGTTTACTGAATTTGAGTGAAAGGAATCAGGGAGAAAATGAGAAAATAATTGGTATGAATAATGCCAGCCCTTTAAGAAAGATGCCAGGTAAACGGGACAGTGACAAAATTCTCTAAAACTCTGGAGGCCATGGAAGAGAAAAACAGATTCTGCATTCAAGTCACATTAGCATCACATTTGTTTATCTTTGCACCAGTGTGGCATGGCTCATCGTAACATATGTACTGCAGCCTAGTTGCGTGCGGTAATAAAAACAAGACTATGCCACAGTAGGAAAAAAGGGCCTATTCTCTAAAAGGTGAAAATACGCAGGAAAAAAAGACCTTCTACTAAAAAAAAAATCTCCCTCTGCTCGGGTTAATGCTGCCCTTCCCGATGGTCTCTGCAAGGTCACAAGGCATTTTGAAATTGGTGTCTCCTAGCAGGGCTGGCAGATTAGGGAATTATGGATTTAAGAGCCCAACCAAAATCAGAACAGGAAATAAAATTTTCATTCATTCATCTGTCCATCTAGTCATTGAACAGCTAGCTGAGTAGCTCTGATAAAGTACAGTTTCTGCTGTGTGCTCCAGGAGATAGAAAAAGAGCAGGATATAGTCACTGCCCTCAAGGATCACACAGCCCAGACAAGGGAGAAACATGCAAACCTGATGTGGGCTAGCTACCCCCATCTCTGTGCAAAGCCTTAAACGGATCTTAGGAGCATCCCTGAGTGTCGGTAGAAGAGGAAGTGGTAGAGGGGGATGGGTTTTGGAAGCTCCAACCAAATATACTGCCTGGCAAATATACGGCAAGAAAAAGGTGCTAACATTAGGACAAACAGGATCATGGAAAGTAAGTTAAATATTAAAGACATGAAGAAATGCAAAGGAGAATTAGTCAGTTATTATTACTCTTATTATATTATTACATAATAATACCACTTATTTTATTTTATGAAGATTCTAGCAATAAAGTCCAAGTGTTCTTTGGGCTTATATTTGAAAATCTATGCTTAATTTTTAGAGATAATTCAAGCAAAGTAAATCATAAGAAAAAAAATCATAAGAAAACACCTCCTACTTTTAGCAATAAAAAAGAAAAATTTTCAGGTTGCAAACATGAATTTCTTCTGAGAAGAACTGTCTATGAATTTAAATATTATTTTCATTCTTTCTTTTTTTTTATTTTTTTAGAGACAAGGTCTCACTCTGTAGCCCAGCCTGGAGTGCATTGGCACAATCATATAACAGCTTACTGAAGACTTAAACTCCTGGGCTCAAGTGATCCTCCTGCCTCAGCCTCCTGAGTAGCTGAGACTATAGACACTCACCACCACACCTGACTAATTTTATTTTATTCATTTATTTATTTATAGAGATGAGGTCTCGCTATGTTGCTCAGGCTGGTCTTGAACTTGTGGCTTCAAGCGATCCTCCAGCCTCAGCCTCCCCAAATGCTGGGATTATAGGTGTGAGACACCATGCCCAACTTAAATATTATTTTCAAAAGAGGATTATCTGGTTAACATGTGTGTTATATTCCAAAATATCCTTGGTTTCAACTCTATTTTCTAGATTTATCAAGAATTGCAAATAGCTGTCATCTTTCTACTCACAGGTGTTAGTACCTGTATGTGCTGTGACCCCTTATTAGAGAGGAATCCCTGACCATCAGGGAGGCTGTTACCAAGGCCACAAACACATCTCCTGACTCTAGAGTCCTCCTGAAGGGAGATTAACTGGTTTATAATCATTCTATCTATCCCATCTCATCATTTCAGGAGAGTTGATGTCTGATCCTCTGACCTCTGTGCTACAGAATCTGACTTAACATTATCCTTCAGGATTAGTAATCAGATGGAAACACAAGTAAGCTTAAACGGACCCTCAATCATGTTCAAGCTGTCAAGCCAATCAGATTTTTTTTTTTTTTTTTTT